>OU015743.1:31516440-31539637 GCA_907169655.1 Acomys percivali
GTGAAGATTGCGGAGAAGGGGACAGGGGCTGGCACACCTCCAGGTGCTGGGCAGAGGAATTGCCCACAGACCCTGGTGGAGTTGGCAGGGAGCAAAGCCTGGGGAGATTTCTAATTAGTGACCGGGTGTAGGTGTGTTAGCCTGTGTTCATTCAAGGGACTAAGCAGAGCCAGGATGTAGAGGAGGGAAGGGGGCCGGGGGGCTCTGAAGGCCTTGGCAGGTTGTTGGAGCTTGGAAGACCAGAGGACCCTACTTACTGTCTTCATCCTGATGGGTTGAAAGGATGGGGGTGGGGATGAGGCTAGTTTCCAGCTGGCTGGGTCTGAGACTGTGGGGGTGGGAGAGAGTTGGTAGCCGTAAGCCAAGGTACCATCACCACGGGCAGACGATAAAATCCGTGACAGTTGGAAATGCCTTGCTGCAGGGGTTTCTCTACCATGCAGCTCAGAGTCAAATGAAGGAATCAAAGCTGTGTTCTGGGTCAAGCGCCAAGGCTAGCCTGTAGATCCAAATTCTCCTTTCTGTGTTCTGTTCCAAAGGAGTTCTTGGAAAAGTTCTTTTCCCTGAGTGGCAGCAATTAAAGCATAACTTCTCAAAAAAAAAAAAAATGTGTTTCTTTATGCAACTTCCCCAGGTGGTTTCTTTTGTGACTACTGTCTTAACTTCTGGATGGAGATGTCCTGTCTCCTCTGGATGCTGAACTTGCTTTCCAAAGTGCCCAAGGACAAGAAAAGACCAAGAAAAACAGTTTCCCCAGTAGCCTGAGATCTCCCACTGTTGATAATGCTGACCGATTCTGTACCAATCGTGGTGGAGCTGTGCTGGGCAGGATAAAAGGGGTCAAGAGGGCTTGGCTTTTGTGGTTGGGTATATGCCATGAAGCACATTTGGAGGCCAGAAAATAACTTTGTAGAGTTGATTCTCTCCTACCTTTGTGTGGGTTCTTGAGGGGTCAAATTCAGGATAACATCCTTGCCCAGCAAGTACCTTTACCCACTGAGCCATCTTACCAGCCCAGACTTGTGACTTTTTCCTACCAATTTGTCTCTCGTTTGGATGGTTGTTCCTTAAACCAAGAGAACATGGTCAAGGATGGTCATGGATGTAGTGTTAGATTGGCCACAAATCAGTGGACTTCTAGTTGAAGCAAGCAAGAACCACGGTGACCTATTTAAAGACACTTATTTATATTCAGGACACTGGTGTGCTGGTTTGAGAGGGTGGCTGGCAAGCCTGAACATCCTTGCAGGTTTTACAGTTCTTTTTTGCTTCCTCTGGGTTCAGTGTGTCACTGTGGAATATCTGGGAGTGGTGTGATGGAGACCGAGAAGAACATAGCAGGAGGGGAAGCTAGTGGAAGACTGGTTGGAAAGGTCAGTTGGGATCGATTTCTTGGGACAGGACTGTGGGGCCACATCATCAGAATCAAATATAGGGGGCAGTGGCTTGGATATGGGCCCTAGTAGAAGCACATGTCCCTCCTCCCATCTCATGCTTTCATTGCTCTGCTGCCTTTCCTGTATCCCTAACCACTCTCGCTGCCGTGGGGCCTAGACGGAGATGGATGGTGTGGTGCAAAAGAAAACAGAGCTTTAGGAAGGAACTCCAGTGCAGAATGTGGGCTGCTCTTAGCATAACTAGCTTTTCTAATGTCTAAGTGACAATCGAGCAGAGAGCAGCCTTGCTGTGTAAAGATATTGTCATACCACCTAGAACACAAGAAAAACAGTTGAAAAGTTAAATCTTGTACAAGTAACAAAGTCAGAATATATATATATATATATATATATATATATATATATATATACATACACACACACACATATACATACATACATACATACGTACATATCAATCTAATGCAGTTATGAGCTGGGAACTTAGCCTTTGATCAAAGCTCTAGGAAGATCTTTTTAAACAACAAAGTCCCTTTACAGTGACAGGAAACATAGTGGATAGTCAAGTTTGGTAGGAATTGCTTCTTCAGTCTGGAGGAAGAAAGCACATGATCTTCCAGAAAAGTACACTTCTTTGCTGTCTGTGGTGATGAATAATTTTTAAAAGTTTATTTATTTGTTTAGGTTATAATTACATCATTTCTTCCTTTCCTCTTATCCCTTAAAACCCTTCCACATACTATCCCTGCCCTTGCTGCTCTTTCAAATTCATTGACATACATACATACATACATACATACATACATATGTATATATATGTACACACATATATATGTACACACATATATATGTACACACATATATATGTACATTCCTGAATGTATAAACACAACCTGCTCAAACTGTAAAGTGTCATTTACATGTATGTCTTCGGGGCTGACCATTTGCTTTGGAGAGCTAATCAGTGTGCTCTTTCTGGGGAAGACTGTTTTTCCCACTCTCAACATTCCTTGGTTGCCTGTGGTTCATTGTCTATGTCTGAAGCCTCAGGGAGTGTCCCCACCCCATCCCTTCCTGCCACTGCTCCTGCCCCCACCTCCACCTGCCTTCCATGGTAGTCCAGTATATTTATATACTGACTTCTCTGTGTTGTAGCTATTTTTTAGGTAGATAATTAATGGTCTGTTTCCTTATGACTTTCCACAGTCATTTCTGTGATTTTAGCCTCCTTGGTCTCCCTCCCCCTTCCTAGTTACAGCCTTTGTTTTTCCCATTTCTCCCTTCAGATCACCTGGACCCTGCTATTCCCCCCGCTGTTGCTCACCTCCCACAACAGTCCTTTTTATGAAGGATAATTTGTAAGTCTGGAAATCACGACTAAGCTAGTTTTTTTTTTTTTTTTAATACTTATTTATTTATTATGTATCGTGTTCTGCCTGCATGTACACCTGCAGGCCAGAAGAGGGCACCAGATCTCATTATAGATGGCTTTGAGCCACCATGTGGTTGCTGGGAATTGAACTCGGGACTTTTGGAAGAGCAGCCAGTGCTCTTAAACCTCTGAGCCATCTCTCCAGCCCTAAGCTTGTGTCTTTTAAGAGGCGTCAGAGGAGGAGTTGAGTCCCCAGATTCATGGTGTTTTGTTTTAATTACACGCATTGATTTCACCTGTGTGCCTCAGTCAGCGGACGGCTTGTGAGTTCAGATATGGATTACTTTCCTGTTGCCATGATAAAACACCACCCAGAGGGATCCCAGTGATCATGCAGGGAAGAGGCAGGCATGGCAGCTGAGGTGCAAGCAGAGAGTCACATTTTGAACTGCAAGCACGAAGCAGAGAAATGCAGAGTAATTGCAGTCTTTTTACTCTCACCTCCAATAATGTTTTCTTTTAAGAGGGTAGCCCCCTGCCCCCCCCAAAAAAAACAGCATCACCAGTTAGAGACTAAGCATTCAACAGCCAGAGACCAGAGAAGTAAAGCTGAATTTCTAGGATGTTTGGTCCAGCAATGACTTACCAACTGAGAGTCAAGTGGCTTTGCACCCTCCGTTGTCACGCCATCCAGCCTCCTTATTTCTTTACAGGTCCCTCCTAGGTTATCCCAGAGGAGATGTGTGGTTTTCTGCTTTTTTTTTTTTCCTACCTGCTTTTTTTTTTTTTTTCCTACCTGCTATTTGTCATTTATTTTTATTCTTTTGTGTGAAATCCTAAGTTAGGTAATTGCCTGGATCTCTCCTCTTACTTGTTTTTTGGGGGAAGCAGAACAGCTGTCTCCTTAACTGTCCCTTGGACATTTCTACCTCATGGCATCTGCTGTGGAGCCCCACACGATTAACACTTTGGGCTGCACCAGGGTATGATTGACTTTTTGTTCCCTGGGCTGAGCCGTTTTCATTTCTTCATTTTGTTTTTCTTTAGTCACTGGCCCTCTGCTAGTGTTTCTGCATCTTTCCCCGACTCATTCCCCGTCTCTTCATGTCACAGAGCAATGGTGAGGAGTCCACGCAGAGACCTATCGATGGGTAAGCCATACTGGCAACATGGCATCAGCCAGTCAAAATGGCCTTGGCACCTGCCATGTCATACTGTCGGGGCCTTGACTAGTCAATAATGCTCTCCGGCTCTCCAAGTCTGTTTGACAAGATAGGTGATGGGCAGATGGTGGTTGTTTTAGGGTTACTATTGCTGTGATGAAACACCACGACCAAAAGCAACTTGGGGAGAGAAGGGGTTGTTTGGCTTATATACCCTGAGTCACACAATCCATCGAGGGGAGCCAAAATAGGAACTCAAACCAGGTGGGAGCCTGGAGCCAGGAGCTGATGCAGAGTCCATGGAGGGGTGCTTGCTTACTGCTCAGCCTGCTTTCGTATAGAACCTGGGACCACCAGCCCAGTGGTGACCCTACCCACAGTGGGCTGGGCTCTCCCACATTAATCACTAATTAAGAAAATGGCCTACAGGCTGATCTTATGGAGGCATTTTCTCAACTGAGTCTCCCTCTTCTTGGATTACTCTAGCTTGTGTCAAGTTGACACAAAACAAGCTAGCACAGTGGGTGAAGTGACTTATAGATATTTATTTTCACAGTGCAGCAGATTTTCACAGGGCCTTGCACACGCTATTGTAAGCCCTCTACCACAGAGCTACATAACACCGGTCCAGAGAAAGGACTATATTTTTTAAAAAGAAAAGTCTAGAAATAGTAAGAAACATAAAAATAGTAAGAAACATAAAAATACCAGTCCTCTACCAGAATTGTGAATGCTTAATATTTTGCTTACTAGCATGAGGTACTTAAGATACCTTTTTTATCTAAAGCAATTTGTGCACATACGATGAATGAATAATACTCATATTTTTGCATGTGTGCAGATAAATGTGTGTGTGTGTGTGTGTGTGTGTGTGTGTGTGTGTGTGTGTGTGTATGTGTGTATGATGGGGGTGGGCAATATAGTTCAAGTATTCTAAAGTAAATTGTAAAATCTTGCTGTATTGGTGCATGCCTCTAATCCCAGCACTTGGATGGCAGAGGCAGGTGGATCTGTGAGTTTGAGGCCAGGCTGGTCTACAGAGCAAGTTCTAGGACAGCCAGGGCTACCGAGAGAAACCCTGTCTTGAAAAACAAAACAGTGAGGGGGGGGGGGGGGGGGGGTGGGGGGGGGGGTGCGGCGGCGGAATATGAATGCTATAGTAAATTTAGTTTTCCTTGTCAATTTTAAGGTTTTGAATTTATCTGTTGACAAACAGGTTGTATTTATGGCTACTTTGTGTTATTCCATTATGTCACCCTATTCATTTTATGCTTCCATTTGCCAATTGTAGCACCAACAGTATATATATGTGTGTGTGTGTGACACACACATACAGTCTGATGTACAGCAGCACACCAGAAGACAGCATCAGACAGTTGTGAGCTGTCGTGTGGGTATGTGGGTTCTGGGAGTTGAACTCAGGACCTTCAGAAGAGCAGTGAGTGCTCTTAACCACTGAAACATTTTTAAATGCTTATATATACTTTGTGCACAAGCAGAATTTGGGGGTCATGCACTTTATTTTGTCCCTGTAACTTCGGGTCCAAGTGTGTTCTAAGGCGCACAGTCCTCACTTGGGCCTTTGTCCACTAAGCCACTTTGTCAGGTTCCTGGATGACGCGAATTGACTGGACAGAAGTGTTTAGGACTCATGGGAAGACATGAAAACTGGTAGCTCTGTTTGCCCTCTTGGTATCAATTTCTCTGGCTCTTCAAGGACAACCTGGCTGTTGGAGTCCCAGGGGGCTTGGGCTGAATTTGAGCATGTTTTTGTTTTCTCAAACTGTCTGCCTCAGCCCTGGCCCCTCTCCAGGTCTTTGCGATTCCAGGAATGAACGTGGTGTTTATAAAGCAGCCCTTTTGAGTGTGCACAGGCAGGGAGGCTCCAGAGAGGCTGTGCTCACTTGGGGGTGGGGGGTAGCATGGGGGGGGCCTGCGATGAAACAGCGGTGTGAGGGCGCGCTCTAGATCTCTAAGGTGCCTGACGAAGGACGCATGTGTGCAAAGCATCCATTGGTGTCTTTCTACAGACCTAGGAGCCAATGGGGAGAAAACTTGAGGCTGACACTTTGAGTTCTTGCCTGAGGCTGTCTTGCTCCCATAGAAGAGGTCTCTTTCTCTCTCACCAAGTCATTAAGGAAAGCACTGCAGAAGCAGCATGGGAAGATGGGACCCTGGTGAGGACTCTTGTTTAAAATATAGGCTCCTTGGTCCTAACCCAGGTTTGTTGCTTCTGGATCTCCAGGGCTTGGGGCCAGGGCTAGTCTTAGATGCTTCGGATGATCCCTCTTGTATAGTTTCATTTGGAAATGGTGACTTAGTCAAACTCCCCGACTTGCAGATAGACGAACAACACACTGATGCCAAATCCACTCAGTACCCAGCCTGGCATCACTCATAGAACCAGGGAGAGCAAGTTCAGGGTCAGAAACTTGGTCCTCTTGACTTTTAAGCCAGCATTGTTTATCCGGACACACTAGAACTGAGTCAAGCTTTGGAGCACAAGGGCCTGTGTTGCAAGAATTGAGGGCTGAAGGGGATCCCTCAGCCAGGTGGTCAGTGCTCTGCTCTCTGTGTGCTTTGATCCATTGCTGTCCTGTGCAAGGATAGCATGCGCCTCCACAGCTTTCCACTTGACTGCATTTTCTGAGTTCTTCAACTCTCAGCTGGGTAATAAACAGTAGCCACGGATTGTGCCCCCCGAGGCTTGTGGGTCTAGTGACACTGACAAGCATGATTCTGTCTATTGTGAAGGAGCTCATCTGCTAGATGTAGGGAGACTCTTCTAGAATGTGGCAGTGGTGGTGGGAGTATCTGAGAGGTGCCAGGCTTTACTTGACTGCCTTCCTTTCTGGGTGCAAAAGGTGGCAAAGAATGTGAGAGAGGACAGAAGCTGGATGTCAGCAAAGGATCGATGGACCTACCAACCCACAGAGGGTCACTCACTAACTAAACTGAGCTGTGTTCTGGGGCCTAACTTATACCATGACAAACACTCCTCTACTCTGTCAAGGATCCAGGAATTCCATACACCATTTGGGATTCAGACACATCTGTGCACTGCTCAGAATTCAGGCAACTCTATGCACTCACTTTTCTGGATTCCAGAGACAGAGGCCACTGCTGCCTGCTGTCCTGGACCTATTGGAAAAAAAAAATTGATGGGGGAAAATACAATGTCACTTCAAAAGACTAAGGTCTTCAGGTTAAATATTAACTAAACAAACAAGTTGGACCCTCTTCTCTCTTCTGACTCTCTTGCTTCCTGCGCATGTGCTAAGAAGGAACAGTTACCATGTAGGTAAGTGTGGGGCTTGTGATCAGCCATCCAAAGGGAGTGGCTTTACATTTTCACTAAACAATCTGTTCCCTGTGTGTACTGGGCATTTGCCCCTACATCCTGGGCACTTCTGACCCCTGTGCCTCCCCCAGTCTCTCTGTTTTCTTCCCATCCTTTCCTCCCCTCTTTGCATAGAGTGAATTTGAGCATTTCAATCTTGCCCAAAGACTTCTATTAAACAGCAGAGAACTTTGCTACTTAGCTACATATAGGATTTAAATAACTAGTTTAGACATATAGTTCCATGGTTGAATTAGTTAGTTAGCAGTTAGTGGGTGCCAGGCCCAGGGTGCTATACCCAGAACCACATAAGAAAAACAAACAAACAAACAAAATCATCTTATTTAAACTTCCACACAAGGGTCTTTAAAAATATGCTTATGTATGTATGTATATGCATATAAATAAATAAGAAGGAACCTCTTTCTTCTGCCTCCCTCACTTCCTGCAGCATGTGCTAGGGAGCAAGCGAGGAAGATATATTTTCAAGTTTAAGAAGACAGGTCTGGGGTCAGTCCCCAGCGATGCGAAAGGTGAGGAATGAAAAACGAAATGTAGATCCCATCAATCAAACCGAGGGGGCCAGAGAGATGGCCCAGTGCTTAAGAGCACTTGCTGCTCTTGCAGAGGACCCACGTTGGATTCCAAGCACCCATATAGTGGCTCAGAACAGTCTGTAATTTCAGTTCTAGGACATCTGAAATCCTCTTCTGGCCTCTGCAGATATGGTATGCACATGGTGTACTGGCATACATGCAGGCTAAAGAATCCACACACATAAAATAAATAATAAAAATCTTAAAACTCAACATAGAGACATCACACCAGAGAATATTGAGGATCTGCCTTATTAGTTTTCCCATGTATTTGATTATTCTGTTATTAGATATTAACTAATCTTCCCCCTACATGGCAGATAACCTTAAATTTATGCATCCAAGAAATTGATCATCCATCCATCTTGTATAAAGCTTGGTTCCCCCCAGCCTGTAGTGCAAGTTTGAATGAGGATAGTAATAAAGCAATATCATATTTAAATCATAGCCATAATTTCCACTGTCCAGCATGCTTAAGAGATCAGAAAAATGGAAGGGTTTGGCCAAAACAATGGAAGAATGATACTTTGTGAGTCTGGCACTCAATTGGCTTGTGGGGTGCTTTGCCCATTTGAGTCAGATAATGAATTATCTGTTGCTACAGATATTAATAGAGGAGTTATCGAGGAGGAAGCAGAGGAAGGGGCCCAGGGTATGTCTAGGCTGAGTGGCGATTTTGGAGCGCCTGACCACAGTGCGGCTGTGTGAACCCTGTGGCCAGCCAGGGCAGAATTAGGAAAGCAACCATCACGTACTCTTGTGGTCCCCTGCTCAGAAGCAGTTCTTGAAGTAGGTCTGGAAGGCCAGCCGCTGTTGAAGACTGCGAGTCATTAACCTTAGTGGTGCCTGGGCTCCCAGAGTTTGAGATTATCAGGAGACAGGAAGCTGAGAAATAGGTAGGCATTGTTTAGGATACATACAAGAAGGGGAAGGAAGGGAAGAGCTGTTGGTCTACTAGAAAGATGGGGATGATTTGGAGAGAAGGACACATTCTCTTCCTATACCTCAGTAAGGTCGAGGGCCAAGTGCTCAGAACAAGTGCTCAGGACCATGGAGGGATCACTTTTAGGTTCCTGGGGTTTGTTTTCCTAATAGTGCTTTAGAGTTTCCCACAGGTCATGAACCATGAACTTCCAAGGGTAGCGCTGGGACCAGAACATGGCACTAGAAGAAGGCGGGACTCTGAAACATGGAGATTTTTAACTCACTGTGTAAGGTCCTTGCTGCTACAGTCAAACAGTGTTACCTGAGAGAAAGGGGGGGACGCGCCTAAATTCAGTCTTAAAACCATTGTGTGAAGGCATGAAGTGGACATGTGGCCCTCTTCTGATGCCAGCCTCTAGCGGGGCTCCCTGGCTAGGTTAATAAGGGTAGGTCAAAGGACAAGGTCAAAGGACAACTTGGGGCCTTGACCAATCGTGAAGCTCCTCTGATGATACCGAATATGTTTGCTCCCATAGACCCAGATGGACATGGGCCTCAGGATTGCCAGTTCTAAAATAGGGCGAGCCATCTGTTCCCTTTAATCTCAGCTGCCTTTTTCATTTCCACACGTCTAAAGCGAGAGGATGTGCTAATACCGCAAGGTCAAGCAAGGGAGTTCCCCCGTGCTCTTCAGACCCTCCATTCAGGGCTCCGATTTTGTTTATTTCATTGCTCGCCTCTTATCTTTTTGGAAAAGCTTTACCTTTTGTATATTGACATAATTGTGAAATTGCATGCTTCCGTGTTGTCCCGTTTTCTAGGTATTGTTATGCTGGGGAGAACAGCTAATCTTATCAACTGGCAGAGGGTAATCTCAAGGTTGCTTCAGGGACCTTGCAAGTCCTCACTGGTTACCTCGAAGCCTTTTCCTTTGGTGGCCTCTGTACACAGCCTGCTTAGCTGCACGTCTAAGTGGTCACTTAATAGATATTGTCCTGGATCTGACTCTCTCAGGCAGAGAAGAACGTAGTTTCATATTTTCATCCTCAGGGAAAATTCCATCTCTACTTGGAATTCTTTGTTTGGAATGTTTTCCTGTGGATCGCCTCCGTAGCTAGAAGAAAATGTATGGGCAGAGGGATGATGCTTGTTCAGGTGAGGCGGGGCCGGTCTGGAGAAGTAGAAGCATCTATGAGCTCCCTCAGATGCTCCCACCACGTTTCATTCTATACGTACCGTGAGCAGCTCTTGGGAAATCCTTCTAGCAGGATCCAGAAGCTGGCTGCCGTTTGCCATCTTTTGCAGATAAGTGGCGGAGGCACAGAGCGCTTAAGCAATCTGTTCAGAACGTCAACGCTGAGTGGGAAAGCTGGACTGGAGGCTTAGTCACACAGACCTTGGTCTCGAACCCTTGGACACCTTTGGCACCAGGCTTGTCTCAGCCTGGCCAGCATTTCATTCCTCTTCCCTGGGCTCCTGGTACCCAATTTGTTTACTTGGGTCCTACCATCTATGCCAGAGAAAGAGATGCATGTCCTGCTACCTTTAAAAAGGAGCCTGTGTCAGCAAGCCGTGCGTGTGGATTTCCTGTCTTACTGGCATGTTTGCTGGCAGTGGTGAGATCGATAAAGAGTACAAAAGCTACCCTTGAATCCAGGTGGCCTCTGTGAGGATGGACAAACTGACCTTCACCTTGAGGAAGCTGGGGACCATTCAGGACAGGAAAGCAACTAGTCTTTTAGGAGAGAACTACCCAGCTAACCCCTTCCACAAAAAAGCATTGTAAAATTATAACACCCGCTTTTATGAAGGCAAACACAATCAGTATTATATGTTGGGTTTTTGACTTAAAAAGCTAAATTTGTTCTGACCTTAAGATGAACAAAAACCAGTCTCCAGTGTCTGCCGTGTCTAATGGACAAGTTTGGCCCTGCCTGTAGATTCCAGGCTTGAGCACATATCATCCGAGGGTGCCCATCTCTTTGCAGATATGTCTTCAGAGTTGGCAGAGGGTGTTCTGGGCATTCGATGTTGAACTGACCTTGAAACTCAGCCAAGGGACTCTTCTTTGGCTACTGCCTGTGGTTTAAGTGCCCAGGAGGGCTTGAGCAGATAGATCCGCAAGCTGAGTGCTCTGGGTGCCCTGGGAAGTGCCTGTGCCCAGTTCCGTGGGGGAGCTGTGGACTAGTGTGCCTGTGGGTGGAAGCCGCCTGAACGGGCGAGGAGCTAGATCTACCTAGTGAGTTGGGAAGCACCTGGCGCTTGGAGTAAGGACTGAGCAGAACAGTGCCGGGATGCTTCAAAGATTGGTTTAAGGAGGTTGTGGAGAGCTCTCAGCATTTGAGGACTCATGTTTGTTTCCCACGATATGGCTCACGTCAGACTTCCCTGAGCTTTTTCTTCAGGTCTTCTGTCCTTTACCGCTGTATCCATCTAAGAACGCAAGGGTCACGCATTTGTGTTTATGGTAGTTCCCAGATGCATGACCCAGTCCCAGAGGGTGACTCTGCAGGGACCTGATAGTGCAGAGGAAATCTGTGCAGTGAATAAGGTGACTTAGTTTCCAGACTCCCAGGAACCCAGCAGGCAGCTGAACAGAGGAATTTGACCTTTCTTGGGGGGGAGGGGTGGAGTTGGGTTTCCCCTCTTCTGGCCTCCCAGTGCAGGAAAGGGAGAGGGGTGTGTGTGTGTGAGGGGGTTCAGGGCCTGGTTCCAGGGTCCGACTGAACACAGGTTGAACAGAACTCCTCTTCAGCCCTGATGAACAGGCGGAATCTTTAGCTTTCCCTATGGCTGATGCTGAGCTAGAAAGACTAATTTTTCAGGTTTCAGGCAGTTTATATAAGTAGCTCAGCATTAAGAGCTTTGGGCAGACCTTTGTCTTCAACAGTGTGTGCTTGACTGCTCCTTTTTGTGACACCCCAAGGCCATCATCCTCTGTTCTTTCTTTGGGCTACAAAACACGGATGTTGAGGGCATGCTGGAAGATGTGGAATTTCCACGCCTGATCTACCCCAAGAGTTGATATATTCATTCTCTCTACGTCTGTCTCTTCTGTCCTTAAGATGGTGTCTCATGTATCCCAGGCTAACTTTGAACTCATTGTCACCTACGATGGCCATGACCTTCCAAGCCTTCAATCTTCCATGTTGGGATTACAGATGTGTGACATGACACCCGGCTTTGTCCCCAGAATCCTTATCCTTTGTTTATTTATATTTTTAGTGTCTTCTTCCTTTAATATCCCTTGGCACTGTTCACATGCTATTTCTTTCTTATTTTTCTTAAGTATGTGTGTATATGAATGGTGTGTGTGTGTGTGTGTATGTATTCATGAGTGGGGGCGCAGACACACATGTGTCATGGTGTGCATGTGGAGGTCATAGACCAAGTTTGGGTGTCAGTCTAACATTATTTGAGGAAAGCCCTCTTGTCACCACTTGTTTTGGCATGCACTAGCCTAGAGGATTTTCCTGTCTCTGACTCCCATGTTGTCACAGTGGGGCTGGGATCATGGACACGTTACTTTGTCTAGCCTTATGTGGGGTCTAGGAATCTGAACTCAGGTCTACATGCTCACATGACAAACACTTTACCACTTTACCACCTGCGCCATCTCCCTTGTCCCCTGGACACCAGATATCCAGAAACTAGGCTTCCTGGACCAATAGTGTGGTAAACCATCAAGGTTCTTGTGTAATGGTTCTCCATGGGTCATATGTGAAAAACACCAAGCCCTTTCAACCTGGGGCCATAGTGATTGTTCTTTGGATGCTCAGCATCTTTTTGTCCTTTGCTTCCTGATTGCGAGTTAGCAACTAACTGGGACAATGTCCATCATCAACAAAGTGCCAGCTGAGAGCGGCACGATAGCTCCTGTTCCAGGTCATAATCCAAGAACTGCTTTACTTCTAACAGACTCTGCTCAGCTCTGTGAACTGTTGGGTAGACAACAGTCTATGAAGGACAGCAGAGGCACAGAGCGGTGATGTGCAGGGACACTCAGCTGATAAAGGGGCACAGCAGGGCTTTACTTGAACACCCCCCTTCATGGATATAGCTCCCCTAAATGCTGCTGAGCCCAGTGAGAGCAGGCCAGGGGTCAGACTGAAAGGGAAGGGAAGGAGAACAAACTTCTACTGACGATGGCTTTTGGATGCTAGGGCAGCTCATCAACAGCAGGTGCAGCTACTAACAGTGCTCCCCAGTACTGTACCTGGCATGAAGAGCTGATTCCTTTCTTAGTTGAAAACATCATCTAATTTGTATTGACCCAGGCAGGGCAGTATACCTTATCTTTTGCAGATACTGCTGGCTCCTTCCAATTTGCAGGGCTGCCTAGGAGGGGGACCAGTGGTGTCCTCAATACCGTTGGGTTCTCCAGTGTTCACTGGGGACTACATGCCTTGCATCAATGTTTCTATAGAACTACTTTAAGGAGTATGCCATTTGGGTATAGGGACTATAACGTTTTGTTGAAAAATACTCCTAGGACTGGAGAGATGGCTCAAAGGCTAAGAGCACTGGTTGCTCTTCCAAAGGTCCTGAGTTCAATTCCCAGCAACCATATGGTGGCTCACAACCATCTATAATGATCTGGTGCCCTCTTCTGGCCTGCAGGCTTTACATGTGGGCAAAACACTGTGTACATAAACAAATAAATACATCTTTAAAAAAAGAAAAGAAAAGAAAAACTCCCCCTATACATTCAACTAGATTTCTTTTTTCTTGAGACAGGGTTTCCCTGTGTAGCCTTGGTTGTCCTGGAGTTCACTCTATAGACCAGCCTGGCCTTGAACTTACAAAGATCTGCCTGTCTCTGCCTCCAAAGTGCTTGGATTAAAGGTGTGTGCCACCACTACTGGCTTCACCTAGATTTTTAGGTGGGCTTATGGGCAGTATGGGCTGATGGTCCCTTGACTTATAGGATATGCTGGGACACATCTCCCTGGTTATAGACTGATCACACAATTCCTAATCTGTCACCCTATCCTGGAGAGACATGAGTCAGCTAGGCTGTGACTGGGAACTAGGGGCCGCTTCTAGAGTCCCCTGTGCATAGTGGGCTCTAAGACAGCCTGAGAGACTGAGTGGCTATTCTGCAGCAGACAGCATGATCAGGTTTCATGGTCTGTGAGCAGCTAGCTCTACAGAGCTGGAGAAATCATCTATCATTCCTGGATTGGAGCCTCTCAGTGTGATGGGGTGCAACACACAGGTAGACTTAAATAAAGCCGGCGTGATCAGTATGATAGCAGCCTATGAGTCCAGGGGCCTGGGAGCAAAAAGACTATAGGAACTTTTCATCAAGGATGAGCAAATGAAGTGGTGGGCGTGCTGGAGCTTGGTTGGTAGCTACCTGCCCACCTTGTACTCACTGGCTTGCCACCCATGCCATTGCCCAGGGATCTTGCCGTGGTAGTTTTCAAGACCTCAGCTACTCTGCCATGAAGGAGAATGTAAACTTGTGCTCGGTTGTGGGTGAGTCTGGTATTTTCCGATGGAGCCGGGAATGACTTCCTTCCATTCCACGTTGAGGGCCTAGTGGCTGTCTTCACCCTTCTGTGCTCCTATGTCCCAGCTTTGGAGGATGAGGGCAGAAGTGAAAATGGATCTCCCGTTTCTCTGCAAGTCACACAGTTTGAGTTCAACTCCTGGTCCACCCCTGAACAGGGATGTGATCTCAGTCAAGCGGCAGGCCTCTGTGAGCTTCAGCTTTTCTGTGTGTGGAAGATAAGGGGGTGCCAGAGGAACCCCCACCTCATCGCTGTGCTCAGATGCCCCACGGAAGCAGTTTCAGGGGGAGGAACGCATTTTCTTGGCAGATAGTTTCAGAGGACTTCATCCACCATCAAGAGGGAGGCAGTAAGTGTGGGTGGTGGAGGCTTATTGCAACACAGTCTGAACCAGAAAACAAACGGGTCTTCCACCCACAGCAGCTCCCCTCCACCAGGCAGGCTCCAGGCTCTACCGCCTACCTAAACAGCCGCCTCCACCTGGGGAGCAAGAGTTCAAATCCACGAGTGTGTCTGGGAACATTTTGTATCCAGCCCATGATACCTCCTAAAGAGTTACCGTGAGATGGAAATGGAAATCGAGCTAAGTTGTGGAGCATGGGCCCTGGCGCATGGTTGTCCCTCTGTGTTACTCTTCTTCTGTATAATAACAACCATCTTCCCCAAGGTTAGGGTTCAGTAGGCCCCCCTCTCCTCTCTGGGAGGCTGAGTCAGGAGTGTCTCCTCTTCTCTCTGCAGACAACGGTGACGAACACTCTGAGGGAGGCCTGGTGGAGAACCACGTGGATGGGAACGTAAACCTGCTGGGCGGCGGAAGCAGCGCTAGCCGGAAGCCCCTCAAGTCAGGGATGAAGGAGCTGGCCGTGTTCCGGGAGAAGGTCAACGAACAGCATAGGCAGATGGGCAAAGGTGGCAAACACCTCAGCCTGGAGGAGCCCAAGAAACTGCGGCCACCTCCTGCCAGGGTCAGTGGAGGGGTGGAGCCTGACGGGGGTGGGTGGTGGGGGAAGGACGGTGTCTCACACCGTGCCCCACGTCCTCTGCCACCAGTGAACAAACAGACAAAGAACTAGCGATATCACTGATGTATCTGATGACCTTTGAGGCCACATGGCACTCTGTCTCTGAGGTGGACTGAAATCTCCCCCTAGAACCTTCACGTTTCTGTATGACTTTGGGACACTGGCAGAGAAAAATCCAGAAGTGCAAATGAACCCCTTTGGGGTGAGCGGCTGCTTCTTCCCAGCTCATTTGCTGTCTGGGCAATTGGTCCTGCTTGGGTTATATTAGGGAGTGGAGCTTGGGCCATTGGTTAGAGTAACTCCAGGGAGAGCATTCGGGTTGGGCTAGGCTATTGATTCTAGGGACAACCTCTGAATTGAATTGGGCCAAGACTGGAGATAGAAATTCTAATCTTTCAAGTAGAGCCCGGTTTGGTTCTTTATGGCTATTGTCAGAGTTATAAGAGAGCAGAGAAAATTCACAGCCGTGTGACTTTCTAGGGGGGGGTGGGGTGGGCACACTGGGGTTGGCTGACATGGATGTTGCCCTACTAGCCGGCTGGTGTTAAAGGAGTCCCTTCCCTATGGATAATAGCAATTTACAAGGCCTCTAGTACCAGTATTTTGTGGGCTCATTTTTCTAACCCTTTCTGCCTTCAGACCCCTTGCCAACAGGAACTGGATCAGGTCCTGGAGCGGATCTCCACCATGCGCCTTCCAGATGATCGGGGTCCCCTGGAGCACCTCTACTCCTTGCATATCCCCAACTGTGACAAGCATGGCCTGTACAACCTTAAACAGGTGAGTGTGAGAGGGAGCCTGGGCTAGGGAGGTGCCTCCCAGCCCCGCCTCCCAGCCCCGCCTCCCAGCCCCGCCTCCTCAGCCCTGAGCTTAGTTTGCACTGCACCTGCTTGTAATCCTTGGAAGCTAAGAGCTGAGCCTTCAGTCAGGCTTCTGTAGCTAGAAGGATGGCACGTCAGCTCCAGGAAGCTTCCCCTCCTTGGCCTGAGGCAGGTCAGGGCTGACTCCACTCTCTGAGCTGTCGTCTATCTGTGCTTGGTGTCTGTCAGGAAGGAGTGCCCTGGAGAAGTGACAGAAGTAGGCTTAAGCTCTTGCGCTTCAACTTTTCCAGAGGCTTGGATGGAGCTACTCTAGAAGTGGGTTAAACCTAAACCGTACACTGCTTTACCTGAGAGCCGACCCCTGGGCCCGCCAGAGGTTGTCATTTAATAGGTTGGGTAAAACTCCACAGTCTGTCTCCCTCTCCATCCTCCTCTCTTCTCTCTCTGTCTCTGTCTCTGTCTCTCTCCCTCTTTTTCTTTCCTTCCCTTTCCTTCCCTTTTCTTTCTTTTCATCCGACACAGGCTTTCCCTGTATAGCCCTGGCTGTCCTGAAACTCACTCTGTAGACCAGGCTGGCCTTGAATTTACGGAGATCCACCTGCCTGTGCTGGGATTAAAGGCATGCATCACCATTTCCAGGCTGACAGTTTGCATGTCTAAGGAGCTCCCATGTATTGCTACAGGTCCACGAACCACCAATTTAGCCATTGGCCAAGTAGCCTCTCTGGTGTCTAGATAGGTCACGAGATGGAAGATTGGCGATTAAATACCGAAAATACAGTTCTAAACATAGTAGTCAGCAGCAAGAGTTAGGGACGTTTAAGTAAACTCCCAGGAGCCTTTGCTCTCCTGCTTCTCCATATGTATACATCCTTTGAGGTGTCCCACCCCTTACTTCCTCCTCCACCTCACAACCTGTTACAGTGGAAGAAGAACGTGGACTGGGGTGGTCTGGGCTGTCACCATGTGAGTGGGCCGGAGCTGAGGGCAGTAGGATGCTCTGGGGAGCTTTAACAAATACAGGGAGTTTAACACGAGAGGTTTGGATCTTTGGAGTATGGGGTAGTTTACAGGATGCTCCTGGTGATCCGAATAGCCAGTCGGGCTTGACTTAAAGAATGGATGTGTGGAGCCAGGGCCTTGGGACACAAGACTCTATACTCCTTCTCGGGTCTTGCTTCCTCAACTCCGTCGTTACACAGGTGATATGACGCCAGTGTAAGCTAATTACTTCAGTTGGAACTTGGAGGAGATAATGATCACCTTTAATGAACAACAGATGCTGTACTGTGCCTCCCGAGCCACCAAACCCAGTCAGGATAGTCATTCCTGAAGCTTGTATGATAAGATCAGGGACCAGGGATGGGAATGCCCCGAGTTCAGGTCTCAGCTCTCTCCTTAGATCCAAGCGATATAACTTGACTACTTGGCCAATGGCTAAATTGGTGAGTCCCAGAATGCTGTGCATGGATCATTTAGCAACCCGTGGGAGTTTCTAGGAAATGCACACTGTAACAAGTTACTTAATCCTTGCTACAGTTTCACAGCTATAAAGCAGGGACATTAATGTTACCTAATGCACAAAGTGGCATGGCTAAACTCTATTCTGAGTCTCCCATGGGAGCTGTGTCATTTCTTCCTCCTTGAGTGGCTCCAGTAGCCTGATCTGGTGTTGGTCATAGCCCCTGAGCCTACAGGATCAGTATCCTTCCGTGGCTGGTTGGCCATGCAGAATTTTAGGGCCACCTGGACAGGAATCTGCATTTTGTCAAGCTTCCCAGTGTTCACGCATGGTTGGGTAAGGCCTCTGTGCCTCGGATTTGTATTCGCCCTTGGGTTGCATGAAGGAGAAGCCGAGGTATCTTTTGGGGGGCCCTCTTTATATTTTCCTCTTCTTACCCTTTAGTGCAAGATGTCTCTGAATGGACAACGCGGGGAGTGCTGGTGTGTGAACCCCAATACCGGGAAGCTGATCCAGGGAGCCCCCACCATCCGGGGAGACCCCCAGTGCCATCTCTTCTACAACGAGCAGCAGGAGACTGGTGGGGTTCACGCCCAGAGGGTGCAGTAAAGCACAGCCAATTGGTGCCTGCCTACCCCCCACCCCCAAACACCAGCCGAAGTGGAGCGTGCCTGGGTAATGGGTCTGGGGGATTTTCCAGTCTTGACACATGTATTTATATTTGGAAAGAGACCAACACTGAGCTCAGAAGCCCCCCACCCCCCATCCTCCCCACCCCCAGCTGCAGATAACCTGTACCTCCATTCTTGCTTCTATTAGGGAGGGAAAGGGTGGTGCTGGGGCTGCTGGGTGCAGGCTTGGGGACGGGGAAAGAAATTTTTATTTTTGAACCCCTGTGTCTCTTTTACTTAAGATTAAAGGAAGGAAAAAAAAAATAAAGTGTGTGTCTTACTTGAGTCTTTGGGGCATCCCGGGCAAAGAGTCTTGGAGGCCTACTGAACCTCAAGGCCATCTTGTCTCTAACACCTGGAAGTGCAGGGAAGTCACTGTTTCCCCACCAGACAGGAGAGCAAGAAAATTGCTTCTGTACCCAGATCCAGTCCTGTGGTGGAACCCAGGATCCTGCTGTTTCCCACCAGAGATGGTTTCCAACCCCCTGGACCTCTTCTTTCTCAGGAGGGTGGGTGGTGAGGCAGAACAAAGGCATGTCTTTGCAACATCCAGCAGGCACTGGAGACTGGATTCATGGTCTGCAATCCCAGCATTCGGGAGGCTGGGGAAGGAAGACAAAGCCTAGCCTAGCCAGGGTCACACAGCATACAAACACCACCACGAAGCAACACCAGTTTAAAAAAACAAAACAAAACAAAAAACAAAACCTTCAGATGGAGCCTGGCATGATGGCCCACGCCTTTGCTTCCAGTACTGGGGAGGTAGAGTTGGGCGGATCTCTGTGGGTTCGAGGCCAGCCTGGTCTACAAAGTGAGTCTAAGACAGTCAGGGCTATTACACAGAGAAACTTTGCCTTGAAAAGCAGCAAAGCTTCAGATAACATTGCGATGGGAGATGGAGAATGGGGACCACTAGGGTTTTCTTATCCCTGAGAAAGGGAGTTTCCAGCTGTCTTAGGGGTTCCTATTGCTGTGAAGAGACAATATGAACACAGCAACTCTTCTAAGTAAACGTTTAGTTGGGGCTGGCTTACGGTTCAGAGGTTTATTTAGCCCGTTATCATCATGGCAGGAAGCATGGTAGTGCACAGGCAGACACAGTGCGGAGCGCCAGCGGAGTTCTACATCAGGCAGCAGGAAGAGGGTGTGGCACTGGGCCCGGCTTGAGCATCTGAGACCTCAAAGCCAATCCCAAGTGATACACTTCCTCCAGCAAAGCCACACCCATTCCAACAAGGCCACACCTCCTGATAGCACCACACCGTAGGGGCCTACGGTGGCCATTTTCTTTCAAACCACCACACCCAGGACAAGGAATTTTACTTGGGCCCCCAAAGAAATGCAGATGACCCTGTTGCTGCGCTTGTTCAGAAGCTGCTCCTGGGAGGTTCTTAAAAAACTGGCTCCAGATCAGCGTGTCAGGCAACTACGAAAGGATCTATATGGATAAAGAACAGGGGACTGAGGGTGGGCGGTGGCTGTGCACATCTCAGGCGCATATCCGAGTTTGAAGCCAGCCTGGTCTACAGATCGAGTTCCAGGACAGCAATGGCTATCCAGAGAAACCCTATCTCAAAAAAGAAAACAATTTGGGCTGAGAGACTGAAAACCGAGTCTGAATACGGGGTGCGGGAGATACTTTTAAAGCAGCGTTCTGTGTCAGGGCTCTAATACTATTCGGTTTGCACCTGAAGCCCCAGTGACGTCCAGGGACTCTCCTCGCCCTCTCACAGCGGGAAGGCAAAGATGCCTCCCCAGTGCGAGGCTGGGCCGCAGTTCTGGTCTGCACCCGGACCCCTCTGGTGCCTCTCAAGCGGCGTTGCTCAGTCTTCTGCCTCATTATCTAGCACATCCGGAGATGTCCAGGGACACCTGGGACCTTGGGCAGGTGCCAGAACAGTAGATTACTGGAGCAGACCCCTGCCAGGAAAAGTGCTACTTCCGGGTAGAACACCGGGTGTCCTGCTGCCCCCGAAATCACTAGTTCAACTAATCTTCAGAAAAAGCACGGTTAGTGGTTTCATTTTACTGGGTGAAAGTGTCCAGACGTTCCTTTTGCTCGGGATCAAGGTATCCGGTCATCCTTGGGTAGGGCATCCCCTTAGGGGTGCACTTTCTTTCCCCCTGGGCCTAGTGGGCATGCAGAGGCTGCTGGGACGCACTGTACCAGATGGGGGAGGGCTTCTGGGGATGTTTCAGGGTCATCCTTCTGTTACAGGCCCCCTCCGATAGCCACTTTGCTTCGGTTCTTTCCAGAACATCTTGTGGAAGGCTCTTGATGCTGCCACAACCTGCTCTGAGCGTTGCTAGTCCCCCTGATCGGCGGCGGAAAGACCAGGCGAACTGGGTGGGGCTACTGAATGTGTCACTGATCTCTCACTAGAGGCATTAAGACTGGCCATTGGTAAACACTGAGGTAATACTGCCCACATGTGGCCACATGGGGGAACTGCAGTCAAACTCAGTTTGGGCCGTAACACTTTTTTAAAAGGGAGATCCAGGAACCCCAGAATAAGAAAAATGGAGGTGCTGTCTCATAGGGAACTCGAGCCCTCCTGCAGACTTCCTTACTTAGGAGCTGTGGACAGAGCCTAAGAATCTTTATGTATACCTCTTGTGTGATTTCTAGAGAAGATTGGTGACTTACATTGCAGAGCCTGAGACATAAGAATATATGAGGCCTCTTGTTCTTACTAAGAACTTAAGAAACAACTGACAACTTAAGAAACCAAAGCCTGGTGCTCTGGGTGATGTCACAGGTGCATGTCCACAAGTCTGGCCATTCTCTGTGCCTTCTGGACTTGCAGACACCCTGCTGTAGCTGCTGCCTCTGCTAAGTGTATCTTTGGTACTAGCGTCCTCCGGTGTGCTAGGAACACAGACTGCTGTTGGAAAGAGTTTGCTTGTCCACGACTATGAATTCAATGGCTTTAAGCATATTTCTAACATCTATCTACCTTTTAAAACCTTATCTCTAAGTACCAGGATGACATCTATCTCAAAGAACTGCTTGCTGGATAGAAAAAGATTCCTGCCATAACTTAAGTGTTGGTTAAATGTTGTGATTGCTGCATCCTAAGCTGAGTCATGTGGTGTTTGGATGCAGAGCTGAAAGAGATGGGACTTTGGTCCTGTAGTATTTACATTCCAACACTGGAAACAGCCTCATGGTCAATGCCTGACATCTTATGGCATAATGTGACAGACGTGTGACCTCCAGCAGCTGGTACTGTGGTGCAATGACCAGCAGCCATCTTGAAGAGGTAAAGGAGAGATGTAATAGAGAAATAGAAATTAAACGAAAGGGGTGTGTGTGTGTGTGTGTGTGTGTGTGTGTGTGTGTTTTCAGAAAGAGGGCACAACACACAGAAGACCTTCAACCCTAAGCTGTACTCTGAGCCTGGAGGCCCAAACATGGTTGAGGATATATGTGGCGCTCACAGGGTGCAGGCAGGGGGACAGCTGAAGGGGAACTTTGTGGGGGAACCTATCAGGAAGGACGTGGGTATCTTCCTGAGGGAACTGAACTTTGGGCTGGAAACTGGGAGATCCTTTAGGCCAAGGATGGGTAAGACTAGGTATGTGTTTAGAAAGCCAACTGTGGCAGAGAAGGCCACCTGAGAGCAGGAGGCATGGAGAGAACAGATGGAGCTGAGTCTGGCAGGTAGAACTGAACATGAACCAAACTAGGACTAGGAAAGATGGTGAGAGTGGCCAAGATCAGAATTACCAGGGAGAAGTTGATTGCTGAGACCACTGGATGGGGAGCTAAGTGAGGAGTCAGGACTGATACCTGGCAGTGGGAGGGGGCGTGATCCTCAAGGAGGAAGAGCTGGGAGGAAAATCCCGGCTCCTGATTCCTTCAGACATCACATGGGGCAATGGTAGGGGGAGCGCTTTCTGATGGAGAAGCCAGAAGACTGCCCCAGGTGTTATAACACACCAAGCCATCTGCGGTGTCCTCTGCTCACGCCCCCCGGCCCCCGCCTCCACAAAACCCCTGTTCCATCTCGGCAGCCCTACCTGCAGCTTTCACACTTCATTTTTTACCTAAAACACAGTGTTTGGGTCTCTGGCTTTTTGAGCTGGAGTGCTGAGAAGCCTCAGGGAAGACTTTTTCGACAGCCCACAAAGGACCAGTGGACAGTGAGAAACAAGGCCCCACTTTCCCCATGACTGCAAGGGCTGGACACCAGTGCCCCTGAGAGCCTCAGCATTGAGTGGGGACAGAATGGACAGTCCATCATGTTCGTCTCCCCAAATGTGGGGGGCCGGGTAGGCCTGTACTGTGTGGTCAATGGCACACCTTTAAGGGGCGGTGTCCTGCCCTAATATCTTTGTGAATGACCATGTGCCATGAAGAACTGGACAAAGGAGCCAAGGGTTGGAAGAACCTAGAAAGGGAAGCCACGGGAAACTGGGGCAGAGGGTGTAGTTGACCCTGAGCAGTCAATTCATAGTTTTGCTTTTCCCTGAGTTTAAACCGAGGTAGAGGTGCCTGGGAGGGGCTAGAAGCAGGATTCACCTGGGCCAGAAGTTTCTGCGCATTAACAACTTGTAAAGGACCGAGGGACATTCCAGAGATGTCTTCCTTAGTATTCCCGCCAAGGAGAAGAGACTCAGATTTGTCTGAGAATGGGTTAGACGACTTTGTTTCCTGACAGTGGTGGAGATTAAATTATAGCGACAACGTAGAACACATGTGTGCTCATGGTCCTGTGAACCTTATGTGTGATTTGGCTTCCTGGAGTCTCTCAACAGCTCTGTAGGGCTGAAAAACAACGGTGCTGGGGTACAGAGAGTTCAAGGAAGTGGCAATTTAGGACAAGTGAAGGACCTGCTGGAGTTGGGGGTGCTGTCTGTGAGGTGTGGCCTTTCTCCATTCAGGGACCCGCCTGGAGGGCACACACAGG
>OU015743.1:31539647-31568892 GCA_907169655.1 Acomys percivali
CTCCTGTAGGCAGCCTGGGTGCTCACAGAGCCCTCTGCCCCAGGAGGAAGGTGACGCAAGCTAACTGAATGCATAATTTTATTAAATAAATGCTTTGTCAGGACAAAAGACAAAGATCAAGGAGTAACATAAATTATGCGTTGAATAAATAGAGTACAGAAATCTTCACTTTGTAATAAAATGTGAGATCTTCTGGGTTTTTCTTTTTTATTTCCTTAAGTACAAAATGCTAAACAGGAGCTGAGCTCTTCCACATTGGGGATGATTTTTTTTTTCCCGCGTTTTGTTTTTCACAAACTGGTTTGTTGTTTTTTTTATTTTTTTCCATCCATTTCTCCAGTAAAAAGTATAAGCATTTTTTTTTCAAAGTTGAAAACAAAAAAGAAAAGAGAGAACAGAGAGCTATGGTGTCTGAACGTAAAACTAGAAAGAGCTACAGTAATATGTGCTATGGTTATTGCTGCTGTAAAAAACCGAAAACAAAACAAAGCCCCAAAACAACCGGTAGGCGTCTCGGAATCTGAAGGAGTCTTGTCTGAACTGTGCTATCCATGTGACAGGCTACTGTGTGACGGTGATGGTGTGTTGGGGATGGGGCTGAGGCTGGTGACTAGGGACCGAAGAAGTGGGGTGAATGGATGCAGGGTGGCTAGGGAACCCCTTCCCCTCTGACGCCTCCCCGCAACCTTCCTTTTCCCAATCCAGCAAGACTTAAAAGAGGAGGCCAGAGTCTGTGAAGTGGCTAACGTCTGTACTCCATTAGAAAACCAGGAAAGTATGTTTAAAGAAACAAAAACCTAAAAGGGGAAAGAGGGTGGAGTAACAACAGTGCAAGGAACCTTGCACCTTAGTGGTTTTAAAATAAAGACAGTACAACCCTCACGCTCCTAGTCGATAAAACCTCACTCCCTTCTCCTACTATCTTTTGAATCATGAAAGCCAGAAGGCTCCAGGGTCTCTTCTCCTTGGCTCACTCCTCTCTCAAGTTGTGGTTTTTCCACTCAAAGTCCGCTAGGGGTCTGAGCGGGAAGGACTGCTGCCCTCCCTGCCTGGGAGGGGCAGGTGGTTTGGAGGTTGCCATGGCAACCCGATCTTCTAAGGAGTTAGTTGGTGGGAGAGAAGGATGGTGAGGATGTTACCATGGAGACGGATCATGGTACCTCCTCGGCCTCCTCTGGGGCAGATGTTCCCATGCCTTGTCTGTCTAGGCCTGGCTGTCAGAGGAGTCTTTTATTCCCCAGGTTCCCCTGCTTTGTTCTGGCTGGTCAAGACTGGCCTGGGAAGGAGACTCAGTCCCTGCTATGCCCGTCCCGTTACCTGGCAGTAGTGGGGGGGGGGGGAAGAGAGCTATCTTTTCCACTGCTTGAGTGGGGCATTTGTCAAAAAGGGATGGGAAGAAATCTTCCATGGGAGAGAGTGGGGGTGAAGATAGGCAACTCTTAGACCCTTGGCTGTAGATAAACCCAAATCAGAGGCCTCTAATGGAGCCAAAGACTGGCCTGGAGCCAAGAAGCTTTCGCTTCAGAAATGACGGGACCATTGCAAGCCTGCCTCCTCTCCCTATGACATGGATAAAGGCGCCCTTCTTCTTCCAATGTCCCCATTTCCATGGTGTCTGTGTCCTGGGTTCAGCCAGACCTCCCATTTGGAAAGTTTAGTTCCATCTGTCTATTACAGACGAGCTTCCTCTAGGGAGAGACTAGCTGCCTAGACACACCTCTCCCTAAAGGCAGTGGAGAGAAATCACAAGTTTTGGGGGGAGGTAGGCTGAACTGGGGAAGGCCAAAGTGTTTGTACAATGTCCTCCATCTGTGGCTCACAACAATGAGCCCATGTAAAGGAGCAGAGGCTCATTCAAGTCCAGCAAGTAGTGGGGTGAAAAGAACACCCCTGTCAGGAGTCAGCTCCAGGTCCAGGAGGGATTGGTGAGTAGGCAGTTTCTGGCTCAGTCTTTTCTTAGGGGTATCGGCACCCCAGTATCCACTTGGCAAATCTCAGTCAGATGACTGCTCAAGATTCGGAGAAATAGTGGCAGAGAGGAGAGACTCACAGAGAAGGTTTAGGATACTGGCCTAAGACATGCTGAAGCACGTGTTGGGGGCTGGGGGCATTGTGCAGGGAGATGGGTGCACTGACTCTGCAGGTCTGCTAAGTCCTTCCTTGGCCATCCCCATCAGGCCCTTTGTCTTATGAAGATCAACTACCTCTTTCATTCCCAGCCAACTGTCCTGTCCAGGTACTAGGAGACACCCCTATAGCTCCATAGCCATCAATTTCCTATGAGTTGACGCATGTCTGTTTCTTGGCTGTCTCTTTTCGTTGCTCCAAGTTCACTGTCGCAGGGGGCCTCTACTATGCCATGCCATCAAGAACAAAGAGCTGTGTCCACAGCAAAAAGAGGCCTCCCATACCAATGTCCTAGTCCCCTCTTCTGGCTGGCTATCTTCAGTCTTCAAGGACAGTCCTAAGCCCTTTGTTGAATGCCTCTTTGTTGAAGAAGCTAGGGGACAATGAAATTTTTTTTTCTTCTTTAGACCAAAAATCTGGCTGGCAACGGACAGCAAGCCATGAAGATCTCTGCCTGAGTTCTCCTGGGCATTGCACCCTCCTCCACCCCAGGGAGGATGTTTTTGGACTGGGTGGAGATGAGGAAACTCTTGAAAGATTCTTTGGCCTCAGTCCCTCCTCGTGGGCTGAAGCTGACCTGAGGCTGTGGCGTCTGTGAGCATCCACTGTCCCATTGGTACCCAGTCAGGCTACTGATGACTGTTTCCGACCACGCTTCTCAGGTCTAGATCCCGCTTCAGTTACCCACCACCTGGGCTCTGTGACTTGAACTGAGCTCATGTCCTACCTCAGAAGCATCCCCCTAATCCTCCCATTTTCCTCTCAAATCCCAGAGGGCTCATTAGCTGGGAGAAGCCAAGGGAGTTTCTATTGGTATTTCCTGCTTTCTTTTGCTCTCTTGCTCCCCAGACCCCGTCTCTGCTCCATTTTCTATCTCTCTCTGTGGAAGGCTCCTCTCTCCCCGCCCCTCCCCCCCTGAACTGCCTCCTCCTTGACCATCTATCATGTCATTTTCTCTCTGATCTACTAGCCTGGCATCTGAGGGAGACTTTCAAAATTCAGTCCTGTCCATAGAGAAGGAAAGGCCTGGGCAGGCCAGTAGGTTAAAGAGGGATCTGGTGGGCTTGTGTGGTGTGGTGTGAGATAGTTCCTTTTTGAGGGCTGAAATGTGATGACCTGCGCTGCATAATTGATGGACCTTTGGGTGCCAGCAGCTACCTGGATTGGTGGATACGCTTAAGCACCATTTGGGAATCAGGACAAGGTCCGAGTTGGTGACCTACAAAAGAGCCAAACTTATAGCTCATGGGAAAGGCTGCCCAGAAGTAGGTTAAGCTGGTGTTCTGGGTTGCATCAGTAAAATATGGATTTTTTTTCCCAGAATGAGGAAGATCTTCAGTGTCCTAAAGAAACTACTTTGAAGAGGTAATGCAAAACTTTGAAAGAAGGAAAGAAGGGAAAATAAAGTAAATAGATTTATATGCCTATATATGTCTAAATGGAGCCTTGTAGGTAAGTACGTGCTCCTTTGTTTTCTCCGCCGATCCTCCTCCTCCACAGAGGCTGCTGGGCCAGCTAGCTTTGAGTCTAGTAAAATCAAGGGCCGAAGCCACATGCTTCTGAATGCTTGCTGTCACTCTGGAAAATCAAGTCTTTCCAGTGTTGGGGCTGGGGTCCTGATGTCTAAAAAAAAAAAAAAAAATCTCCAACAAGAGTAAAATTTGTACACATACTGAGTTCACTCATCTGCTTGGGGAAAAACCTATCTGCAATCACTCAATGTCCTTTGTTTTTTAGAGGGATGGAGTGCATTTTGGTCTTTATAAATTTGGGGACAAACCACTCTGCACTTGCATAGAGGGAAAGGAGAGTTAGGGGTCTAGCCATGCACAACTGCTTGTTGGAGGAAGCAACAGACCCCAGAGAGAGAGAGAGAGAGAGAGAGAGAGAGAGAGAGAGAGAGAGAGGCACAGACACATTTAGTTGTTTCTTTTCTCCCTCTGACCAATCTAAACTGCGTGTCACCGAATGCAACGCTTTCAAAGTGTCCCAACCTCTCTCTGACCCCAGGCTAGAACTGGAAGCAAAGGACAGATCCAGCCTTGGCTGTGGGGCCCTTTCTGTTTCTCTTCTCTCTCTGTAACCCCGTCTGTCATCCCTCTTTTTCTACACCAATGCTTTCTTTCCATCTCTTGCTCCTTTTCTTCTTCCCTTCTCTGTCCATTCAACTTGCTTCAAAAAGAAATACATTTCCGGCATCACGGTTGGGAGTGTCTCCTTAGCCCTTGCTAGAGATTCCGAGGTCCTCAGTTTCCTCAAATATATATGTATATGTGTTTCCCCTAAATGAGATGAAATGAGTGGCGTCCTGGGGTGGAGGGAGGCGCTGGCTGGAGTTGGGGCTGGGGGCAGGGGTTGTGTAGGACAGGGGGAGGATGGGAAGGGACGCATCACTCAACATTACTGCTGTCGAAGGTGTGGCACTGAAAATCCCCATCGACGTACTCCATGCCTGGCAGCTTCATCCCATACTTGTCTACACACCAGCAGATGCCACGTTTGCGGCCGCGAGAAGGCTTGCACTGGGGAAAGAGGCAACAGGTAGTGAGACAGCCACGCCCTGAGGCTCTCTTCTTGTCTGACTTTCCACACCGCCCCCCCTTATGCTTGAGAGTTGAGAAGGTATACCCTTAGCCAATCCTTGGGCTTTTGGTATCTCCATCTCATGGGGGAACTCAAAGAAAATGGTCCGTTCAGGCACCCACCCTGCCCTGGGGTAGGTCCTACGATATCCCTTTTGTCATTCACGTCAGGACTACCAAGCTCACAGTCTCCAGGGTTCCTCAAGGGAAGACCTTGACCATCAAAATAGAAAATATTGTTCTGTGGCTCTATCATAGCCAGACACAGCTTAACATGGGTCATGTGGCAGGGGTTGGTCTAAGTGCTTTGTCAAGAGAGACCACTTATTTCTTCTCACCAGGGTGATGGGGACCTCTAGTCTCCATTTTACAAGAGAAACCAAAGGCACAGGGGCTTTAAATAACTAGATCAAGGGGACACAGCTACAAGTGACAGGGTCAAGATATGCCCCAAGAAAGTCTAGCTTGTAGCTGTTAACTTAGATTAGGGGGTCCCCTATAGGTACTGTCACAGTCACTCAGTTAGAAATGTAAAGTGGGTGGTGCCAAGCCCGCTGAGGAGTCACCATGAGCAAAGCCCACCCTCCCGAACTGAAGAAATTTATGGACAAGAAGTTATCATTGAAGTTAAGTGGTGGCAGACATGGACAAGGAATACTGTGGGGCTTTGATCCCTTCATGAGTCTTGTGATTGATGAGTGTGTGGAGATGGCAGCAAGTGGGCAACAGAATAACATCAAAATGGTGGTCATACGAGGAAACAGCATCATCATGTTAGAAGCCTTGGAAAGAGTCTAAACAATGTTCAGCAGAGGCGCCCACATCCCTCCCCAAAGATCCTGTGTGATTGGTAATTGTGACGTAGAATTGGGTCATGTACATTTTCATATGAAACTTTTTGCTAAATAAACTTTTGTGATACTCAAAAAAAAAAAAGAAAAAAGAAAAAGAAAAAAAGAAAAAAAAAAAAAGAAATGTAAAGTGCTTGGAGTCCACTCTAGCCCCTGGGAGCGCGGCACAGGGGCACGTACCTGCTTTCTCTTGTAGAATCCTTTGCGGTCACAGTTGGGCAGGTACACAGCACGGGGCACCATGCGTGGGCTGGCTTTGAGCTCCTGCAGGGAGGCTTCCATATGTCTGCGGCAGGGGCCCTGGGAAAACAGGAGGGATGGGAGGCATGGCATGACCCAGGGCAAAGCATTCGGATGTGCCATCTGATGGCTCATGTGTGGCATCCAAAGGGACCCCGGGAGGAAAAATCTATCACCTTTATTAGAAGTTCCTAAGGATCTTTCTTCTCCCTCACCTGTCTTGTACCCTGGTTGCATAACAAGCCTGCATGTGGCCAGGCAAGAGAGCCCTGCTTTCTCATTTTATCCTTCAGGTCACCCACCCTCAACCTGTCTACCCTTCCAAGCAATGAAGACACAAGCTGCACTCCCCAGATATCCTAGGATAATGTCCAGCTTTTTCTCGGAACTGGCCATAGCTCTAGGGGGTCATATACCTGGTGGGTGCTTACTGTTATAATAGGCATCTTGAGCAATAGGCCCTTTGACAGGTCCAGTCTATGCATCTTCTGTAGCCACAGATGCGTAGGTAAGATGCAGGGGGAATCAGATCGGGCTGGTGGCCAGGGCAAAGAGGAGAGAATCCTTAAGACTCACTTGTTCAGATTCCTGTCTCATCTCAGGCGCCGGGATGACTCGGGGATGGGCGGTGTTCTCTGCGCCCCCGACAAACTTGGACTGGGTCAGCTTCTTCTTGCGGTCCTTCTTCACGGCCTCCGCCTTCATCTCGGAAATGCGAGTGTGCTTGGGCCGGAAGACCTTGGGGGAGTAGGTCTCTTCCGCCATCTCAGAGGTGGTAGGTTCCTCATGCTCGCGAGAGTCTCTCTCTGCTGGGAGATGGGGTCAGAGAATCAGCTTCTGAGGCTGGAGAGCAATGTCTAGAGACCAGGATTGGGAGGTATCATAGAGGCTCAGAAAGATGTGATGGGGTCTAGGAAAGCAAAGGGGGGGGCGGGGCAGGAGACTTCACGTGGGGGCGCGGTTCTTGACCAAGTCTCACTAGTGTACAACGGAAGGCAGGCTCGAGAAGAAAGGAGGGCAGGGCAAGGCTCAAAGCAGGTGAAGGTTATGGAAAGCAGTTAGCTGGCCAGCGGCATGGCTCAGGAGATGAGGAAGTGGCTGGGGACAGAAGGCTGAGCTGTCAGGATCTAGAGAGCTGGGCCAAGGGAAGAAGACAGCCCAGCCCAGACGTGGACAAGAACAGCCAAGTGTGTCTGTCCTCTTAAAGAGGTCTTTGTACTTTCAGAGCAGCTGGGCTGAGGGATGAGAGATGCTTGGACCTGGGGATCCAGGGTGAGGGTGGGGACCGTGGTGAGGACTGGGAGATAGGAAAGGTGTAAATGCAGGCCCTGGAGAGGAACAAAACAGACGGAAGCCAGGGGCCTCCTCATCCTTCCACGCTAAGCTCCCAACTGGCTCCGTGCCGCGATCTGGGCCCTGGGAGGCTGGCCATTACTCAGGTCAGTCTGAGAGAGGCCGACAGCTGGCTGGGGCCAGACCAGTTATATATAGGAGCAACTTGGTGACAATCTATACTTAGTTGACTTATGACCTTTAGAGAAAAAAAAAAAAAGAAGCAGGATTTTGTTCGTGTCCCTGTTAGTCAAACCACCTGCCTATTTCAGCACATGTTTCCAGTAAGTATTTTCCCCTCATAGGTGCCCACCATTCTCCTCATGGCTCCCTGACCTTGTAACCTGAATAGAGTATGAGTGGAGACCGTAGATTGCTGCCCCAGGTGGTATGTCTATGACGTTGACACACATCAAGACCAGATGTAAGGTCGGGATGGGGAGTGGGCCCAGACTCCATCCCCTTTCCTTTCAAATACTCAAAAAAGAAAAAAGGGCTTTGGGATACCCCAAAATAATCAGGTAGGGTGAAGAAAACCCAACTGTCCCTCAGATACCTAGATACGATGACCGCTAGGTATCTCAGATGTGAAAGAAAAAGGGAAAGAATTCAGTGAAGTTGAGATGAAGGGGGATTTGTAAGGAAAGAGGTATTTTGGAGAGGGCATTATGTGATGTCTCCAAGCTCCCAACCTGAAGGAAGATCTGGTGTGAGTGGGCAGAAGTGCCTGGAGATTTGGCCTAACCTGGTTAGAAGAGCAAATGGCACCAAGCACACAAGCGTATGTTCCTCTTGGGCCTGTCAAGCTTAATGAATGAGGCATCCTCTGGGGCGCAGGGGTGGGTGGGTGGGAGGCTTTCACTGATCCTGGTAGGTAGCTGGGTTGGGTGTGTATGCACAGGAAAGGAAGAGAAACAACTACCAGAAGGAAATGTGAGTGGTCAGGAGTACATGGACAGTGCTGGGGGGCAGGCTGTACCTGAGTCAAGCTCTACATGGGGACCTCAGACCTGCTACCCTCCCTCAATGCGTGATTTTACTGTATCAGAAACTAGGAGGGATGTCTAATCCCAGGCTGACTGCCCAATGAGGAATGAAGCACTCTAGGCATTAAAAGAGGATATCTTGGGGGGAGTGAACCCAACTTTCTTGAGTATGGACTTGGTGGACAGGACACAGGAGGAGGGCTGTCTAGTTTGGAGGCTCTGTGGAGGTAGAACAGTAGAACCTGAGACCTTTTTCTTAAGGAATTTAACTCTGGCCCTCACTAAGTCTGGGCTTCTGGGGTGCCCCCACTCCCCTAATTTTCAGGCTTCTTGCTTGTGAAGGAGAGGCTTAAAATTTTGACGTGCCTCCCAGTTTTTGTGCCTTTTCACCCTCATGAAAGCTAGAAACCTATTCCTAGGCAGAGGGAGAGTTGAGTATCAAAGATGCTGATCAGGGTCTTGTGGTCACCTGGAGGCTCCAGAGAGCAGAATTAGGAAGATAAAAGGAAAAGCCAGCCTTGAGGTGGAGTGCTAGCTAACCCCGCTCAGCTGCCTAATGGCCGAATCATACACAGGATTTCAGCTTCTGTAAGGTTTCGCCTTTAGATAAAACAAGAGGCACAAGTACCCTGGATGCCCCCCCCCCCCCCGCCCGAGTCGCTTCTCCAAGAGAAAATGAACTGAGGTGCTTAAAGGGATGGCTACAGGAGAACAGAACACTTCAGGAAACTACCATGGCTGTTAGAAACAGGCAGGGCTCTACCTCTGAGTGGCCAGTAGGTGGCGCAGGAGGCCGAGGACACTCAGCTTGTGCTCATTTCCAGGGAAGATGCAACTAAAATCTGGCACCTGGGTGTCTCCCCCTCCAACTAGTTTGAGAATCTTATTAATCCCTTACCTATCTTTGTTTGCTTTCACTGTGCACTAAGAAGGTCTGTGGGTAGGCAAGAGAGAGCTATGTGGGAGTGGAGGACAGTGGGAGCTGCTGTTTCTTACACACACACACACACACACACACCCACACACACACCCTAAGCACATGAACCCAGAGATGGTGCTGTTCATCACATCCCAGCAAACACAGGGAGTATCCACGTGGGAGCAGGTACAGCCGAGGCACACCAGCAGGAAAGGGTAGCATTGCATGTGGCACTGCAGCACCTTGCAGTTACCTTTCCCAAGCCCAACCAGCCCATACTCCCTCCGGTGGCTTTCTTGCAGGTGGCTGATACTTCACCAACGTATGGAGACACAAGTTCTCAGGAAGCCTTCCCACTCCACCTTGCTTTCTAGTCCTATCAATCGGTGAATCCAGGTGAGACCTGTTGCTACCTGAAGTATCACTTTTCACCCTGGCTTTTTGTCATTCTGGCACCGTGAAGAACCTCGTCTTGGGTTAGCTACTATTGGATTTTTGCTCAGTTTGATCTCACAAAGAGAAGCCTGGGGGTAGCTTTAGCTGTAGTGGCTTGTCTCCCAGCAGAGAAAACAGCTACACTTGGAGTTCATGGCCCAACATGGGTTGAGGGCTTTGCCAGGCCACTTACACTGGGGGAGTGACGACTCCAACTCCTTTCCAGTCAGAAGACAGGATGGGGACACACAGAATCTCCCTCTGGGAGCTCCCTATCTGGAATGTTAAGTGTTGGCTTCTTAAAGGGGCACAGCCTTGTAGTTGATAACTTCGTCTTTCTTTGGATGGTATTCAAGAAATCCTCTTTAAACGCACAAGCGAGTATGCCCCAAAGGCAAAGGGAAGTTGAGTCTAGAAGCATTTCTGAACATAAATGGGGCAACTTACAGCTTAATGGATGCTGTGGGAGGCCATGTCAGTCATGCCGCTGCCTCAGAGCATGATCACCTCGCTACGGAAAGGCCCAGAGAAGTGAAGGGACAAGCAGTACTTGAAGGCCCTGGTGTGTGAGGCTTCTAATTGGTTGAGGCTGTGCCATCCAGGAGTCAGAATGGCTATTTAAATGAACAAATACAACAACAATCCCTCCCCCCCCCCAGGTCCTCAATTGCTCTCTTCCCATTTCCAGTGCCCCAACAGCCACAAGCTGTTGGCTGCCACTGTGCTGGACAGGGCAGACATAGAACACTTCCATCACCACAGTAAGTTCTACTAGATCGCGCTGGCCCAGGACACCAGCGAGGACAAAAATAGTCAGGCTAACTGCTCTGCCTGCTCTCTGTCTTGTCTTGTCTCCCAGCCAACAGGCAGCCGCTTGCTCTTTGCTGCAACACTAGGCTTGTGGGAGAACCAAGAACTGGCTGCCCATTGCTCCCCCCACCCCCAAATGTAAGCATCAGTGTTTCAGTCTCCGTGCCCCAGGTCTGACTGCTTCCCAGCTGCAGACGGATGCTAATTAGCTCAATTACACTGTGTGGGTGCATTTGCATATAGAGATAGGGGAGGTAGGGTTCTGGGCAGACATTGTGAAGCTTCCTTCCCCTGGCTTCCCTGCTGGCTCACTCCTGAAGATCCCTGAAGACACCATTCTGTTTTCCACTGTGGTCAGTAATAGAGGCAGTGTCCAGGGTCACTAACAACCGGAACAATGAGCTGACTGTCCAAGAGGAAAGCAAAGGCAGACAACTGTATTCTAAGGTGGGAGGAGGGCCAGAAGTGCTCACTCAATTTCATGTAGCTTAACTTTAAAATTAAAAAAAAAGTATGTATGTATGTATGTATGTATACAGTGCTCTGTCTGCATATATACCTGCACACCAGAAGAGGGCATTAGATTTCATTATAGATGGTTGTGAGCCACCATATGGTTTCTGGGAATTGAACTCAGGACTTCTGGAAGAACAGCCAGTGCTCTCAACTTCTGAGCCATCTCTCCAGCACCCAACTTTTAATTTTGAAACTGATAGTTTGCTTGTTGAAAAATATTTTAAGGGTAGGGTGTGGTGGCATATGCCTTTAATGCATACTCTTGGGAAGCGGAGGCAGGTGGATCTCTGTGAGTTCGAGGCCAGCCTCGTCTACAGAGTGAGTTCCACGACAGCCAAGGCTACACAGAGAAACCCTGTCTCAAAAAAAAAAAAAAGTTTTAAGTATGTTTGGGACAACTTTATGACATATATATTTGAGATCTTCTGTAAACATAAAAAGATGCCATGGATTTCAAAGACAGTGTGAAAGAATGTTGATGGTTTCATTATCATTGTTTGGGTGCATGTTAAGATGATAATATTTTCTGGTATGCTCTGTTAAAACACGCTACTAAAATTAATTTCCTCTGTTTCTTTTTAAATCTTTAAAATTTCTGTCTGCTATAAAAAATTATAAAAATTGTGGTCACTGTAAAATTAAAAGCTTGTGTTATATTTTGGCAAGATGTGCTATCCTAAAGACTCCTGAAGGATGGGGCTGGGGAGATGGCTCAGAGGTTAAGAGCATTGACTGTTCTTCCAGAGGTCCTGAGTTCAATTCCCAACAACCACATGCTGGCTCACAATCATCTATAATGTGATCTGGTGCCCTCTTCTGGCCTACAGGTGCATATATAGGCAGAAAACTGTATACATAATAATAAATAAATCCTTAGAAAAAAGACTGCGCCTTTGGTAGGGGAGGGTATAATATAGAGATCCAGTAACTGGAACCCATATAAAGTCACAAACTGGCAGAGATATCACATGAGGCCCTGAGATTTCGTTCTGACAGTAATTTCAGTGAAGGCTTTAGGATTTGGCAGGGGAAGGCCATTGATGTGACAGTTTAGTTTGGGGGCTAAAGTATAAGATCGCCTATTTGGTTGAGTCTAAAGGCTCAGCTGGTGGGCCCTAGCAGGAAGACAGGCTTTGGTTATCTGCTTTCTACCCCAGCAAGCCCCAAGGGAGGAGCTTCCTCGGCCTCTGAGGCAGGTTAAAATGGGTCTTGCCAGAGCCTCAAACTTCCTTCACTGGCCAGCTATAACCTCTCAGCCAAGAGCAGGCCTGCGGAAAAGTCTGGGCATAATCCCACAATGGGGCAGATGGTCCCCTCCTCTTTCTTTCTGATGTAAAAGCCTAGTAGTCACTTCTGTCACCTTGTCCTACCTCAGGGTCTCACCATCTGCTTGTCATCCCCAAGGAAGACCTGTGCCACCGAGGCAGGTTACCGTGGGCAGTAGGCCGAGGAGCTACCATGTTCTCCAGAGAGACAGGAAGCACGGACAGACACATGGGTGCAAACGGCCTGCGTGCCACATTAGGAGAACTTCTTGTGTTCAGGAAATGAGGTTTGGCCCATAGGCCTGGAGGCTGTGCTGAATGCCAGACCCTCAAACCCTCCTTGATTGCTTTCTCCGACCAAACCAGTGGCCCAGGCCAGCTGTCTCTGAGACTGTGTAGAAAAGGGACAGAAGAGGCCATGAGAACAAGAGGGTATTGGAGTGCCTATTTTTGGGTCACTTTACTACTTTGCTGGCCCACAAAATAGAGTAACCCTACGTGGATGGTTTTCCATTCACTTTCAGGACACCTACCTACCACTGGAGGGTAGCATTTGGCAATGTTGGCCGTGGGTTGCAGGTTAGACCAACCCAGGGAAGAGTGCTAGTGACTACCGAAGGAGCCAGAAATAGCAGGACAGAGTGCTACAACCCATAGGGAGGAGCTGAGTTCAAGTCCTGACCACAACAGATCTTGTCTTGGGCAAGTGGCTTTCTGTTTCAGCTCCCTGTCTCTTTATCTATAAAAGGAGTGGGGGGGTGGGGTGGGGCTTGACCATGATGGTCACTATGGGTTTCTTCCAGCTTTAAGGTTGGTTGGGCCAGTGTCCAGACAGTTCCTGGAGAGATGCTAGGACACACCTAAGAGTTGTGGCCCGGCAAGAAAGGCCACTTCATTTTACAAACAAATGTCCAGTTAAGTCATTTGGATTTCTGTTTTGTTCTGTTTTGTTTTGAAAGAAAGAAAAGCAAGCCGCATCATAATAGAAATCATGGCTGGGCGGCAGAAGCAGACATATGTACCAGCTTCCTTGGTTACCTGCTTTGTTCCTGCAGACGTGAGCCTGCCCAGCTTGGAATCCAAGGATAGCTGTGGAGAATTGCTACTTTGGCCTAATTGGCTAAAGTGCAAACGGCAACTAAACAAACCCCTCCCACTTGCCCACTTGTGGTGCCTGGTAACAACACTCCCCCATCCCCCCTGCTGGTAAGGGGTGTCCCTTGTTCAGATTTGGTTGTGCACAGAGTCCTTCCAGCTTCTCAGTGTGGTAGCTCTTGGAGGGTCATGATCCCGCCTTTAAATTTTAACTGTTCTCACACATTAAACACCTTAAGGTTTCACAGGCATTGACTGCTCAGGTACAAAGTAGAACTTTTTTTTTTCTTTTTTCTTTTTCTTTTTGTAAATCTATCTTCCCCTCCATCTTGCTTCTCCTCTCAGGACCGGGTCAGCAGGGGTTCTTGCCTCCCCTATGTGTCCTCTGCTCTAACTGGCTCAGTGACCTCTGGCTGGAGGTCAGCCTGGCCCTGCCAGTGCAGCTGCAGGCCCACCTGTTTGCTTAAACCGGGAGGGACTAACTCAGATTTAGATGTCCTGCCCTCAGGGGACACCTCAGAGTTGGGAGTGGATATGAGGGAGGGGGCAGAAAAGGGGAGGGCATTGAAGGTGGGGGGGAGGAGGAGGGCGCTTGGAAAGAAAAGGACTGTCACTGGGCCCTGCTGACACCGCAGAAAGACCAGGGCAAAGGCAAGTTAAAGCGCCAGGGAGGGCACGCAGTGGGAAAGGTGCCCTGGCTCCTTCAATTTTCCACAATCCTGTTCAATCCAGACGTGAATCTGGCCAAAAAAACCTTACTCTGGATTGACTCCAGCGTGGCATTTGGACCAAGCTTGGAGCTGCAGCCTGGCCGATGGAGGCCAAAGGCTGAATTCATTTAGGTAAGGTTCCCCCCCCCCCCCCCCCCCCCCCCGCATTTGATGTTGCTCTTTGCCTTATTTCTCAATGACAGGATTGACATTCGCAAACCTCTACTCCCTACATTTCGCATTTCACTTCTCCGCTAGTCCAGGAGACACTACCTGGATGGAACCTCCTGTATCCTGGGCTCCCATCGCTGAAGCCACAGGTCGTTTTCTAGAAAAAGCCCTCGGCAAATCCTGGGCCTTTGAACCCACCGAGGCTCACCTTCATCTGTTGCTCGTCTCCCTTGTCCCTTTAGCCTCACACACGTTGCCCTCTGTTTCTTTATCTATCGCTGGCCCCTGAACTAGCCGAAAGAAAATGCAAGGCCAGGCGTGCTCCCAGCACTGGGCGATCTCTAGGCTACGCCCTCTCCAGTTGCCAAGCAACGCACCCAGCAAAAAGCCAGTCTCCGCCTGCTTACGTACACTCCCTCTTCGGAACCCTTGGCTGCCTGCCACCTCTCTCTCCTCTGCTCTTCACTTCTCAATCTAGAAATGCACTGTACTGGGGCCGGGGTGTGTGTGTGTGTGTTACATAATGCAATAATATAAGAATATATAATATGTACTTTTGGCTGCATGCCAAATATAAATACAGTTATATATATTATAGCTTGCATCCCCGGGAGATGAGGCATGTCCATGCTCACTCTACTCAGATTTCGATTGTGGCGGGGGCGGGGGGCGGGGAAGGGGGCAGGAATTCTGCTAAAGAACACAGAGGACAACCTCTCTTCACTATCCATTTTTCTCTCCTTAAGAATGACGTCATCTTTAGCTTTTTATGGATCTACCTAATGGCTCTCAGGTTGAAGGATTTTCCTCCGACAGCTGGCTCCCATTCCGGAGGAAAGTATCAACCTTCTCCACTGTGGACCTCAGCCAGGACACAACTATAGGTGACTAGGCACCTGCCTGCCTGAGGTGGGCTGGGGTCGAGGTGAGGGCGAGGCGAAGGGGTTGCTTCGGGTTGAAGCGGCTGCAGAGAATTCTAAAGTAATCTGGCGCGGGACAAAAATCGTGCGTACGTGTGTGCTTGTATGTGTGCACGCGCGCGCGTGCACTGGGTCCGCTTGGGAAGTTGGATGCTGCCTCTCTGTGGGCCCAGCATTGGCGCGCGCGCGTGCGCACTGCGCGCAGACCTAGCCCAACGCCTCCCAATCAATCCCTTGGCTGGGCAAATAAAAGTGGGGCCAGGATACTGCGGAGTCATAACTTGCGCGTTTCGGTTGTGAGGGGATTGCTAGCCACAATTTTGTCTCTAAACCAGGTAATGGATTCTTACTGTTTCGGCGGGCAGGGATGTAATAAAAATAACCCCGAAAATCGGTCTCTGGGGCTTTTGCGGTTTGTTCATCACCGGTACCCCTCATGATGCAACTTCTCGTGGTAGCCAAAACCTGCAGTTCCCGGGTAGAGAAGCTGAGCTCACGCAAACTCCGCCGCCTACTGACGGGTCGCAGGAATCTCCTACCAGGTGCAGTTAGTACGTCCTTAGGTCGTATTAAAACAACAACAAAAAGCAAAACCAAAAAAAAAAAAAACCCCAAAACCCTCACGTTGTAGTGTCCGTGAATAATGGAGAACTACTGGTAGTGAGAAGGGCTGTATCTTTGTGAGGAACCGTACGAAAGAAACAGTTAACCAAGTCTTAACACCTCTAGGAGAGAGTCAATAGCTGTTAATCTCTCCTAGTCCAGATTTTGTGCATCTTTGGTTAAGCTTAAATATATATAATGTATAAATATTATAACAAATAAAATATTATATATATGCATATATAATACATATAATATGCTATATCTGTGTTTATGTACACACACACACACACACACACACACACACACACACACACACTCAGAAAACTCCCCAAAGAAACCTATCTCAAGGGAGAATTGTTCTGATTGAACAAGAAGTTCTGTCAGTCATTTAAATCATAGACTCCAAGGCACAGAGAACTTGGAGGCGGGGCAAGTGGGGGCGGGGCAAGCGGAGGGGTGGCTCCCAGTGCGTGGTCTTCCTGTCTCCGCCCCTTGAATTTTGCATTCTGCGTTTCCAGGGCCCCTCAAGCATTTAGCCACACTCGCTTTTGGTCTGGTTTTAGTGTTTCGTAGGGGGTGGGGCTGCTAGGGTAGGGTGGAGTGGGGAGAAAGGGAGAGGAGGTTGGAGAGGGCCAACATCCATTGGGAGCTTCAGATAGTCTTCATCCCACATCCCTCTTTACCTCTCAAACCTATGTCCATCTTTCATCTTAGATAAAAATCTGAATTCAGGAGGGGAAAAGAACATTAGATTCAGGGACGGACATTCAGCACAAAACACCAAACTCTTTCCACCCCATACCCAACGCCCTTCCCCAGCTCTCCTGAAGTATTCTTTCTCTTCCTGGGAGGAAAAAAAGAGAGACGTTTTACAGTCTAATGCGTTTTTTCATCGAGCATAATCAATCACATTAGTTCAAAAGCAGCAAGTGTACATGTGAGTAAGGTCTCAACACCTCTGCCCAAAAGACATTAGTTATCAAAGACTGTGTGTGTGTGTGTGTGTGTGTGTGTGTGTACACGCACGCGCGCGCACCCCTGGCCAAATAGGAATGGAGGGATAACTCTGGAGGCATCGAGATGGGGCGTGAAGCTGGGGGGGGGGGCGTCAAGGTGGATTTAATTCTAAAGATGGGTAATGCATCTCCAGGCCCCAGTTAAAATGACCTTTTAACAAAAGGATTTTTTAAAGTTTAGGGAGAAAAGTATGGGGTGGGGTGGAGAAGGGAGTTGATAATTTAACCTGTTCTTTTTCCGAATGAATACACGGGCTTTGGACTTTGAGACTCAATAGAGCCTTCAGAGTCATGATTGCCAGGAGTTAGGAGTGGGGGAGGATCGGGCTGGGGTGGAGGCTGAAAGAAGATGGGTCGCAAACTGGAAGAGCCGGGGTTATACAGCAGCCTAGGATAGCAGGATCTGTCAGGGCTCCAAGTCAGAGGTGCAAGGACCCACCCTATCTACTCCCAGGAGCTACCTGCCTCTAAGACACTTGCTGCGCAAAGCGCTTGGGTCTCAACCGGTCCTAGGTCCTTACTCGTCCAAGGTGCCCACCCCCTCCCACTGTGTGCCGTGCAACTGGCACCCCGGGAGCGCTCACCTATCTTGGTTTGCTCTCCGTAGCTCTTTTCGTTGAGGCAAACCCCGCGGCCGTGCAGCAGGGCGTGCAGCGGCTTCTCCTCATCCTGCCGGGGGAGGCAGCGCAAACCCTGGGCGCAGCGCTCAGTGTAGACGCCACACGACTGCCCCTCCGCCAGGGCGCAAGTCATGCAGCAGCCGCAGCCAGGCTCCTTGACCAGCTCGCAGCCCAGAGGGCTTGGGGGACACATGGACAGAGCTTTCTCGTCGCAGGGCTCACAGTGCACGAAAGAGCCCAGGCCTTGAGTCGGTGCGGCATAGGCAGCCAGCAGCAGGAGGACCGCGCTGAGCACCATTTTCTCCGAGTCTCGCTTTACTTCGGGGCGGGGCAGGAGAGTGAGAGTGCGTGGAGAAAGGGGTCAAGAAGGCGCCTAGAGATTTTTTTCCCCCTCAAATCTCTTGCAGGTAGAGCAGGTGCCCTCCCTCTAACACTTGCAAAATATGAGGCAAGGAAGATTCAGGTGCCTGCACGCAAGTCCCGATTGCAAAGATTAAAGACTTGCAACAGGTTGGGGTGAAAAAAGGAGGCGCGCCAGGTGCACGCGGATAGTGTGCGGAGATTGAAGAAACCCCCAGGAGGGATCGAGTCAGAATTGCGGGGTGGGGGGAAGCACAGAAATGCTCACCCCAAAGCAACAGAAATAATGAGCTTGGAGGCGCGGAAAGGTGCGGGGCGGGGGGAGACAAGAAAAAAAAATGGCTTTTGGTTTTTTCTTTTTGCTTAAAGTCTAAACCGCACCCACAGCCATCCAAGCCAGCTGCGTCGCTGCCGCAGAACAGGTAAGAAACGTCGGCGGCTGCCAAGAAGATGGGGGGAAAAATTGAAATCAGGAAGGGTAAAAACCCAGCAAAAACCCAGACCGCACTAAACCTAGACCCCAACACCTCTTTTCTCCCACTCTACCACCACCTTTTCGAAACCCGCAGGTTCTGCGTGATGTCCGAAGAAGGATGCAGACTGAGGAGGGGAATAACGAAAAAGAACAAAAAAAAAAAAGGGGGGGGGGAAGCCCAAACAGCTTTGCAGCTCTTTCCTAGCTCCTTTTAACCCCCGGCAGAAGTTTCCAAAGAGACTGCGGGCTCTGGTCGAGCAGGCGCTTTTAAATAGACGGCCCCTGGCTGCCAGCCAGTTGTAGCTGCAATTTGAGCTCCCCAACACCCAACCCATGCACGGATGCCAAGGAGCTTTGCAGCACAAACTCACACGGGGTGGGGGTGGGGGAGAGGCCTTCTAGACACACGGGGGCTCCCCCTTTCTCTCCCTGAACAGTGCCCTCCACCCCACGGAATGTACAAAAAGGGCTTGGGGGGACTGACGAGCTACAGAGAGTAGGGAAAAGGTGGAGGGAGGAATAGATAAGCTTCAGGAGCTGGCTGAATACAATAGAGTGACTAGATTCCCCGACAACTAGCCTGGACACTGGCTGTTAGGACTTAACATTTTCTTGCTAGCCATGGATGCCCTGACCAAAAAGTCCTTTCCAACTTTGGCGGTGGAGTGGGGGGAGGGGGGAGGAGGAAACGTGTCTAAGAGGCCACTGAAAGTTTGTGTGTTTGTGTTTGTGAGACAAGTAGTGCACACTAACTGGTGAGGGGTGTTGAGATGAATTTAAAGGAAAGAAAGAAAGTAAGAAAAAAGACCCCTCCCCCATCAAAAGTCTGAGAAAAGGGATGAAAGTGAGAGCTTCTTGTTGGTCTGATGGGATACTGATTTTAGTTATATTCAGTGGCTATTTTCCTTCTCCCTCCTAGCTGACCAGGGACGCTCGTGTGTGTTATTAGGTGCATTTTCAAGAAGGGGATACCCACCCAGCTTTGTTGGCAGTAGTGACTCAGACTCTGAAGTGGTGTGGGCTGTCCCTTTTATCTGGCATCCTTCTCATGGACACCTTAAATGTCCCTTTAAATGAGAGAAAGGTAAGGGAGGCAGACTACAGTGATAGCCTCCTTGGGGCTGCCAAGGGGGCATTTCTGTTCCTGGAGTGGGCAGGAACCACACCACAGGAGACCTTGGCTTATGGTTGCGGCAAAGGTGTACAGCTTAGGGGTATGAGATAGCAGGGCGCCGGGGCCTGCACAGGAGAAGGTTCCCCCCCCCCCCAGGGCTTCACCACGCCATTTGAAACCCCAGGCAGTTGATCAGCACTAGGGGCTATTCTTCCCTTATGAAAACGAAAGAAAAGCTAATCCTTGAAAGAAGGAATATGATGCTTTTAGCTTTAAATATTTTGAGTTTGACATAATAGGTGGGCTGTAGTCTGCTCACCACAGGTTAAAAAAAGGAATGGCCAAGCAGTAACTATCTCTGGGGAGTTCCTGGGGGCAGGGGGAGCTCTGGCCCTTTCTCCAAGTTCCTTTCTTCCTTGCTGAGGGCTCTGTTCTTTTAGAAAGGGGCTGCATTTCACGAATTTTGCCACTAGACTGCACCCTTATCTATGATAAAAATTCTTTCTGGAGGACTGCTTTTGAGAAAATATTTCCCTTGCTAGCTCCTTTTGGGAGCATCTTACCCTGGTGCCGTTCACACTCCTGGATCCACATTCTCAATTCTCTGTTTGCCAAAAGGTACATTTTAAAACAAGCCCAAAGTTGTGCTTTTTCCCCCCCATTGACAAAGGACTTGTTGGCTAGGAGAAGGAAGAAGAGCTTCGTGCAGTGACTTATTGCCCACTCCCCCCCACCCGCTTGCCCCCCACCCTCCCCAAAAGCATGAAGGATGGTTGATTCTAACCGCTTGTCTCTACGTGGTAAAGCAGGGAGCAAATGAATGTTAAAAAACTGGGTTGAGATACTATAGAAGCAAAAGAGACTAAGTGTTATTTTCTCGTTTGAGTCAAGTTCAGTGGTGGAATGGCATCGTGTGGGGGCTGGGTCCACCTCATCTTGCTGGGTAGCATTAGAAGTAAGTGGGAAAGCTAAGAGTCATTCTTCTGAGGGGACCTAAGTTGCCCAGTTCCTGTCATCCTGTACTCTCAAAAGATGGCCTCTAGTGACAGCTTTTTTTTTTCCTCCTAGCTGACTTCTTGTGGGAGGAAAGTACAGTATGTGAGGAGCAGAGGTGGACAGAGAGAAGAAAGAAGAGAAAGTGTGGAGAGCTGGTCCTTGGAGGATGGTGGTGGGGTTTTGGGGCAAGATCGATGAAAGCCTGTCTATGTTAAGCAGCCATTTTGATCCTCACTTTCAAAAGGGCAGGAGGAAACCAGAGATAGACTCTGCTCTTCACGGGCATGGGTTTGGGTTAGGTTCTTAACAGCACGTAAGAAAATAAGACTCCTCGGCATCTTGAGATTGTCTGTGGGGATTTTTGTTCGAAGATAGGTGATTGGTGAGATAAGTTTTATGCTCAACAGTCCATATGTGGCATTTACGGATGAGCATGTTGGGTGTCGGGGCAGAAGAGCTTCCCGGGATCCCATTCTCCTTGCCCTGTATTCGAAAAGCTCCAGGCTCTCTACAATAACTTTTAGAAGATGGGGTGGGGTGGGGTGGGGGAGTTAACATCAACAGAGTTTCATTGAGATGGCTAACTTAGTGTAGTCACGTTCAAATCTGGTCTCATTCCAGAGGCTCCTTTATGGCTAGCTTACTTTCGCTGCCACAAACATTCCCTGTGTGTGGTTAGCTGAGCTCTGTAAGCTTTTGAACCCAACCACCTTCTTGAAGATGAAGATGTTGGAAGTTAAGTACCATCCACCACATCCCATATCACCTGAGGTCACTCCCTCCTCTGATTTGCAAAGAATTAAGTGATGGTTAGAATTAAACATCAAGATTGGCAAAGCAAATGGCTTTTTTGTGCTTTTTTTTTTAAAACCCCCCCCCCCCCCCCCGAGATACATACATACGTACGTACGTACACACATACATACATACCAAGATGTACCAGGAATACGTAGTAATGCCACCGTCTCATCTGGATCCCACACTATGGTACTTTTAAAAACAGATACCCAGGCTCAAGCCACTCCACAGTAAAGAAGTTGAGCGGGACTGAGTCGGGGCAGAGGAGCAGCAGCTTGAGGCTGCTTTGGTGTAGTGACATCACTGAAGGCTAGGTGGCAGAACAGATACATCAGTGAAAACGCCGCTCCTCTCATGCAGGGGAAGAAAAAGAAGGGGCGAATGGAAGTTTTAACAATGGGGTTAGGTGCAAGGGAGAAGGGAAGGCTTGATGGGGGGGAGGAGGGGGGCATACCTGTGTACGCACACCCTATGTGTCCACATTTGCTGCCAAGCCTGCCCATTGCTCCTGTGTTATCACTACACCAGCCTGAGTTAAGAAACCATTCTAAATGTACCTCTAGCATCTACTCAAGATTTACCCTGGAGACAAGGTTCGACCGGCTCGGATATGGTGACTTTTCACTCAACACAAGCAAGCTCTAGAATTTTCTCTGATGTGATCATCATCATCAAAGCACATGGCACTGTCTCCCTTTACATGGTTTAAGAATGTTATTTTGTCTATTTCACAAAATCAAGACACACAGCTGTCTGCTCTGTACATTTTGCTGTCCTGGCTGGAGACTTTCTCAAGAATAACACAGTGTTGCAAGGGACAGCCAACCTGTCCCACCCTCTCCCATCTTCTTCCGTGCAGATGGGGACCCTCTCTTCAGATAGCTCTGTATCCTTTTGCACAGTGGACTTGTAGGCTTTATATGGCATTTCTTATAGAGAAGAGGATGATTTTAAGGGTCAAGCCATGCGCCGCTTTAAAGTTCAAATTTTATAGCGAGGCTTGCCGCTGTGGGCAACTTAACTGGAGTTGAAACTGACCCTGAGGCTGATGTTGTAAAGTAGAAGAGGCCAGCCATGACTCAGAGCGATCAGTATCCCTGTGTGAGCAGTATATGCGTTCATGGTTTAACGAATTAATGTTTAGGAGATCTGGAGCAGATCCAGGCAGAAAGGGGCAGAGCAGAGCTCCATAAATACAGTTTGGGCCTGGAGCCCTCCTGTCTTCTCAGATCACGGGATCTGGCACGTTCCTACAATAGGCAGCTCAGAAGCTGCGTTAATTTTGGAAAATGAGATTAACCAGGAAAAGTGATCTTTTGTGACTTAGAAGACAGGGTGCGGAGGTCGGGCTCGAGGGACGGGGTGGGGGTGGGGGAGAAAGTGGGTAGGGAATTGGAGTAAGAGGAGAGAGACAGAGGGTTCACTGCCTGAAACAGGTTTAATGCAATGAGCTTGAGCTATGAAAAGGCCAAATAAAATCACAGAGCCTGGTTGGGGGGCTAGGTTCAGTGAGGGAGAGGGTAGGAGGATCAGCATGCAGGACAAATTTGTGTGAACTGGGAGAAGATGGCTTTCCTCCAGCTGCCTTCCTTTTAGTCATAAGAAACTGGTTACAAGATAACAGACTCTTAAAATAAATTCTGGGGACTGGAGAGGTGGCCTAGCCAGTCTTACAGAGGGTCTAAGTTGGATTCCCAGCACTCTTATCTGGTCACTCCAGCTCCGGGGCATCCAGCGCCCTCTTCTGGTTCCTTCAGACATCACAAACATATGCATCCACCCTCATCCACTGTAATTAAAATAAAAATGAGTCTTGGGCTGGAGAGATGGCTCAGCCGGTAAAGGCTAGGCTCACAACCAAAAATATAAAAATGAGTCTTAAATAAAATAAATCCCGACTCTCAGTGTTAGCCTTAAGATTGAGCACACCCTAAATGTGCACAAATCGGCTGAAGTCTTAATTTTAAACCGAAATCCTCTGAACACCTTTTAAAGAAAACTCAAGTGAACAACTCAAACAGCCATTTTAAAAAACCAAACAAATTGTATTACTTCCTCATTTGATGATGAGGAGAGATGTTAGGAAAGCACTGTCTTCATTTTCCACGATGAAGCCATTTTGCTTGTGTAGGAGAAGAAGGCTGGGTGCCTTCTTACAGTCAAGTCAGCACAGCGCATCACTGTCAAATCCATCAACAATGTAAATAGCATCAACCAAAGCTCCCGGTTCTACAAAACTAGTGACAACACTAATTTAGTACATTGGTTGGTGTTAGGCTGAGTTCTTGCTGATATTTCTGATTGTGATATTTAACTGTTAAAGTGTAAGGTTTTTTGAGTGTTGCATGTGGTGGTCGATGTCCTGCTTGATAATTTAATCCTTTTATTACTGCTTAACTGACAGTGCTTAGATTATTATTATTATTTTTTAAGATGGGGTTTCTTTATATAGCCATAACTGTCCTGTCTGTAAATCAGTCTGGCCTCAAACTCAGAGACGTGCCTGCCTCTGCCTCCTGAGTGCTGGGATCAAAGGTGTACACTACCACCACCTGGCTCCACAGTGGTTGGCTTTAAAGCCAAGTTGCAATGCAGACATTGGGTATAGGCAAAATTCCTACTGGAAAATTTCTTAAATCACATGAGAAACAAATGCACCCTTTATTTTTACAACCAGACTCTGTGTCCTGCAGCCTCCACTTGGGTCCTTCCCCACTGTCTTCAGATCCTGGCACTGTGAGTGGGGTGTAGGCCTTGGCTTTGGTGTTTTGGGAAATGGAAAATGCCCTTCTACAGCAAGACGAGAAGGTGAGCATCCAAGATGGTCTAAGATACATTCAGTTTTCAGGTTCACTAACAAAACAAAACACAAATGCACACCCTTAAGCAACTCTTATACACCTATGGACTTTGTTTCTTAAACACGAGTCATGTCCCCACACGTGGAGTCATGGAACTGAATGTGGGGCCTATGAAAATAATGACAATAGTAAAAGTTCTAAAAGTGTGATGATTAAAACTGAACTCAGAGTCAAGTTGTAATGAATCCAACGTGATTCTGGCAGTACTCACCAGCATTGCATGATGGGACTTTACCACAGCTCCTCTGAGCATGCAGCATGCAAACCTCCCATTGAACATGCCGTACTGTTACACACACCAGTGTACACTGCATGAAACACACCCACTCAGGTTCTAGACTTTTGTGAGTTACACTGACTTTACTGCACACACACACACACACACAGTTTTCTGCTCTTACAGGAGCATAGTGCCTTGATTATGGAGAACAAAGATTTTTAATATTTTCCTACCATCTTCCTGCAGCATCAAATGAGTATATCTTCAGACTGTACTGTGCTAGAATGTCTTAGTTTAAAGACGACTGAGTGTTTGGCTTGAGTCTCCTTTAAAAAATTGTCAAATGAGTTTTGGGTTGGGATTAGAACAGAATTTCTAACAGTTTCTGAAATGGCCACAAACACACCTCTGCCACTTTTTACCATTTATCTCTATGGAGTGGTGTTCTCCGCATTTACAGCTATGAAGCAAAATATCGATCAACTCTAAAAATATTGTAGATGCCCCGTGTCCTTCAGTATTAAGCGCTAAGATTCAATTCCTTATGTAAAAAAGGAGCAAACATCTCTCTCATTTCTAAGTAGAGTTTATTACGTTTTAGTGTATGTGTGTGTGTATGTGTGTGTGTAGCTCACACAATACACGTGGCAGTCAGAAGACTACTTGTAGGAATTGGTTTGCTCTACCATGTGCATACAAGGCATGGAATGTAGGTCATCAGCCTTGGCAGCCAACACCTTGGCCTGCTGAGCCATCTCACCAGCTCACTTTGTCTTTCATAAATGGTAAATCAAGTATATATATCAAATGATTGTTTTAAAACCATTTTTATGGTTTATTATCAGTAGGTATTTGATTTGTATACTTATTTTATATACCTATATACTCAGGCAGAAAGGAGCCACAAATACAAAAAGCTTAAAAATCTCTGCTGTGCAATGAAAGGGAAAGTGGACTGAAGCCCGTATCCTTAATCCAGGAGTTATCTCCAATCAATAACCACTAGTTTTCTCCAGTGGCGTCTCATTGAGAATACAAACGATGCTTAAGGAGAGGCCCCATGCCCAGCAGTAGATGGCCAACACAAAATGAACTCAATGATAATTTTGAAGGTTTATTGTCTCATACAGCTTTAGGCCTTTAAAACCTTTTTTTAAATTTTTTTTTTATTTTAAAAACCTAACAGATCTTTTGCATATATATCATGCTTTCCAGTTTTTTGTTTTTATGGGATTGCTTTGTGTGCAAATGTGTATCTCTGCATCTATATGTGTTTCTTGTGTCTTTTCTTTGGTTCTTTTGCCCTCATTTGTTTAGTTTGTCCTGTTCTACTTTAATTCTTTTTGCATCTTATTATTACTATTTTTTAGCTGACTATTTTCAAATGAGAGCAAGAAAAGTGTGGATTTGGGTGGATGGAGAGGTGGGGAGGATCCTGAAGGAGTTCAGTGAGGGAACCGGAAGGAAAGAGGCTCTGCCAGACCACATCAGTTTGAGAAACAATGATCTACTTGCTTGACTATTAATCTGATTATTCAAAATGGGCAGCATGCATGGTATTTCGCGATTTCTTCCTTGGTCCACAACCATCAATGTCTCTGTCTTTAACAACACAACTAATGCAAGACCTAAAGGTAGGCTCACAGTTTTAAAGACCCAGAGCTTCCCAGAACTCCAGGAAATCTACTTACTGGTCTTCAGCTCCAACTCCTGGCCTACTGATGGAGCCATGAATGTATTCAACTTAATTGGGCAGTGACTAGCTTTTAAACCATTTCAGACCTGTTCCCCTGGGACCTCCTTTTAGGCTGCTCACTGCCTAGGCTGAGATGTGGATTCTTTGTCCAATTAAGAGAGACATTGTGGATAAAACCATGAACTGAACATATGTATCTAACATGAGTAGCCTGAGATGTTACGGACTCTATCATCTATCATCTATCTATCTATCTATCTATCTATCTATCTATCTATCTATCCATCTATCCACCACCTACTTACCTACCTACCTATCATCTGTCTATTTGTGTGTGTATCACACGTCAGAAGTTTCATACACAGATGAGGCACAGATGAGGCTGGTTGGCTACCAGCTTGTTGGTGAATGAGTATTCTACACAGCATAAACACAACTCACTAGAAACTTATGCCCCTGTATATTTGGCACAGGTAAATGAAGCAATTGACCACCAAGCACACATTATCCAATTAACTATAGACATCCATCCATTCATATATTCACCCATCTATCCATCCATCCATCCATCCATCCAGGAATGGAAAGGTTGAGAGGAGAAAGGAAGATGGGTTTTCTTTCCCTGAGCCTCAAACTTTGAATGTCATTGTCCTTTATTTTTTGCTTAAAACATTTCAAAACTTTAAGAAAGTTGAAACTGGTAACAAAAACTATGTTATTGATTTATGCATTTATAATACATTATTTCTGTTCCTAAAATGAACTTTACCTACTTACATTTTAAAAATACATACTGTAAGGGCCAGGGAGATGGCTCGGTTGGCAAAGCACTTGTTTTGTAAGTGTAGGGAGCTAAAAAGATGGGTCTTGTGGCACATGTGTGTAATCCTAGTGATGGCAAAATGAAAAGCAGCGATAGGCAGATTCCCAGAAGCTCATCATTGCTTATTCTAGTGTGCTTGGTGAAGTCCCAAGCTAATGAGAGACCCTAGCTTAAAAGATGGAAAACACTGAAGAATAATATATGAAATTATTGTCTGACTTCCATATGCATATTCATATATGTGCATATCTGTAGACACAAGTGCACTTTCCCATATAGGAATATGTATGAACACACACACACACACACACACACACACACACACACACACACAGCATATTGCAAAATACTATGCCATCAGCAAGGTCATCATCTTATGATTACCATATCTCTTGATTATATGGTTTTTCTCTTGTGCTTAATTTAATCAAGCATTGGTTTATCTATCATAGCCCTAGGATTAATATAATATAAATTATATATATATATATATATATACACACACACACACAAAATATATACATTTATTCTTGGTGTGTGGTAGGCTCCCATTAGGATTGCCTAAGTACACAATCATACTGCTTCCCAAGGTGTTTCTCCAAATACATCCCCATTTTTCAGTGATATGTAACTGTATGATGAAAATGTGGCTATTCAACTTTAGGGGCAATGTTATGTCTATAGACCATCTCCCATCTTACACTTTTTGCCTTTTAAGAATCATGTTGCATATGAGGCTGAAGCAATGGCTCAACAGTTGAGAGCACTTTCTGCTCTTGCAGAAGACCTGAGTTCAGTTCCCAGCATCCACATGGGGGCTCACAACCACCCAGAACTCCAGTTTCAGGGGACTGGTGTCTTCCTCTGACCTCCGCTGGTAGCAGGAATGCCCATGGTACCTCTTCATACATGCTGGCAAAGCACTTATACACGTAAATAAATACAAGTTAAAAACCTATGAGAATGTCATGTTGCTACAGACATACACAAAGCCTCTTGTGGATATGTATTTTTATTCCTCTTAAGTGACATACCTATTGCTAGTTCATATGATAACTAACTCTGTATTTAACTCTCTAAGGAGTTGTCAGACTGGTTTGCTGCCAGTAGCAGCACCTTTGTGTATTTCCTGAAGCAATATATACCAGGACTCCAATTTTCCATGCTTGCCAACACATTATGTTATGTTTTTTATTATACTCACCCTATTGGGTATGGCACAGTGTCTTGCTGTGGTTCTGATTTGTACTTATCTGTTAAGAATCTTTTCATATACTTACTGGCCATTTTTTAGAAAGAAGTCTACTTCTATCCACTGCCCTTTTAAAATTGGGTTACTTGTCTTTTGTTATTAAGTTATGTTGGGGTTCTTTTTGATTGTGTTTCTTTATCTGCTTACTTTTGTTTGTCATTAAAAAAAAAACTCCCTGAGATACTGAAATCCTTTCGTAACTCAAAAATAACTCAAAAGTCAATTGCTTAGGAATTCACATTATGCTTGTGAGTCCTACCACCTTTGCCGTATAAGGTAGCATGAGCTCAAAAGCCATGTCCTGTGTCCCTTGGCATGGTCTGGTGGTTAGAAGCAGCCTGCAGGTCCCACCAGCACTCATAGCGAAGGCCTTGTACAATAGCTTGGGTCATCAAGGGTTCTCTTAGACTTCTGTCTTTCATGATGCTCAAAAGGGCAAGTCCATTTTCATTCTCAGGCTAACCATCAGTAAGATAATAAGGCTGAGCCAGAAGAAACAAAACACAAACACAGAGATGAGGGAAGACCATGGGTAAGGAAGCTACCTTGATTTTTTCCCCCCACAAATCTCTGTTTTATAGTTACATAAAAGTCTAAGGAGGCCACCAGCAAACAAACTAAAGTAACCAGACATGTGCTGAATTCAATTTGGCACCAAGTGCCCTGCTTTACATTACTAGGAACACATCAGTGAATGTGGTACCTGGCTTCCAGACACTACAGTTTTCTATGGAAGAACGGGCACAAAGCAGCACCTCCTAAGAGAGATGCAAGTAGCTCATGTACTGGCTATAAGAGCCATTTGTGAGCTTCTCATGACACCCTGAATGATGTCCTATTTCTCTGGTCACTTAGGTCTTCCAACTGTCCTAGACAATATGACCAACTCCAAGGAAGAAGGTAAAATCTATTCTATGCTGTGCTTTGACATTGGCTGACATCTGGTCAACCTCATGATAATAAAGCCACTCAGAGCAGCAGTGCAGAAGTGAGGCTTGACGAGTCTTATGAAAAATTAGGTTTTCCATGTCTGACTTCCAGGGGTTATTCACAGTGTGAGGGAAGCAAGGCAAGTGGGGAAAGGCATTCAGGAAAATTGATGAGGAGTGTTTGGGCCAGAGCCTTTTGGAATCAGTTCTTGTCCTGAGGCTGGCCCAGACCGGTCCAGCTTACCCTGGTGCCTTTGAAGTGTGTTACCTGGGTGAGGAGCTAAGCCAGCTTGGCAGGGTGGGGAGGGAGGCTGTGTGGTCTGGCAGAGAGCAGAGCACAGGGACAGAGGGACTGAGCTCCAATCTGTGGCTGACTCATGGCATCTCTGGCCAGGCACTGAATGGTTGGGTCCAGCTGGAAAATGGGGAAGAGGCCCAAGTCAGCATCTCATTTAGAAATCCAGATGTCCTTCATGCGAACAAACAGGCAGCTTTCCTTTCTCTCTTTGGTCTTTTTTTT
>OU015743.1:31586507-31606144 GCA_907169655.1 Acomys percivali
ACACACACACACACACACACACACACACACACACACACACACACGGTGATGGGGACTGTTTGAGGAACTAGGAAGACTTCCCAGCCTTGAGTATGCTCAGAAGGAGGCTAGAGGTTAGGGTGCCACATGGTGACATTGCAGTATGATTTGTAGGTGGCTGGGGATGGAGAAAATGGTCCCTTAACTCCATTACACTCTCCAATTCTTAATTCCAGTGTAAGGTGGGACTCAGTCCTGGGCCCAGAGATGTTGCTTCACATTTGTTTTTAATGAGGGTGAACTGGATCTGCCTAGGTCACTGGAGTCATTGACAGTCGCTAGATTTCCCCGCTGGCAGAGGTCTGTCATCCGGAAACTATCTGCAGGGATGCAAACACAATCCTTCTGGAGCCCTGTGGTTTGGTTTCCTTAGACTTAGGCTGTCCTTTCAGACTTCCTCCTTGGGGCAGCGTTAATTCTCTCCTTCATTGTAAATCGTCAGTGGACATGAGTAGGATGCTCATGAGGCGATTAAACATTTATTGACCACAGGCCACAGAAGTGTTCTTAAGTGGCACTGAGGTGGACCGGGCAGGGACTCCATTTTTTTAAGTTGTGGATGTCCACACACTGCTACAGGCTTTTCATTGGGTCACCTGGCCCCACCTTCTCTCCCCTAAACACAGGATGCCATTACAGCCTTGGTTCCCAGATGGTCTGGCTGTCTCTGGGAGTTTCCATCGTTCCCAGGTCCCATCTTCCAGGAGCAACTCTTGTTGGGATCCCATCACTTAAAGGGAAGTTCCTGGCATGAGGCTAAGCCAGCAGTCACCAGAGGTGGCCATCAGTCCATGCAGGGTGTCTCAGAAGTCAACATGACATCTACCCTAAGTCTTCACTTTCTCCCCCCCACCCTCCCCCTGCTCAGGCTACCCTGGACTTTTCCAAGACTCGGTGCCTGTCATGTGGTCTTGCAACAGATTGAATGCAGAGGCAACAGAAATAAGAACCCAGCTGTCTTCCATCAAACCAAAGTAAAATAAATTTGAAAAAAAAAAAAAAAAGAGAGAGGAGAAGAAGAAGAAGAAAGTGGAACAATGCCACACTTCTCACTAAATTCTTTTTAAAAAATAATTTTTGTAACAAGTCAACATTATGTTAATTTGTAACATTAGACTTTATTTGAAATGAACTGATAAATACTAACTTTCTCAGTATTATTTTCCAATATAATATATGTCAACAATTATATCCCACTTGAATATAATTCTCTGGACTCTCCAGTAAGTTTTAGGTGTGTATGTGAGTATATTAGCATGTGGTTTTGTTTTTATTTTTGTTTTTTTTTTTTGGCTCTGTTTGTGTGTGTGTGTGTGTGTGTGTGTGTGTGTGTATGTGAGCATGTGTATGTTACTGGAGACTGGATTTAGAAGCTTATGCATTTTAGGCAAGTGCACTGTCTGTATGCTATATTCTTAGCTAGGTTTTTACTTTTTGACACATGGTCTCACTAAGCTGACTTGGCTTGCTTTTGTAATCTTCCCGCCTCTGCCTCCAAAGTAGCTGTATTACCAAGCATGAACACTTTTTTAAAAAGAATTTTAAAAGAAAAGTTTAAAACCCACAGTCTAGTCTGGTGACAGCTGTTGGCTATGCAAGTGACTCCAATTAGAGCAGTCAGGTTAGATTAAGGGAGAATTTGCATGCTTTGTCATGGAAGAACTTTCCCTGTTTTCTCGTAATAGACATGAAAGCTTCTGGTTAGCACTGCCAATGGTAGCCTGTTGCAGCCATGAATGTCAACACAGATGTAGTGGATAAAAAAGGGAGGTGTTAAATGGTTTGAATGTGAATGTCCCCTGTAGGCTTGTGCCTTTCAACACTTAGTTTCCAGCTGGTGACACTGTTTTGATTCTTGACCACAGGGCCTGGCTGTCATCTATAGGCCAGTAGGCAAGCCTCGATGATAATAGACTGGCCTCAGTTCTGTCCAGAATGTTTTGTCTCTTGGTCTGTTGACATGAAAGAGCCCCAGCTATAGCCTCCCGGTACCACAAAGTCTACCATAGCTTTTTCCATTATAATAGATCGGGCCCTCTCAAAGATCCTCCCTCATTTAGGTTGTTTCCGTCAGGCCTTCTGTCAGTCACAGCAATGAGACCAGTAATTAACACCAGCAGAAAGAGAAATGATCCTGGGGCACTGAGGTATCATGACTCTGCCCATGATCCTTTGTCTAAAGCTACCCCATCACTTCTCTTCTAGCCACGTGACTGAGTTGTCCTCTCAGCCAGCTGGAGTTGGAGCCTCCCCGACTTCCCTTGGGCAGATGTGACCTGTGGAGATGAGGATTGGCATGGCCATGTTGGTCCTCAACTTTGGAAGAGAGTTTACTGTTTTGCGATATAAGCCACTGTATTAGATGAACCCTGGGGCCCTCTCCAAGACCAAAGAATCATGGGGAAGGAAGAAAGGAGCGGTGACAGAGAGAGTGGCAGGTGTGTTCCATGGAGGCCTCACTACATACAGATGTAAGTACATATATACATACATACAAGCTAGTCTTCTGACCTAATGAAATAGTTTCTTTCTCTGCTGGGAGTGAATTTGGTGTCTAGGAGCTGTCACCAAGGCCTCCAGCAACAGCAACCTATGCCCTGGATGAGCTGTGAGTGTCCACATTGGCAAGTGTCGCTTAGCATGGAAATCACAAGAAGCTGAAAAAACTTTTACATGGTTTTCACTTTTGTCTTGATAAGTCAGTAAGTCCTAAGAAGAAGCAGGAAATGAATCTGGGAACCTTACAGAACATTCTGGACTTTTTTTTTTTTTTTCCTAGTAAATTGCCAGGAAGACACAAAAGTGCCTCTTGCTAAAAGGAGACCAAAGTTAAAGAGAAGCCACTTGAACTTTTCAAAGTAAGACACAAAACACAAGAGGCTTGGGATAAGACCCTGGAGAGAATTTATATTAAAGTTAGAACCATCAAAAAGAATTTAATCGTTCCAATTCTGGAGTGAAACCACGCCTATATCCAGCCGTATGTGAAGCCAGGTGAAGCCAGCGAACGTGATGACCATATTTAGGGTTCGCACCTGCGCTCTTTACACTCTGTGTGTGTTTCATGGAAAAAAATGTCTCGAGTAATTATTTCTATCACAGTTTAGAGTTTTCATAAGGAATAGAAAAAAATGTTTTCTAATCTTCATTATTTACTCCTTTGCTCTCCAGGGCTCCTCGGAGCCAAAGAATGTCTGTTAGTGAATTAGAAGAAAACCACGGATAATTACTCTCTCAGCCTCCAGGGCACCATAAGTTGCTTTTTCATTGTAAGGCTGCCGAGAAGTTGCCACAAAATTAAACCAATTAGGATAATAAGAGGAGAGGGAGAAGATTGAATTTATTTCTATCTGATTTAGCTTATTAATTTCTCAGGGGAAAGGGATTTCCCTGCCACTGGCCTTTGTGTTTTAACCCATGAGCCCCTCAAGTTCTCAAGACATGTCAGAAATTTGATTCATCTCTCTCTGTCTGTGGGGGGTCAAAGCCTCTGTCTTTGGGAAGGAAGTTTGAAGAATAGTAGTCGCTGAACAAGTTAGACAGTAAACTTGTTTGAAGCCTCTACTTTGGCTAGTCATGATGGTACACACCTGTAATGCAGCACTTGAGACGCTGAGGCAGGAGAACTGTCAGTTCAAAACCAGCCTGGCATGCGTGTGTGTGTGTGTGTGTGTGTGTGTGTGTGTGTGTGTGTGTAATATCTATCTATCTATCTATCTATCTATCTATCTATCTATCTATCTATGTATTTGATGTATTTATATGTATTTTATGAGCACGTGCTTGTCTCAAAAAAAAAAAAAACCAAATCAAATAAAACAAAGAAATAAAAAGAATTACATATATGCTGGTTATGAGTACATAGTTGTAATTTAGCACTGGGAGGCCAAACCAGGAGGCTCATAAGTCAGAGGTTAGCCTAAGCTACATAGGTAATCCATGTCTCACAAATGCAGAAGAAAAGAACAGATATTCTTCTATTTGCCCAGCATGCCTACACTGACAGGGACAAAAAAAAAAAAAAAAAAAAAAAAAAAAAGACAGTAAACATACAAACAAACCCATCCATAGGATAATCAACAAGGCATGCAGAAAACAATGGAACAGAGAAAGGAGACAGAAATCACTTCCCGGGCTGGGGTTGCTGCCCAGTTGGTTGAGTGCTTGCCTAGCATGCCTGAAGCTCTGGGCTTAACCAGCATTAACCAGGCAGAGAGGCACACGCCTGTAGTCCTAGCACTTCAGAAGTAGAATCAAGAATTTGAAGTCATCCTGGTCTATACTGAGTGTGTCTGAGAGAAGTCCTGTGTGGCAAGGCAAGGCTGAGGAGGAGGGCAGTGCTGTCTTGTTCTCCTCTTCCTTCACCACTTCACTGTGGCTTGAGCAACCAGCATCTTCCTCACCCTTTGTCTACCTGATGACCAGGAGCTCACTATAGAGCAAACTACCAGGGAGGACTCGGTTGAATCCTCACGCTTGCTAAGATGTCAGTTTTGATGAAACAAGAAACTACTGGCTTGTCCTTCCCTGGCCCATAGAAGTATGGCTGTAGAGCAGGCTTAGGGCTTGGCCCAATCACAGTGACCTTGCTGAGTCACTCAGCTCTTCCTGCTGCAGCCAGTGGGAACCTGCATCTATGGGTAGGCTGATAGGAATAGGGGATATATAACGTCACTGGTCAACTGGGAGGGATCAAGATTAAGAGTCGTCTAAGATAAACATTAAAACACTACCCCACAGCCCAGGGCCCCAGGAGAGCTCTGCAGCCTAGGGCCCCAGGAGAGCTCTGCAGCCCAGGCCCCCTTGAGAGCTGGCCCCTCTGCTGCACTTAATGTGGAGCTGCGGAGTCCCAGAGGGCTGGGGCTCCACCCGCCTCTGCGCCATCTTTTTCAGTTCAGTGGAGATTTCCTATTTGTTCTCCCCCCTCCTCATAACTCCATTCCAAATCAGAGTCTTGAACAGTGACTCTAACTGTTGGGTCTCAAGTCCCACCCCAAGCCTTTGCTGCAATGTAGCTTTCAGGAGGGGGAGCCTATGAAACTGGAGTAGGCGCTGGGCAAGGCGATGTACCAGCCTGCCACCCCAACCACACATGATTGCGCCATCGCCACTCAGCCTTGGGCCTTATTCCAGCCACTCTCCTGTACTGTACGTGAAGGACAGGCAAAAACCCACAGTCAGTTTTCCTTTACAGCTTCTGCAATCAGGGTGTGTGCCCCCAGGCAATATTTGATCAGGACTGGGCTGGTTTCATCTGTCCAAGGTTTGGAGGAAGAGCTGATCAAGAGAGATTGAGTTCTGACTCCAAGCTCTAAGGGAAGGGCGGCTGCGGTTGGCTTTGCTCATTTTTAGAGCTGTCGTACTAAACATTGATCTTGACATATAGGAGGTACATGGTAAATATTTATTAAGTAAACATGTAAATGCATAAAAGTAAGATTGAAGGAGAAGGCTTTTGGCATTGGGTATCAGACACATTCACTTGAGCCCATGTTTGTTTAACAAATGCTAATAACGCTTGCTATGTTCTAAGAGCTTCACAAATATTAACTCATTTAATGCTCATAATTGCTTGATGAGATAGGTGCTATTATTAATCCCATTAAAAACACAGGCTCAGAGAAACCGTGTTACTTGCCAAGGTCACACAGTCATGATGTGGTAGAGCGAGGGATTCATGGGAATGGGCTACCCCTAATCTCTTGAGCTACTCAGAAAATTACTGGTTAACTAATTTGGTGTCCAGGGAGCATCCTGAATGCTGATCTGTAGTGAGTACAAAGTGTGTAAGGCTTCCTCTTATGTCCCCTCTGTACCCAGCTCTGGGGTCTCTTCTGGTTTCCTCTAGATTGTACATGCTAAGGTGTTTTCTCCCTTGTTTCTCTTCCATCACAGATGGGCTATGTGGGGCTCTCAGATGTCCCAGAGCCCCAGCAGCCTAGATGAATAGCACAGACTATGCTGTCTCCTGATGTCCTATAGGGCCCAACAGGCCCTCTCTCCTCGGTTGGTGTATTTGAAGGAAATAGATTCCTTGTAAAGCCAAATGGAAAGACAGCTCTGAGAAAACTCTGGGACACCAGGAAACATGGCGTTTGCAAATGCTCTGGAAGGCAGGCTTCTTACAGGTATAGTCAGGATAATCTGCAAAAAACAAGGCAACACAAAGAAAGGAAGCTCCAGAGACTGCTGACAACCTCACAGATAACAGGGGCCTCCCTGAAAAACCAGCAGGACCGGGAAGCAGGGACAGAGAGAAAGGGTTGTGCTGTTTCTTCAGAGAGCTTTCTATTCAGCCCCCTGTCTCTGAGCACTGCAGCCCTTTCCTAAGCTTAGACCTCCTCTCAGGGACCAGAAAACCCTTCTGATACCTAAGGGCTGATCTTCTGCTTTAGGACAATGGAAGTCTAGCCCCTTTTCTTACATGGGGGGAAATCCAACTTTATGTGGATCTTCTGCTAATGACAAAAAGTTCCCATGAGATTAGGGACTTGAAGCTTTCTGTGTGAGGTTATAGCAGACCCTTTAGTGCTGGGCTTTACTTTTTTCTCTCTCAAAACTTCATCCCTTGCTCATCTGTGCAGAGCATAGCTTTTTCCTCAACTAATTTTTTTTTCTCCCTCTGGTGTTTACATGAACTGGTTGAACCCATCACATGGTGACGGTGTTTATATTTTCAGAAGCACCACCCAGGGAAGTTCTGTTTGCATAAAGGCTACCCCATCTCCTGGGCTTGGCTGCAGCCCCACACTGAGCTTTCAGTAGCAGGAACTGAGAGCATGCCAGGACCCCCTCCGTCTCTCTGTCTTTATTGTTCCTCCTGTTTCCTTTCTAGGCGCTTCAGAACTCCTAGAGAGGAAGTAGCAGCAGACTGGGCATCTTTGTGACGAAATGCCACAACCAAAAGCAACTTGGGAAGAAAAGTGTTTTATTTCAGCTTACAAGGCTCAAGTCATGATCCATAAGTAAGGAAAGTCAGGGCAGGATCTCAAGGTAGCAACTGATGCAGAGTCCATAGAGGAGTGCTGCTTACTTGCTTGCTTCCCCATGGCTTGCTCAACCTGCTTTCTTATAGCATCCACAACCTCCTACCTAGGGTTGGCACCACTCACAATGGGCTGGGCCCTCTCACATCAATCATAAATCAAGGAAATGCCTTACAGGCCAATCACATGGAAGCATTTTCCCAATTAAGATTCCTTTTCCTACGATGACCCTAGCTTGTGCCAAGTATAAGAACTAGCCAGCACACTGGATGATGGAAGGTTCACTCCCTTCTCAGTCCCTTATCCACCCAGCCTCATATCCTAGCTCTTCCTGTCCCCTTTCTTAGAACCTCACTGGTCCTTAAACTTGGATAGAAGAACAGATGACCCCGGCCTATGACCCATGGGGTAGTTGCTACTACGCCAGCTGGTATTAGCGTTTGGCTTCTGTGTTGTTGACCTTTCACTGGGTGAATGATTCAGGAGGGTCAAGAGCATGGACTCAGTGCTCAGACAAATGAAGATGGAATCAACCTCCACATAGTGTGGCTTTGGACAGTACCTGTGAATCTTGGTCTTTATCATCTTGAATGAATATAAAAGTCTCTGTCCACTAAGAGTGCCAGGAGAAATAACCTCAGGGAGAAGTAGGGTTGAAGGACGTGACTACTGTGGCTGATAGGGGCGGCAGAAGGAAGAACTGTCACCCTTCCCATACCTGATCCTCTCTTTAACAGCTTTTTGTTGACACTCCCAATCAGTACCTTGTAGTTACTGACTTTCTTCTTTTCTCCTAGTATTCCATTTTCAAGAACTATGACACTTCAGAGACCTGGGACCATTGTAATTATTCAGATTTTCATTATCCTCTGTGTGGTTAATGTTAATTGTTAACTTGATAGAATCTAGACTCATCAGTTACATAGGCCTTTGGCCATGCCTGTGGGGAATTAGCCTTAACTGAGGTAGAAGAGCTACCCACTGTGGGTGTTACCATTCCCTGAGCTGTATAAAATGGGGAAAGTAGCTGAGTGTCAGTTAGCATGTATTCATTGCTGCTTTTGACTGTGGATATGTGGTGATCAGCGGAGTCAAGCTCCTGCTGCCTTGGCTTTCCAATCATGATGGGCTATACTTCAAACTCCGATTTTCCCTCTAGTTGCTTTTAGCAGAGTGTTTTACCACAACAACAGAAACTGCTTAGAATTCGAGTAGCAGGAGGATGTGCTTTCTGGGGAATCTACAGGTGATCATTAGCCTTTGCTTTTGCCATGATCAGCAGAGTCAAGCTTCTGTTGCCTTGGCAGTAAGCTCCAGCATAGCCCTGACTCTCCACAGAAGAAACACCAAAGAAATTGAATGCTGGTCTAATAATGGGGACCCACTGGCCACAAGGACATCCCAAGCCTCTTTTTTCATTCTCCCTGTTGAGCATATCTTTCTGTCAAGAGAACCACAGATCAGGCCCATGGGCTGGAGCCCTTCCTTTTCCTGATGTCTGAGGTTATGTGGTGGCTGCATGGACCACTCCACCTGAGATGGGAAACCAGGGTGGATTTAGGAAAGTAAGGCCATTTTGAATGGAAAGGAGAGGAGGGTTCCTAATGGAGAGAGGCATTAAGGATGCAGAGGGCATATAGTGATCTGAGTTCAAGTGATGACGTAACTTGGAGGAGAGGCAAATCTGCTTCATTGTTAACTTGATTGGATTAAGAAACATACACTGAACCCCACCTTTTGGTGTCTCTGTGAAGTTGTCTCCAGAAAGATTTAACTGATGGAGAGAAACCTGCCCTGAGTATAGATGGAGTCATCCCATGGATCGGAGCCCCAGACTTTATGAAAAGAGGAAAAAGAAGAAATCCAGCTAACTTCAGACATTTTACCTTTCTCCGCTTCCCAATTTACTGAGCTATAAGCAAGCAGATGCCAATACTCTCACTGTCAGAGAGCTACCCACCTCTGTGCCTTCCCTGTCCCGACAGACAGTATCTTTTCAAACGTTGAGCCATGATCCATCCTTCTTCCTGGAAGTTGCTTCTCATCAGGTATCTGAACACACACAGAGACTAGAGAAGCAACTGAGTTTGCGGGCCATGCTGCACACATGACGGATTAGAGCCCATGTGCAGGCTACTGTGAAAAGGTACTCCAGGGATGGCAGTATGTGACCCTTGTGAAAACCCAAACATTGGGAGTTAGGATGTCCATCTTCACAGTTCATTGCAAAGTATTTAAACAATCTGTTCCTTTTTGTTTGTCCTAATTCTTTGATAGTGATTTGCCCATCACCATAGGTTGGCGTGTTAGGCTGGAGATGGCCAAGGAGTAGGAGAGAAAGGGAAAGTGTGTGTGCTGTTCCTTTCTCTGGCAGAGAGTGGTAGTGATATTTGGGAAGAGCATGGCACTAAACACTTGGGGGGACCAGAAGATGGACCTAGGTGAAGCCTGCGGCAGAGTATCCTGTAAAGATGCATGTAAAAAAAAAAAAAAAAACTTGTGTCACTGTTTTGTTTTCTTTTGTTGTGATGTCTTGCTTTGTAGCTCAGGCTGGCCTGGAATTCATAGCTACTCTCTTTCCTAAGCACTGGGATTACAGGTGTGTAGCTAGGGCTACACAGGGCTAGAAACAACATTCGAGCAAGTCCTGAAAATTCCTACCTAGGCTTGAGAGGGGATATGGAATCTGGGAAGGCCTCTCGAGTGACAGTCTTTTTAGCTGAAGCTTGGAGGTTGCAAGGCAAGCAAGGGCTCAGGAGCCTCACCAAGCCATTGCCTTCTCTCACATGAGGATCATTTCTCACAAAGGTTGCCTTGACTGACAAAGTATCTGCTTGACATACAATGCAATTGTGAGTGGGAGTAATGCAAAGAACCAGAAGACAGTGACCGCAGCATCAACTCTGGCTTAACTTGTCACATTACTTTAGTCAGCTGACAATCTGGGTGTCTTCATAAAAAGGAGAGCAATTCCCACAACAATCTTCAGGGTCTTTTTTCCTTTAAATTATTAATATGTGTATTAGTTTTCTGCTGCTGTAATAACACAGCCAAGGCTTGGTACTTTACAAACAAAATAAGTGCTTATTTATCTCACAGTCTTAGAGAGTCAAGAGCGTACCACGCTTGTCAACTTGGTTCTCCTGAAGCTGCTCTACCTACATCAAAATATGGCAGATGGTGGGTGACAGGATGAGACCAAAGACCAGGGAGAGGCCAACCTTGCTCTTCATGTGTCAATCCAAGGAACTAACCTGGGCTCTGAAAGAGTGACATTAATGACATTAATCCCTTCTTAGTACAGCATCCCCAATGACCTCCTTACCTTCCAGAAGACTCCATCACCCTTAAAGGTTCCAGCAGTTCAACACCACATCATTGGAGACCACACTTCCAGCATGTGAGCTTTTAAGGGATACAGCACATCCAAACACAGCAACGTGTCACACCTTTTAAGAAATTACTTGAAGGAGTCAAGTGCTTGTCTCGCTAGCAGGTATGTCTCATTTGCTAACCTCTCAGGACTTGGAAAACACTGCACCTTTCCAAATTGTGGTTCTCACAGGCCTGTGAGCAAGAAATAGCAGTCATTTTGACTGGAGCCCTTATTATAAGGCTGCTTTATTGCTTTGTGCTCCCATCCTCAACACCAACCCCATCTGTTTATCCATAGTCAGGAGGGCAAATCCCTGTGGGAAGCTGGGTAAAGGAAGACCCTGACAACTCAGTTACCGGAAGCTGACTCAGGATGGGAGGGCCCTCCACAGAAGGCAGAGGAACAATACCAAGGACTGATGGTTCCAGTCAGCTCATCTAACTATTATTGTAAAACCATGACAAAAAATCCACCACTTTTCTCTCAGTACTACAGGCGTCTGTCTTTGGAGAGAAGAGTCATGCGTGCCTACCCTGCGGGCATTTTTGGTTCACTCACACATTTCTTCTACCCTGGCTTGTAGATGCCATGGAAGGCTTTTAACATTATGTCAGAGTAATCAGAGGATTCTCCCATCAAGTCCTGTAGGGGCGGAGCTTTTATCTTTTACCACGCAGCTGGTGGTAGCTGGTATCTCTGTGGAGGCTGGAGAGTGAGGAAGGGTGGACTCCTCTCTGTTTTGACTCTTCTAATGTTATCCAAGCCTCATGGACTACAGAGGAGGTATTGGATAGCAAAGCGTGTTCGCCTTCCAATCTAAGGCTGGCAAGATGTGTTCGCCTTCCAATCTAAGGCTGGCAGAGTCCTCTCTGCAGAGATCATCACCTCTCCAGAGGTTAGTCTCTCAACAAAGCAACACCTGCCCCACCCAGGAACACCTTTTCCTTATTTAGCCAACACCCACTGCTTCACACATTACCCTGAAGTCTATTTTGGCATCACAGTGTAGAGAATAGAAAGGTAGAAGCTGAGTTTTGGCAGAAACAAGACACTAACCAATTCTTGCTAATAGTTAATTTTCTAAGTTCCCAGCCCTTAGTAGAAGGGTTAAAAATTTTTTTTCTTTAGTATTCCCTCAGCTCAACCCATTTGGAACACACCCAGAGCAGAGAAAGCAAGGAAGAGAGGCAGGGCATGTTCAGGACACAGGAAGGAGCAGTTCTGGGACATGGGAACACCTATGGGTTTGTTTTACCAAGGAAATTAGGACGTGAAGGACAGATCCGTAAAGTATCGTCAACCACTAAGTGCTCTTGGTAGGGAGTCACATATGTATCTCTTGGCATCTAGGAAGAACTGACCATAATTTACCCCAGACAGAAAGATCCAGGAACTTTAGTCATTTATAATTTACCTTACTAGTCAGCAAAAATGTCCTTACAGCTTCAGTTTTCATTGCTCTTATTTTATTTGGACCATAAAGCAACAGAAAAGTTCGCCTTCTGTGTTATATTTGGAAGGGGCCTTGAAGGAGCTCAGACCAGGTGACTTCTGCCTTCCGTTCCTGGCCATCAATCATATTGGAGGCTTTCAAAAATCTGTTCTTAAAGCGGGCTTCGTCTCAGAAGAAGCCTGTATGGGAACAATGCACGTGACCTGGAGAAATGGGTTTAGTATGAGATGAGGGAAGAGGGAACCACTGTACTGGAGAAAGTGTTGATTGTAGGGTAATGAAAACAGGAAAAAAATAAAAGAAAAATTCACCTAAGATGAAATCACCATCATCCTACCCTCAGTTTCTCAGGAGATTCCAAATGCATGTCTTTTGCTGAGTGCAACTCTGTTAGAAGCCAGGCAGGCAGTGAGCGCTCTTCTTGTTTAACAGATTTGATTTGGACATTTTCTTTTTCTGAATAGAGCATTTGTAGTGGATCTTCTGGTTCTATACTTATTTTCTCTCCCTCTGATATATATGGTTTTTTTTTTTTTTTTTTTTAGACGATCTTATGTATCTTAGGTTGGCCTTGAACTTGCTATGTACCAGAGATGACTTTGAACTTGTGATCCTGCTGCCTCTACCTCCCCAGTGCTGGGATCATAGGGATGCACCATCTTGCCTGATTTACATAGTGTTAGATAACAAACCAAGGGCTTTGTATGTATACCGGCTAAGCACTCGACCAACTGAGCCAAATCCCCAGGTCACCTCTGACTCTTCCCAACTGCATATACATGAGTCTGCACAGGTACACATTTTTACACACTCAGTCTCTTCTAATATAAGCTGTGATGAGACAGAGTGTTGCTCCTGGGTATGGGATCTATACAAAATTACCGTGCATAGGCCACTCAGCTGGTCCTAACCTTCCTCCTGTCACTTGAAATAGCAATGGCTTCAGGGTTGGACAGGGGAGAACTGCAGAATTCATTGGTGAATTATCTCCTGTCCTTCTCCTAATCGAATCTGAGGGAACAGAGAAGAGAGTTTTCCTAAGATTTAGGACTCAGAGTACTGAAATCTTTCTGTCTTTGACTCCACTCTGAGGATTATATTAGTGGAGGGAAGGTGGGAAGATTCCTAAAGAGGATGGTGTCAAGGTTGTTACAGCTCAGCCACATGGCTACAACCTTTTTTCAGGACCTACAGTTACACTGACTTCATAATAGGACTCCTGCCTTTCCTGACTCTGGTGATTATTTCCAGATTTGTCTGTGATTTCTCCCGTGTCACTTGTCACAGTGTAGTGGCTGGGACTCCAGCACAGGAGATGTCCTCTCACACGTGTGCTCATGTCTGTCTGTCCCCCCCCCCAGCCCCATTTACAGTCTAATCATTCTGATGGTCAGGCTCTCCCCTGGCATACAGACATTCTAAATGCCTGGTTTCCTGTACTTATGTGCTTAGTGATTTGAGCAAGGAGGCCAGATTCTTGGTCCATTTGCAAAAGCCATCTATCCTTGCTCAGGTCTGTAGCCGTTGGCGGCTGCTCTCGAGCTTGGCAGTAACTTCGGTTACTATGTGTGGCCAGTTGCAATGGCAACGGTAGCTAATGTTTATGGAGCTCTTGATAGGCATCGGGTGCTGTCTGAACAGTCCATGTACTAACGCGCCCAGCCCTCAGCTCAGCTCCACGAGGCGGGGGGCAGTTATATATTAGATGTTTTGCAGATGAAGAGGCTGAGAGGCCCTTGCCCAAGGTCCTTTCAGCCAAGAACAAGCAAAGCTTACTCCTATATGCAACAGCATGACTCCAGAGGCCACTCGTCCCCATGCTTTCCACAGCTGCTCTGAGAGAGTGGGGATGACTCAAGGGAACGTAACCCCAGCATCTGGAGAGCAGTCCTCTCACATGGAAGGGAGGAAAGGGACTTGGAGGCCCTGTTGGTGTCCCAAGACACCATCTTGAAGCAGTAGCATTGGTCATCTGTATGTCCCCAGTTACCAGTGTGAAACCAGACTCCAAGTACAGGAGGCTTGGCTGACTGGCTGTCTTATTGGGTTAGTAAGTGCTTGCTTGAGTGAGGAATAGTTCCTGACATTCATAAAGGAGGAGGAACAGGTCCATCAAATGTCTGTAGAGGATGCTGAGCATAGAGGATGCTGAGCATGGAGGAGGAGTTCTGTCCACCTTTTCTTCCTTTTATATATCTTTAGCATCCTCCTTTCCCCAAGCACACATACCACTGTTCCTTATGGCTCTGCCCAAGGATGTTTCTCTGATGCTTAGTTCTAACTGATAATTGGACTCCCTCTTTCCCCATGTCTTGGAGCAGTTGGCTTTCCCATCTCATTCTCTGGGAGTGTCAAGCAATCACGGAGGAGCTCCAAGACTCCAGGACAAAGGCTAGACTGTTTCTGTACACCCAAATTATGGAAAAAAGAATGGAAAACCCTAGCCTGGGCTTCAAGAGTGTTCTTCTGCTGTCATGAATGGTAAGAAGAGTTCACACTCTCAGATTACAGTCTTGGCCAAACAGGAATGTGCGGTGGTGTTGGTGGGTGGACTTGGTGAGCACAATGGGACCTGGAAAGCTGGTCAAATGACTGTAAACGTGGATGCTTGGTACATCTGGCTTCCTTTTTGCCTTGTGCCAGCTTGGACCCAAAAGTAGCTGGACTCCATCAAAGGGACCATGGCTGTAAGCAAAGCAACTCGCTCCCAATTTCGGCTGGCATGAGAGCAAACATTGTCCTGTAGGCACACCCAGCTTGCCAACTTCAGACGAGGCAAGTGGTCTCCAGGGCCTCTGGCCTGGAAAAGCAGGGCATTCTGGGTATTGACATGCAAATACACAGGACACAATGTGTGTAGGTGGGCAGGAGCATTGCCCACAGGCTTAGGATAGTCCCCATGAGACTCCCAATCTCTCTTTAAGGCAGTGGATAGCCTGGCATGGTGGTGCACACCTGTGATCCCAGCAGTCAAGAGATTGGAGGCAGGAAGATCTCAGAAGTTTAAGGTTATCCTTGGCTACATACTGAGTTTGAGGTCAGCCTAGCCTATGGGAGACCTTGTCTCCAAAATAAAGGGTGGAGGGGGTGGGAGAGTGGGACAAGAGAGAAGAGTTCCAAGAAAAGAGAAGAGAAAGTAGGCAGCAGTGGGCACCAGCTGCTAGGAAACAGTGCTGGCGCATGTTTCAGGGGAATGTTTGAGAATGGACTTGGCTAGACCTCAAATGAAGCCTTGGCTGCCCAGGGTGCCCATCAAAAAGCAGCTCCTTTCCTCTCCAGCTGCCCCCATCTCTTGTTCTATTCCTGCCCCATTGGCACCCAGCACCTTGGCCACATTCTCCTGGCCTCACAGTGTTCTGTGTCCAGATCATCCCTCAGGTCACTATCAGTAGCCTCAAGGTATGTAGTGTCTGGTGGACCAATGACATGGAGTCTTGTCAGCACACTTGGTGACCTCCTTTGTCCCAGTGATTCAAGATAGCACCTATAATCTCATTTCTGCCCCAAATATGGCTTTCAACTCAGCTCTCCAGTGGGCTTGTTTCAGTGAGGGCAGGCCAAGTGCTTGATCAATACCTTAATCTAAATGGTGTCCTATAATGCTCACATCTCTGGAGGAGGAGGGATAGGATTATAAGGGGTGGGGACTGGGGCCAGGGACTTCCATGTAATTGTCACCAGTTCTCTAGTGGGTCTTTTCGTTGACAGCCCTCATGGGTAGTAGTCGTAACACAGCAGTAGAGTGCTGCCTGGCATACTCAAAGATCTGGGTTCCACCCCAGCTCTGACTGACACACACACACACACACACACTGAAACATCATCATCATCATCATTATCAAAGCAACTCAGTTATAGTCCTGAGTCCTTGCTGGAGCTGTGTTCAAAGGCAGCATGGTGAGGGGAGAGAGTTCTCTGGGTAGATGGTGGCCTGCCCAGTCTGTGGTAATGCTCAGCACTCCTACCCACAGTCCCTCAGCTGATACTGGGCATACACAGCCACATCTTACTGGAGGCTGGAAATTTGTGGCCTCGGAAGTCAGAGACAAAGGGTTGGTGATCAGCTAGTTCTTACCATGTGGGTTGAGACCCCTTTGGTGGCCGAATGGTCCTTTCACTGAGGTCACCTAAGACCATTGGAAAACACAGACATTTACATTGCAATTCATAACAGTAGTGAAACTACAGTTATGAAGTAGCAATGGAAATAATTTTATGGTTGGGGGTCAATACAACACGAGGGACTGTCTTAAAAGGTTGCAGCATTACAAAAGTTGAGAGCCACTAAGCTACTTGGTTGTGAGCACAGACACTTTCAATTTTGGACCATAAAGTCTTTGGTGTCCAGAAGCCTAGAGTAGAAAGGTCAGCCCTACACTCAGTGGTGTGTGCTCACAAGAGAAGACTGGTTTCCGTAATTGTCCTTTAGAGTCACTGTTGACTAGTGAGGCTAATGATACACAGCTAGTTAAGTGATACTGACTACCGAGGTTAGCTACAGACAGCTAGGTAAGTGATGAAGCAGCTGCCCACACCCATGCCAGTGCATTTTGTGATCGTTACCTGGCAACTTGCTCTCTGAGCCTCTGGGTCTCCATCTGCGCTGTGAAGCTCATGGTGCTGGACCAGGTGATTGTTTAAATAAACCCTTCACGCAGAATCCCATGCATCCATTACTGCAAAGGATCCCAGGGTTGTTTTGTCTTGCTCAATTCTGCCACAGGAACTGGGATTGAGAGGTTAAGCTGAGTAAAAAACTACCATTAAAGGACCTCACTGTTTTCAGCGGAGACAGCATACTGGGCTTCTTCATGGAGACCATGGCAAGCGAGGAGTGAGTGCTTTGTCTTAGCGTTAGTGAGCTCGGGAATAGGTGGCCCCAGAGATGTAGTGTGATGTGAGGGGAGGACTTAGAGACTGGAGCAGTGGGAAAAGGCTGTGGCCAGGGCTTACCATGTGGGGATGACAGTGAGCACCGAGGCAGTAGGCGGAGGAACTGAGCAGTTCTCTGCCCTTGGGAGATGTATCAGGGGACAAGAAGACATTAGCTGGGCAACCCCCTTTCCCCCCACCAGAAATGGCTCAGTAAGTAAATGTGTCTGCTATTGAGCCTGATCATCTGAATTTGATTCCCAGACTCACATAGTGGAGGGAGGGGACCAACTTCCATTACTTGTCCTTTGACTTCGGCATGTGTGATGTGTGCCATGGCACATTTGCTCACACCCTAATCCAAAATAAATGAACAGACAGGTAAATAAGTGGGTGTGAGAGAGAGAACCAGACAGAGACAGAAAGACAGAGAGACAGAGACAGACAGAGAGGGAGAGGAAGAGGGACAGGGAGGGAGGGAGGGAGACAGGGAGAGAGAGAGAGAGAGAGAGAGAGAGAGAGAGAGAGAGAGAGAGAGAGAGAGAGAGAGAGAGAGAGAACAAAACAGAACTTGACTTTGGCCTGCAGACAGTAATTGGGTCTTTCTGGCAACCTCCAGTTGCTTGCCTTTTGCTTGCTCAGATACCAGCCTCAGCATGTTGTCACTTAAAAACCCCTCAAGACACACTCCTGAAGTGGGGTGAGCTGCAGGAAGAGGGTGTGTTGGAAGCTTCTAGACACTTGCCACCAACTTGGTTTTTTTTTTTTTTCCTTTTAAAACTTTCTCCAACCGCTTTGCTTTGTTCCTATTTTCCTAGTGCTACACAGAGTCCAAGCATCCGCTGTCTGCTTGGAACCTGAACCTCTGTGTCCCCCCTCTCTCCTCCCTGTCCCCCCCCCCATCCCCCGCCGCATGCATCGCCTTTGTCCTGTGGAAAGCGCTTGATCACTTCTTTGCTGTCTCTGCACACTTCATTTCCTTTCTATAACAAACTGGCTTCTCTTTACCCTTGCCCTCAAGGGTAAGCAAATGTTTGTTTCTTTTTCCTCCCTGTCAGATATAGATTGATTGATCCCCTACCCTATGGAAGACACAGTGTGTGGCAGTCATCAGAGGTATTCTCCACACACACAGAATTACCTTTCCCCCACCCGCACTTGAGTTTAGATGCTGCTGCTGCCGATGCTCACCTGCTTTGGATAATGACGTGTGGGTGGAAGTGATGGATGCCGCTTGCTGTTGAGAGCAGGTGTGGGGGCTTGTCATAATTATTCCATTCTGTTCTATCACGGACACTGACAACATCTGAGCTGATGGGCATCCCCATCAGCCTGGGGCCTGGAAGGGGCAACAATGTGCACTGCAGCAGATCTACATAGAGAAGGTGGTAGGAACCAACCTGGGCTTTTAATCCTTAGAGACTTTGGGGCTCTTTGTTGTAGAGCATAACCTGCCTGGACATCACGGCCGATATACCTGGTCATTGGTGTGGTAGGCTCCATTGTTGGCAGGGGTCACCATTGGAAAACCCTAGATCTCGGTGCAGCATGAAGTGCTCTTGGAAGAGAAAGATGACAGTAAGAAACAGACCTGGTGTTCAATAGGCTCACTAATGTATGACTTAAGACAACAGTGAGAGCTGTTGTCCAAAGAAGTGAGGAGGCAGAAGGAGCTGACAGGTTGTCCTTGGAGGGTAGCAAAGGCCTTGCCTGTTCTGGGCATTGTTTATTTCCTACATTCCTGCACTGTCTGTGAAGTCTTTCTTTAGCCCTCTGACTGTTCCAGAACTCTCTACTAGGTAGGAAGACATCTTGGGAATGAACTTATGTATGTGGAACATGGAGCATCTAAATGTGTGCTTTTGTGGGTCTTGGGGAGGATGGAAACAGCCTTCTTATGTGCCTGGGATACAGTGGAGGAAGAAGCATAGGAAGGTGATGGACATATCCATCTCAGTGCCCTAGGTTGCTCCACAGTTACATCCATTTTTGAATCCACCTTCTTCATTCATTCATCAAAACCAACATGTATGGAGGATTGAAGGCACTGAGCTCAATGCTGTGATCTTGAAGGTAGGATGTGACTTCATCTCTCCAGGAATGCTTAGGTACTCGGGTACTCGTACTCTCTCTCTCTCTCTCTCTCTCTCTCTCTCTCTCTCTCTCTCTCTCTCTCTCTCTCCCTCTCTCTCTCTCTCTCTCTCTCCATGAGAATACTAAATCATATGTAAGGAAATCAAAACCACCTGCAGGAGGTGGTTTTTTTCTTCCACCAGGTAGGCTCCAAGGATCAAACTCAGATCCTCAAGCTTGGTGGCAAGCACCTTTACCTGGAGAGCCATCTTGTTGGTCCTAGATAGAAAAATCCTTAAACTGGTGTGTACTGCTGAGAGTTCTGGTATCTGCAGGTGAGTAGGCATGAAGGCGCAGGACAACAAAGCTCCTGAATTGGTGTGGGTCCCTGAACACGAAGAACGGATTAATTTCTAGCCAATTAGAGTAGCAACTTTCCGTTCTTGCCAAGGGAACTTGAAATGTTCTCATAAGAGTCATCAGAGAACACCAGGGGTCTGTGATCTCAATGCTCCTCCAGAGAGAAAGCTGCCAGGCTGCATAAATAGAGCCATGCTGCTCGCATGCTGTGTTATTATAGTAAGTGGATTTGCTTATTTACTTTTAGAGAACGTTTCAAAAACCAGACTTTGACAGCTGGAGATGTGTGACCCACAGACACAGGATGGGGAGAGTGGTGAGCTACATCTGCCCAGCCTGCCTCCGAAAGCTGAGGGCTCTACTGATGAAAAGCAGCCAGGTGCAGGCTTGCACGGCATGGGGAGAAGCTTGGCTAGCCTGAAATTTGCTATACACACACACACACACACACACACACACACACACACACACACACACA
>OU015743.1:31630341-31640364 GCA_907169655.1 Acomys percivali
AGAGAGAGAGAGAGAGAGAGAGAGAGAGAGAGAGAGAGAATGACTCTGAATGTGGGTAGTGTTTCCCATGGACTGCAGACTCAGAATGAATAAGGGCGTAAAAAAGCCAGCTAGCTGACCAGCAGCATCCATTTCTTTTGCTTCTTGACTGAGGAGGACCCACTTAGCAGTTGCCTCACAGTTCTATCATCACAGCTAGCCCTGTTTTTGCTACCATGCTTTCCCGCCAAGTGATGGACCTGTACTCTCAACTGTGAGGCGAAAACGCTTCCTGCTTTAAGTTGCTTTTGTCAGGTGCTCTGTCACTGAATTAAGAAAAGTCACTTAGACCCTGGCTGTACCCTTGAAGGGTCTCCCTTGTCCCTGGCACCCCCACACCTTTGGGTCACTTCCTGAAGGACAAGAAGGAAGAGCCAGGCATGGTGGTGCACACCAAGAGGCCAGCGCCTTTCCTCTCTTCTGTCCTTCCGTTCCGACACCTCAAGTCTTGCCTCAGCACAATGGAGCCAGCTGAGCACAGACCAAAACTCATCAAAGATGTGAATTCCCCTTTGAAAAATTAGCTATCTTCCTTTAGATTGTTGTCCTTAGGTATTTTTGTCACCACAACGAAAAAATACAAGTAAAACAAATACTGTGTTTCAACATGGGTCCTCTCACTTACTGTGTGTTCTTGGTTGTGTCGGATTTGCTCTTGTTTTCTCTTGTGGACATTGACACAATACTTAACTCACAGGGTTGTGGTGGTATTAAATGAGGCCATAGATATGTCTGTTAATATTAGAGTGTTGTATATACGCAAGTAATGAATCAGATTGGTACATTTAGGACTCTTCATAGAGCTAAGCAAGATAGTATTTCTCCATCAATCTTTCTCTCCTAGATGGAACCCTTTAGACCAGTGGGTTTCAACCTTCCTCATGGTGTGGTGACCCCAACCATGAAGTTATTGTTGTTGGTACCTCATAACTAAGTTTGCTACTGTTATGAACCATAATGTACACATCTGTGTTTTCTTATGGTCGTAGGTGACCCCTGTAAAAGGGTCATTCAACCCCTTCCTGCCCTCCCCCTGAAAAAAGGCTGCAACCCACAGGTTGGAACCACTGCTCTAGACTGGCAGGTAAGTTATGATCTATGAGCAAAGCGTTCTCAACCTTCCATTTGTAAAGTATGAGAAGGAAAGGGTGATTTCTACATTTTTGTTTTTATAGGTTTAATTTTATTTCTCTCTCTCTCTCTCTCTCTCTCTCTCTCTCTGTGTGTGTGTGTGTCTCTGTCTCTCTGTCTCTGTCTCTGTCTCTGTCTCTGTCTCTCTCTCTGTGTCTACACAGGTGCAGGTGTCCAAAGAGGCTTGAAGAGGGTATCAGAACTGGAATTACAGGTTGTGAGCCACCCCATGTGGGTGCTGGAACTAGAACTTAGGTCTTCTGCAAGAGCAGCAAGTACTCTTAACCACTGAACCAGGACCAATTTTCACATTTTAAGCCATCTACAAGAAGAATAATATTTCTTTAAAAAATAATTTATTATAATTTATTCAGATTACATCCTGGCTGTTATCCCCTCACTTGTATCTTCCCGTTCCCACCCTCTCTCCCTCTTCTGTCCTATTCCCCTCTCTTAGACCTCTGACAGAAGGGGACCTCTTTCCTCACCATATGACCACAGCCTATCAGTCTCATCTGGATAGCCTGCTGCCCCATCCTCCGTGTGCCACTGGGCCTCCCACCAAGGGGAAGTGGAAGAATAATATTTCGTGGCACATGGAAATAATGTGAGACTCAAATCTTCATGTCCATAAACAAAAAGTGTTATTAGGGTGCAGTCACGCTCATGGGTTGATGCCTGTGGCTACTTCTACCCCTGGTCCTTTACCATATGTGGTATCTGTCCACTGCACCAGAATAATAAGGCCAGACTGTTAGAAGTCCCAGCAAACCGCAGTCCTGTGGCATCACATGGACTGTGCCCATAGCTCTCAAATCGCTGGGCCTGTGATAAGTTCCTGCAGATCTGGCTTCTAAGAGGACATTGGCAGAATCTGCTCTTGCCTGGGCAGTGCTGACAAAACCCTTGAGAGAGAGAGAGAAAGCCGGGGGGGGGGGGGGGGGGAGGGGGGGGGAGGGAGGGAGAGAGAGAGAGAGAGAGAGAGAGAGAGAGAGAGAGTGAAAGAGTGAGAGCTAGTGAGCTCCAGCCCTTGTGCCCAAGGCAAAGAGAAAGGCCTATCCCCTTAGGCTAGCTGCAGCTGTCTGAGCCCAGAGCCACAAATCCCACCCTGCCTGCTGCACTAGACCTATTGAAGTTGCCTGTGTGTCAGCTGGCAGAGGGCTTTGCCTGCTGACAGGTCTCCCACTTAAATATAATCACCTTTTTATATCTGTGGAGCTCTCTGAATGCCTCTCCCCACCCAGAGCTTTCCCTGATGATTGAAAAGAGCTAATCCAACAAATGGCATTATCTCCCCTGAATGGACCCCGTTTATCACCTGGACAAGCCCAGAAACTTCAACCCCAAGCTTCTCTTTGTTGTAGCAACAGGTGCTCCGGAAGGGAGTGAGGGTGGGCGGGAAAGGATGTGCTTAGCACCGGAATGGGGCACGAAGAAGGAGGCTGTGGAATGCTCTTTAGGGGAGACCTGGAGAAGGGGAGTCGGCTTTACTCTGCCAGAATGGGCTGGAACAGAGTCCCTGCAGCATTCAGGATGACAGGTGACAGGCACAATGATCTTACAATGTTCTAGAAAGTGTCCTGGAAAGTGTCCCATGACTGAACTGAGTGTTCTAGAAAATTAATTTTTCCAAAGGAACAAAATTTTAAGGGAAGTTTGATTTTCCTGTTTTTAAATTCTTTCTTTCCCTTTCTTTCTTTCTTTCTTTCTTTCTTTCTTTCTTTCTTTCTTTCTTTCTTTCTTTCTTTCTTTGAATATCAGTATGGCTTGTCAGTGACCTGAAAGAAAAAAAAATGGAGGAATAGACAGGCATGGTGGCACACACTTGTAATCCCAGCACTTGGGACATAGAAGTAGAAGGATCAAGTGTTCAAAATCAGCCTGGGCTACATGAGACCTTGATTCAAAAACGAACTCACCAAAACCCAGAAATAAGAAAAAAAATTAGAAGGAATGAAATAGAAAGAAAGGAAAAAGGAATGTCTTTAGACGGGGAGAATAAATGCATGAATGAGTTCATTGAACTTTTTTGGTGAGTGGAGTGCTAAGGATTGAACCCAGGAACTTTGTGCGTGCCAGGCAAATGCTCTGCCCCTCCCATGTGATCCCACGTGGCTTTCTAATTGCCCTATTTACAATTGTATTGAGTGTGAGAAAAAGGACCAGGGCTACAGTAGCCATGATTACTTGCAAGCTGCAGAATTGCCATGAAGTGCTGGGGCTCAAAGGGATTTGTTTGTTCCTGTAACCAAACCAAAGAGGAGCAGAGCAGTGCTGGCTTTGAGGACAGTTGGAGACAGAGAGGGATAAAAGGGTAGGACTCACGGCTTTGACTCAGCGCTTCTCACGTTCTTCCCGCCCATCCATGCACGAGTCTTTCTTTATCTTTAAAAATAGTTTTCCTCTAAGCTTAATTCTGAGCTGAGGAGAGACACACAGGGCTATTATGAGCCATTTTCCTTCCATGCTACCATCTCCCATTCCTTATTCAAAAATTGTCTCCACACTGCTGAGGCTGCCTAGAAAGACAGGCAGAGAGGACATGCTGGGTCTCAGAGTGCACCCTCTCCTACATGCCCTGTACAGCAAGAACCTTCTTCTTCTTCTTCTTCTTCTTCTTCTTCTTCTTCTTCTTCTTCTTCCTCTTGCTCTTCCTCTTCCTCTTCTTCCTCTTCGTCTTCATCTTCTTCTTCTCAGACAAATGGCACCAATGGCTTAATCTTTCCTTTTCTTTTATAGAAAGTTGTCTGCACTGAATATCCAAGGCCCAACCTTTGAGCACTGAGTTGGACTGCCGTCCACTGCTGTGACAAAACACCTGAGAAAAATCATCTTAAAAGGAAGAAAGTTTTATTTTTTCTCATAGTTTCAGAAGTTTTAGTTTATGAGTTGGTTGGCCCTATAAGTTTTGGGTCTGTGGCCAGGAGCATGTGGTGGAGAAAAAAATAATGTCACCCTGTGGAATTCAAGAGTCAAAGAGAGGAAGGGGCTGGGTCCTAAGATCCCCTTCAAGAACTAGCAATACCTTTACTTCCTTCCCCTAGGTCTACCTCGTAAAGATTGCACCACCTTCCTGAAGCCCCACAGGCTGACCAGGCCTTTAGCATGTGGGTCTCTGGGGGACTTAAAATCAAAACTGTAGCAAACATCTATGCAAGGCACACGATGGTGTAGACAGAGAACTCCTGCTCAGCTCTTGTTGTTCATATATGAATGTGAAGTAGCTTTATTTGGCGGACCATGTCCATTCCATCTCACAGCTCTGGGACATAAGGATGTATGCATTTTTATGTCCCTTTCAGGTGAGGAAACTGAGGGGCTTGGCTGACATTCAAGGGTCCAGGCTATGGTACAGTCATGGCTGTTTGTGAGGTAAGCCCAAAGAGCAGGAATTTCCAAAGCAGGAAGTGATGACTCTTCAATGGTAGACCTCCACGGCGAAATTCTAGAGACTTTAGAAGGTTTCAAAAATCTTGGACCAGAACCATGTTCTGTCTGCCCACACTTGTCCAGATCAACAAGCTCGAGTCTCCTCCGTGTCTTATAAATCTGACAATTTCAAATAACTGGTGAGGAATAAATAAATATACACATATATGAATGAAATGAAAGCGGGGCAGAGAGGGGGGTTATGAGAAGGAGGGGGAGTCTGCAAGGAAGAGAAAGGGGGCAAGAGAGGGTAACAGGATATATGTGTCATGAAACAGAAGGATGGGAGGGAGCAGCAAAGTTTGGGGGACCAGAGAGCAGAGGGGAGATGAATAAGAAAATGTAATGAGGTATATGTATGAATATGGCACAGTGAAACCCATTTCCATATTAAAGAGAAAGTTAATTTTTGAGGGACTTTTTTAATAGATAAAAGCAGGGTTTCTCTGTACAAGGCAAGCTATCCTTGAACTTGTACTTTTCCTGCTTTCACCATGTGAGAGGATTGGATTACGGGCATGCACCTCATGCCCCCTTAGTGAGGGGAATCTAGTGTTCAGCCCCTTTCCCCAGCACTGAGGGGGGCCTCCTGACCCCTCAACGCCTATTTCATTGGTACCAGCTAGGCTGCTGCAGCATCAGAGTGTCGGGGTAAAGGGGGAGGGTGCTGGGAAGGCTCTGCAGATGCCCTGGGTTTCTTTCCTAAGACCAGTTCTCATGCCCAAAGCAGTCTCGTGGCTCAGCCCATGGGGCCATGGGGCTCTGATTCCAGTTTCTGTTTTCTTTGCCTTCAGGACGTCCCAGCTCTGGTCTCTGGGGTTGTGTGTGTGTGTGTGTGTGTGTGTGTGTGTGTGTGTGTGTAGCCTGGGAGGACAGAGTGGGGCAAGAGCTGGGGGGCGGGGCAGAAGGAGAGTTGAGTGGGGTGGGTGGTAATATTTTCCAGCTCTTTCTCTAAAGTGTCTGCCTTCCCTTAATGGACACGGAAGTGAGCCAGCCACTGACTCTGCTGGCTGCTTGCTGGAGATTGGCTACAGCTTACATCATCTGCGCAGCCAGACTGGGGACAGGATGGGGGGGGGGGCGGGTAGGTGGGGAAGAAACCCAGTAGGGATTAATCCATCCCCCGAGTGAATGGCTGGACAAAGGCAGTGGTGATCAGGTAACTTTTTTCCCAAGCACATGTCTTGGGGAGGTGGAGGAGAGCCAGGGAGCGGCATTAGTACACGCATGGGGTGCTTCTTACTTGCTTCACCCTTTGTCAACATCCGAGGTCCATTGCATGCCACTCTGTGCAGCTCTATTCTGTGAGCTCGGGTTGAGACTATATCACGAACTGTATCTTGAGTGATATTGAGAGGCCCAGTGTTAGCTCCTCTCTTGGTGCAGGAGAGATATTGCATTGATTAACTTTCTCCTCCTCCTCCTCCTCCTCCTCCTCCTCCTTCTTCTTCTTCTTCTTCTTCTGTTTTTCGAGACAGGGTTTCTCTGTGTAGCCTTGGCTGTCCTGTACTCACTTTGTAGACCAGGCTGGCCTCGAACTCACAGCGATCCTCCTGCCTCTGCCTCCCAAGTGCTGGGATTAAAGGCGTGCACCACTAAGTGATTAGTTTTTTCATGAGGAATCTCCCCCACTTCATTTATTCCTTTATCACTGCCCAGTATTTTGAAGACCGGTATCACGGCCTGCTGAGTTGAATAGGACATCTCTCTCATCTCTGCTGGGTGGGCTTATGTGCTTATGGGCTGGCTGGTAGATGGTAGCCTGGCTCCATTTATTCCTCCCACCCCACATATCATCCTCCCATGGGAGAACTTCAGTGTATACATTTGTCAGGGGCAGGGTTCCTAGAAGGTAAAAGGCGTGGTTGTTTTAGACCACACTCTATTGCTCAAGAAAATTACAAAGCAGCCTGAGTGGGAGAAGATGCTTTGCATGTGCGTATCTATGTCTTCCTGGTATTGTGTGTATATATGTTTGTAGGTGTGAATGTACGTGTGTGTGGTGTTTGTGTGTATACCCGTGGAGGCCAGAAATTGACACTCTACACTCAATCACTCCACACTTTTTTTTTGAGATAAGGTCTCTAACTGAACCTGAAGGTCAATAGTTCAACTAACTTGGCTGGCCAGGAAGCCACAGGAACCCTCTTCCTTCTGCCTGCACTGCACCTTACTATGCTTTTTACATGGATGCTGGTCCTCATGTTAACCAGGCAAACACTTTACAGGGTGAGCCATCCCATTGCTTCATGACTGTTTGCTGTCAGTACTGCTGTCTTCATCAGGAGGCAAGAAACCTCCAGCAGCCGGCCCGACCCAGCTTCCAGCCCCTGCCCCCCCATCCTCCTCCAAGTTGTAGCATTTTTCTTCTGTCTCTCTTTTCCTTTTGGGACCCTTCCCTACTTGCTCTCCCACTGTGATTTCTGAGGGATATGAATCTAGGAGAGTCAAGAAGGAAAAGTATTATTAATCATGTTTGTTTCTCACCCATAATAAATAAAACATTTGATCATGTGAAGGTATTGGGGAACATGATTTACTTATGCATATCCATTGTAATCATTTATTTAAAGAAAAATAGAATGTAAAAGCATTGTGATTTTTGTACTGCTTAAAAGATTTTGTTGGGGCAAATAAACTGTGGGAGAAAAAAATAAAGCAAGAAGAAGTTTGTTGAAACTTAAAAAAAAAAAAAAAAAAGAAGGAAAAGTATAAGTAGCATTTTCTACCACTCCATTGCTAATGGGAAAAAATATCAATCTGTTCCTCTTACCTCGTGGTGGGCCCTGTCGACTACGTTATCCATTATCTGCGGGGTTCTTGTACGGCAGTATGTGCCCAATACTTGGCACAGGGTCAATAAACTGTTGCAAGTATTGTACCTAAATATCAGAAGAAATTATAGATTCATTTGATGGAAGTTCCATTCTGTGTCATCTTGGTGAGGTGGCATAAAGCGCAAAGGAGGTTAGAGCCTGGACTGTGATGGCTGTGTTCAAAGGACTACTCAACTCTGGCTCTGTCATCTCAGCACTAAGTTACTGAGGTTCTCAAGGGTGGCTTGGGCTCAACCCCATTGCAACAGCTGCTTTCTGTCATCCTGTGTTTTTGCTTTCTCTGTAACTCATAGCGAAGTAGGTAGAATGAGACTTCTCTTTCTCTTGCAGGAGACTCACAAAAAAGAGTAAGTAATGACAAATAAACCAAGGGGAATAAATAATCAATAAGTACTAGTCTATCAAACTCTACTCAATGATCTAGTTACAGAGCAGGGAAGAAAATGGAACGGTTAGGGAGGTGAAAGATATAGAAACCATGCAAGTAGAGAGGTCAAAGTGATTAACTTTTATTAATAGGAAAAAAACAGGCTAACTCTTCCTTCTTATATCTTAATGATTTTTTTTTAAATCCAAGAGGGAGGGCTGTGGCCAATGGCTTATTCACTTGCAGATGTTTCAACAGCCTCTGTTATCTGGTTCCTCTGGTTTGTTTTTTGAGACAAAGTTTCTCTTTGGTGTCCTGGCTGTCCTAGAACTCACTATGTAGACCAGGATGGCCTCAAACCTGCTGAGTGCTTGGTTTAAAGGCATGAGCCACCCACCATGCCTGGCCTGTCTGATTTGTCTGTATCTGCCTTGTAAGGACATCAGCTATGCCAGCTGCAGAACCCAGGATGTCGAGATACATAACCTAATTTCATTTAGTCATAAGCCAAGTTTTTCTGAAGCCAAGAGGTGGGCATCTGATGGCTGAGGGGCTTTTCCTCTGTGCCTGATTCAGATGTCCTGGTGAGCATAGGCAGTGTCTGAAATCCAGGCTTTGTAGCAGCTTGTATGCAGTGATTTCGTGGATGTAAGTGTGTGCATGCTTACTGTGTGTCTACAGGCAACATTGTGCCATGTATGTACCTGTTCTTCCTCCATGCAGGAGATGGGATCTTGGCCTTGGCAGGGAGTGGGCGTACGTGTGGACTTGAGTAACAGGAGGCTCAGAATCTGGGCTCAAGCATCTGAAGGCCTGTCACCTGTAAGGCTCATTATAGAAGAGACCAGGTGTTTGGAGTGTGCCCAAAGCAATACCGACTGCACTGTCATGAGTTTGAAAAATATTCCTGTGAGCGATATAAATAAAGGCTCCGAGCCTCTAGCCAGAGCCATCCTTAAATGCAGGGTGATTTACAGTCCCTGCTGTCCCTTACCATGGGTGACTCAGCTCTCTAGCCCAGTAGGCCCAGCCCAATCCAGTAACCTTCAGGCTTGGTTGAAAGGGTAGAATTGAAGCTGGTCTCAAGGACCTCAGTGACCAAACCACTCAGTGACCAAGTGAGGTTTTGCTAACTTCCTGCCTCTGTTCCCTTTGGGGAATCTCTAGCAGAGACGTGATGGACAGACCCTGTACCAAGAGACTGAAACTCAGGCATTCTCATCTGGTTGACTCTCAGTAGCCTGTTACATGCCTTGGGGTCACGAGGGACTCTCCCATCCTCAGAATGGAGTGGCTCAAATCCTGTTCCCTCTGTTTTCCAGTGTCCTGCAGCCATAGCACTCAGCCTTGGGAATGGCAATCACAGGTCAAAGTCCTGCTGAAAGTATGGTTTTTCTCACCCATGGGCCAATAGGAAAAGTAGAAATTAAAGTAATTTTGACTGAATAAATAATTACCTGAGGCCTGGATCCATGGTTAAAAGCATGCATGTGGCTCATAGGCATACATGTAGGCAAAGCAGCCACAAGTAAATAATAATTAAAAAAAATACCATCCAAGTCCAGTGCCTCAAATGGCTGAACAGGGGGTCAGATAGCAATAGGGTTAAACCTGGTGTTAAAGGTGTCATGGGAATTGGTGAGCTAGACATAGAGATAGATAATGGATTCTCTCGGCTCCACCCCTGCATGCCTAAGCCTGCTTTCTTTTACTGGGTCTTTATCAGACTCTCCAGCCAACACTGTCTGAGAGACAGATGATGGTTCAGAGGGTCCACGGATAGACCAACTGATTTTTCTTTCATTTGCTTCTTTTCTTCTTTAAAACTTCCACGAGTGTATAGAGTGCTGCGTAGTTTGGAATGTCTTCTAGCCACATGCCCTACCCCAGCTTGGAGCTCAGCCGTGTTTTTATGCCAAAGCCCATACACCTGGCTGTCCAAGCGTAAGGAAAAAAAATCCATCATCCAGTGTTGTTTTAGAAATAGTGTAGCTCTTTGATTAAATGACTAAATAGCTCTGAATCAAGCTTTCTCTGCTCTAGCCTGTGATTTGTGCAACTGACCTAATTTTAGTACAGGGTTCTAAATTTAATAGGTATGTAATGATCGTTGGATAAACAATTCCTTAAATTGGTAATGAAGTATCTTCATTCAATATGCATTGTTAAGACCAGGTGTGTGTGTGTGTGTGTGTGTGTGTGTGTGTGTGTGTGTGTGTG
>OU015743.1:31645740-31678749 GCA_907169655.1 Acomys percivali
TCTCTCTCTCTCTCTCTCTCTCTCTCTCTCTCTCTCTCTCTCTCTCTCTCTCTCTCTTTCTCTCTCTCAAAAAATAAATTGCGATGAGATATCCTTACATTTTTGCCAAAGCCACCAAGTGGGAAAGGGAAGTTGCCTAGGCTGGCTTTGAATCCCCTCTATTGTCAAGGTAGCCTTAAATTTGCTTTTCTTCTGCCTTACCCACTGGGTAGAGTATAGGTTTGCACCACCAGGCCCAACTCCTTCTTTTCTTCTATCATTTTCCATCTGGTGGTTGCTTCTGCCTGGGCCCCGGGCCCCGGTCCTGCGTGTAGAAATACATCATGTCCTGGTTTGCAGTGTTCACACCTCTCATGAGATTTGCACGTGGTTAGGCTGTTCTTTCTCGGTCTCCTTCTCCCCGCCTTTTTGGCAAGGAGGAGAGGAGACTTAACTCAGGCTGGTGCCCATCTCTGTATACTCAGGCAGCATGCCAAACACCTAGGATTGTCCCTGTCTGTCCCTTTTCTAATGGCATGGCAGCCTTGACAGGAATGGAGACAGAGATTGAGATCTGGCTGCGTTTGCTCAACAGCTGCTCCGGACAGACCACAGAGTATAAGAAAGAATGACAAAACCGGGAGCATCGACAGTTAGAGATCTGAGTAGACGTGGGATGCTGGGGCTTCCTCATCACTTAAAGCACGAATGATGAAAAGGGCATGCCTTTAAAGATGGACATGAGCATTCTTGTCACAGCAGGAGGAAGATGCCTGGCAAATTATTTTGTAGACATTCATGGTGGGTGTTAGAGGGAAGGAGGAAGGGAAGAACCGGAAGAAAGAACTGTCTGGACCTCCAAGTTGTCAAGTTCTGAAAAAAGGAAGTTAATTAGACATAGGGCTCCAAGTCTGTGTCTCCATTTTGCTGGTCCCCTACTGATGAGAATTCGCTTCCTTTTTCTCCCCCTTGACCAGAGTCTCAGGGAGCACCTATCTTAGTGCCTGACACAGACCTGTTTTCAGAGATGTTGGCTTGTGCTCCACATGAGTCCTCCCACATTCTCCTCCTGTCGTGCTCCAGTCCCATGCTAACTTCCTACCACAGCCATGGCTTTCCAGTCATCCTCAGCATCTATGACATGAGAGGCCTTAGTCAGGTCTCACCTGTACCTATAACACTGTCTATTACAAGTCACTTCAAGGACTGTCACTTTCCCAGACTGGTCTGAATAGGTCACTGTATTGTTCTGGGGTCCCAGTCTCCTCCTCTGAAAGGAATACCTCTGGCTTGTTGGAAGGTGGTAAAGGAAGCATTTATCTCTCACTCTACACAGGAGAAGCAGGTCTGTCATTTTTATTCCTTAACCTAGGTCCCTCTTCTTTGTTCTTTGGAACAATCATTCTCCTTTCTATTTTACACTTTGCTTCTCCCTCAAGCTAAATCTGGCTTTAGGGTGGGATATTCCCCCTAACCCCCATTTCCTCACGACCACCAAAGTCAAGCCTGCCACCCACTGCCCTACCTATTCACATCTGTGCTTTATTAAATGTGGGAGAAGTTCTATAGATCTCAGAACTGTATAACTGCGTAACAGAGTCCTGCTAGCACACACCTGATGCGTAACTTTCCTGTCGAGGATACAACTAGGAGATCTGTCGAGTGTCTTACATTTGACTTTTGTGTGTGTACATGCACATGTGCTTGCATTTGTGTATGCTCAGGTGTGTGTGTGTGTGTGTGTGTGTGTGTGTGTGTCTATAGAGGCCAGAGGACAGCCTTGGGTGTCCTTTCTCAGGCACTGTCTACCTTATAAAAATGGTTTTGAGACTGGATTTCTCACTAGCCTGGGGTAGGGTAGCTGGGTGACTGACTAGCAAGTCCCAGGGATAGGACTGTCTCTGCCTCCTCTGTGCTGGGATTACAAGTGCATGCTTCCATACCTGGCTTTTAAAAATGTGCGTTCTGGGGACACAACTCAAGTCCTTGTGCTTGCAAGGCAAGTACTTTACCACATGAGCTATCACTCTAGTCAGAGTTGGAATACAAAACAACCCCCTGTAGGCACTATTTTTAAAATCTATTTTTATTTGTGATCCCTTAATGCCTCTATCTCCTTTCCAATCCCAATCCCTTCCAACACTCCGACATCAGGTAGGAGAGAAAGAAGGTTGGTGGGGAGAAGGGTATGGTTCTCTTTGGCTACTTCCTGCTGTTTAGGGCCATCCGGTCCCTTGGGGCAAGTTCAATGCTCATTTCAGGATGTCTCCAACTTCTTTTTCTAGTCAAACTGCATCAACAGTAACCAGGAGCAGCAGCAGGGGGTGGGGTAGGGCAGCAGCATTCTTCTTCCTTCTCTGAGCCCCCAGTCTTTCTCTGGATCTGGCATTTATTCCCTCTCCAGAGTCCTCAGAATTAAACTAACTGCATCTGGCAAAGACCACGCCCTTCTCAGAGCCATACCAGGCAAATAGTGTGCTGCTGTGGATAATCCCATGTCCCACTCCTGGGATTAAAACAAAAACCATGTTTATATAACATAACAGAGAAACCAAAATTTCCATAACAGCTCCCCCGCCAATACATTGATATATTAACCGAAAGTCTGCTTGTAATTAAACAAACACTTTGAAATAGTTTCAGGACAAATGCTTGTTACGAAAATAACTAACTGAGCACTGCGATGATCCATCTGAAGAAAGGCAGAGGTAGTGTGCAGAACTGCTCATTGAATGCAAACCACTCCTCACATGTATTTATGGTCCATGGCAATGATGGGGGTGATGCGGTGTTTATTCAGCTTTTCCACTCCTGTAGTGCCCTGTTCACAATACAAGCAACTGCTTCATTTTACAACTCTTGTGTTTTCTTTCCTATCCTATTCCTGGTGTTGAACCAACACACCCTTAGTAAAGTTGCAGACAGCCTGAGTATTTCAGCTGCAAGTTATAGTCTCTCTAAGTGTCGCCCCCGGTTCAGGAGAGAGCTGTGTTTTCCAAGTATTCTCTTTCGATGGCGAGGCATTTGCTGTCAGAGGAGCCATCACCACCTGGTTTGGCCATTGCACGTTTTTTAATTGTTGAGTTATTCTCTTCTTCCTTCCTTTATGGATTTGTCTTCCACCTCTGCTTTCTATCAGGTGTGTACTCCTGCTATTGGCTGGCTGGTGACTGTGGCGGGTGTGAGCAGGCCTGCAGGGTGGGTGGAGCAGGACCTGGCTCCAGGCAGCCAAGGGGAGGAACACTCTCCTGCTTGGATTCTCTATAATAGGGCTGTGACTGTAATAGACCATCTTTGAGAACTCTGGCCTACTGGGTGCTAAGAGCTTCTCTTAGCAGAAATTGACTCAGAAATGCAGCCAAGAAATCGTCAGTGGGTAATATTCATTCCTTGAAGGGCTGCCATATGCATCAACTGACGGCTTCGACCCTGGGGCTGGGAAAGTGACAGGAGATTCCCTTAGCAGTGGCTCCCAAATGTGAGTGTATGGAAAATCACCAAGATATTTTCTTTTAAAAAAAATCCTATCCTCTATAGATTTTGATTCAGTAGGTCAGGCGAGGTGCCCAGAAACTTTCCTTTAACAAGTCTGATAGGGAACCCCAGCCATAATTGTGAACCCTGAAGAATATCTCTTGTTCATCCTATTAGTGTTCATGACAAGGCTGGTCCCATCACCACAGTTAACCACAACCCCTCTGCTCAAGCATGGCTACTAGATATTTCTCCACAGCTAATGGTAGGGCCAGTGACGCTTGAGTTGGGTAAAGCTGGCTGCTCCTCATTCATGTCACAACACTCAAAGGAAAGCAGATCTCTGGTCAAACTCAGACCTGATGCTGTTGAATAATCAGTCATAGTCACACAGTGACACACACACACACACACACACACACACACACACACACATACACACACACAACACACAGAGCTTAAGCAGTGTCTGCTGTCTGTCTTAGCAGGTGCTCTGATCTCCAGAGAAGATTCATTCTAGGCAGAAGCCACAAAGTCAAGAACCTGTTACTCAGGCAACAAGAAATGCTCTTGGCCAATGGCGAGACATGAAGCTGCTTAAGAGTCATATCCCACAGCCTCTGCACACTCAGGTTCACACCTACTTTGTGTCCCCTTCATAACTCTCAGCTAGTCTACATATTGGGTCTGCCTTTAGTTTTACATAAAGAACTTGTTTCTATCATCTTTGGTTCTAATAAAGAAGTCACCAACTTAACCTGTGTAGATCAGAGAATTGGTGATCAAAAGTGTGATGAAGGGACTTGACCCTCAAGGACTCAAGAAGCCATTCCCTGCTGGACTGGTCCTTGAGCTCACAATTTTGCTTGGCTTCCTTCTGGCTCTGTTCTTCCCTCAGTCCCATCATAGCTGCTGGAGCAATAGGAGTTCTGAGAGTCCACAACCCGAGAGGTACTGGTTACACACAGAGATTTCAAGGTCACAGGAGACTGCCTCAGCAGGGGAGAAGGAGTCTCCATCTTAGCAAGCACACTAGAGGACCTGCTGCCTCTCGCCCCAGGGTCTCCTTCTGGGGACAAACATTAGAACTCCTGGGAAAGTAGGGGTGAGCAACTCCAGCCCTGGGTGGGTTGCAGCATGGGCTCTTTAATACTAGGCCAGCCATGATAACTGCTGACCCAACCACTTCAAGTTGCTTGGCTTCAACCAGGAACAAGCTGCTGCTGCTGCGTATGGTCCAATTGGCACTCTCCTGGTACAGGGCTGACCCTCCAGGCCAGGTCAGTTACAGCAGGCTCCAGCCCCAGGAGGATGCTATTCAGACCCACATGCTCCATCAGCACTTGAGACCTACAAGCTCTCTCCTGGGCTCCGTTCTTACTGGCCCCTACTCAAGTTTTTCATTTTCCTTTTCTTGTTTCTGCCTCTCCCTTCTCTGCCTCTTAACACAACCTTCTTAATCTTAGATCTTATACCCAGAGGGTTAGGACAGGACTCTGAAACAACCATTTCTGATGATATGTAATAAGCTGCATTGTCACACTTTACATACGAGCAGGACTCTTATACTTCCTCCGGGCATGACCCTAGGGTCCATTATTAACCAGTTGTGAAGCTGTGGACAGGCTATTCTTGTAGCTCCTAAGGAACACACCTGGCATGTAGAGTGCCCAGGAAACACTAATTAAGTCTGCTGTATGGGAAAAATACTGGCTCCCTGCAGCAGACAAATGACTGAGGGATGAAGAATGTTACTTGTGCTTTCTACAAGGACGGGGTCCCTGTGATCTTGCCTGAGTTCTCATTAATTCTGTGTGCTCGCTGCAAGGCAGCAATGAGGAGGTGGGAGTAGAAGTGAGCTGAACAAACATCTTAGAGTGACACACACACACACACACACTCACACACACACACACACACACGCATGCAGGCACGCATGCACATGCGCACACACACGCGCACACACACACCTGTGGAGTCCATTATATGTTGGTCATCAACTCTTGAACATGAGAAGCCTGTCCTGGAATAGTTGATATACCCAGTGTCACCCTACTGGACAACATTGATTTTCTCTCTCTCAGTAGGTTATAAGTGACAGCCCTGTTGTTAAGCTTTATTCTAGTGGCTAGGTACTCATTCATTCTAAAAGAATAACAAAATAAAATATAGTAAGATGAGACAAAGACTATCACATCAAAGTTCAACAAGAAAAACAACAGAAGGAAAAGAGTCTAAGAGAAGTCACAAGAGTCAGAGAGCCACCCATTTGCACACTCAGGGATCCCATAAACACACATATGTTCATATTCATATACTCATGTACACACACAAATATATTTACAGTCTCATACTTTACATAATCAAATTCACACTTATATACACTTAGGCATTTCCATATATCAATGCATATGATGCACTCTTAATGCACACACACACACACACACACACACACACACACACACCATTTTCTCACAGACCCATTCCTCAATATTTTACATTCACACATGTGCACTCTCACACACTGGTTCTCATGTAGACACACACACACAATCATATACTTTCTTACACCCTCACAGAGGCACATTCTTGGGCCTTGTACACAACTCTCTCACACATGCCTACTCTACAATCAGAAAAAAGAGGACTTTGCTGAGGGTAGTGGAGGGTGGCAGGAGCAGCAGTGCAATGAATGTTCATGCTAGTTCACTCTGTGCTTACCCTGGGGAAGTACCAGACAATATCAGACTTGATATGGTGTCATTTGAGTGAAAGCCCATGGGTGAAACCAAGCTAGTTCCAAAGCTGAAGAACACATGTGGGGTGTGGTTGAAGTGCGGAGCCAAGTTTGATGAATCCTGCTTGGAGCATGACACAAACAATGGTAGAAGAGTGCATCAGATGCCCTGGAACTAGAGTTACAGTGGTTGTGAGTTGCCATGTGTGTGTTCTGGGAACAGAACCCAGGCCCAGTGCAAGAGCAGAAAGCACCGTGAACTGCTAAACCATCTCTCCAGCTCCCTTATCTCTCTCTCTTTTTAGATTTATTTATTGGAATTTGCCTTTTATGAGTTTTCTTGGGCAGAGGGAAGAGCAGAGTTGCACCTGAGGAAGACAGTCTGACGGGATGGGTGGCTAAAGGTGACAACCCTGAGGAGAGATGCTCTGTCGTGGTTTACATTGAAGGAATGCCACATGGAGGGCATGCTGGCAGGTGGAATGCAAGTCACTTCAGGAGTGCAGCGAGCACGTGTTCTGACTGTGGGAAGTTGCCATATGAGAAGAAAGGGGTACCAACTGGGGCAAAGGTATTAGGACAGTGGGCTTGCAACCTAGGTGAGGGAACACAAGGAGAGGATATGTGGGGTGAACCTGCAGTCTCTGCTCCTCTGGAGGCTTGGGGAACAGGAATGGGGGTACCCAGCCACTCAGCTCTGCTGAACTGTGGGGTACCTTGAGGCAGACATGTGGGGGAAGTGCCCTGAGGAGAATGTCCATGTGGGAGGCTGGGAGAGCTGCCAGCTCGGGGCGCCAGAAAGGTCAGACAGAATATTCCACTGGAGAAGAATGGACAATGTGTGTTTGGAGATGGCCCTTGCTGCCTTCCTCCTAGAAGCCCTGTCTCTCCCCCTACAGGGAAGGGATTGGTGTCTGCCTGCTTCAGCTGACCTCTCCTCCAAACACCAGAGCCACAGCTCCCATTTCAGCTCTGGGCTCTTTGTAATTCTTCATTGATTCTGGAAGAAAGTAGAGGCCTGTGGGCGAGCCTTCTTGTAGAATTGAAGACGGGAGCCTGTACTGTGAGGAGATGGAAAGGCAGCCAGAGGTGTAATCTGTCCCCTAAACCTGAGCCAGTGGCCCCCTCTCCTCCAAATATCTATACCTGAAGTACTATTTAACTTTAAAGAAAGACAGAATGCCCGTCATCTGTAACAAGTGGGTAACCCAGAAGATGTCATACCAAGTAAAACAAAGCCTGGTCTGCATGGCTGTGCTGGAAGATGGTGAGATGTTCCTTATGTTGCTCATGTACTAAGCTGGTTCTCATAAGACTGAGTTTGTTCTCCTGAGGGTCAGTGTGGAGATAAAAGCTCTTCTGCTCCGCCCATCATAATGTTCTTCTTGCAGGTTTCTAGGACCCTCTGGATCCTTCTATTTCCCCATTCTCCCATCTTCTCTCACCAAGAGTCCCAATAGGATGACTACTGCACCAGCCAAGGACAATACATAAGTAAACATTGAACCCCTACTCAGATCTAGCCAATGGACAGGACATTCTTCACAGTTGAGTGAAGAGTGGGGAGAGACTCTCACATGAACTCTGGTGCCCCATATTTGACCACGTCTCCTCGATGGGGAGGCCTGGTGGCACTCAGAGGAAGGATAACAGGCTATCAACAAGAGCATTGATACCCTATGATCATATAGATGGGAAGGAGGTCCCCCTCAGTCACAGACATGGGGAAGGGGAATAGGGTGAAAGCAGGAGGGAGGGAGGAATGGGAGGATACAGGGATGGGATAACAACTGGGATATAATCTGAATAAATTAATTAAATAAAAAAAAAAAGAAAAAAACTCTCCTGCTTTTAATGCGATCTACCAACTGCAGTGCCATTCCACCTTGATGACTCCGCAGGTGACTGCTGACACGGGAGCCTTGCAGCGAACCTCCGGGAACTTTGAGCCTGAACAAACTTCTTTTTCCTATGAAGTTAGCCCGAGCTTGGCTTAGTAACGCAGGCGGGTCATCTCAGCTGTTTGGGAGGCTGAGGCAGGAGGATCACAAGTTCAAGGCCTGTCTGAGATAGAAAGGGGAGTGCGAGACCAACCTAGAGTCAAAACGTTGTAAAGGGGATGGGGCGGGGTGCTGCCTAGCACAGGCAAGGTCCTGTGTTCGGTCCTCAGCAGTGCAAATAAATAAGCTATGCTAGCCTGCCTCAGTTCTTACTGGAGAGCACATGCATGCAGGGGTCAGTGGGTTAATAGTCCCCCTTCTGTTCCTCCAGGAAACTGTTGGGAGTCACCCTTTACATGGTGTTTCAAAGGACACCAGCAAACCTGAGCTTCAGTTTCCTATGGTGGTGGTGACCAGCTCATGAAGTGGCCCTGTGTGAGTTTCCTTCCCTTCCTTGGATTTTCCTACTCTTATTTTCTGGGGTCACTTCCTAAGCTAACCGACTTGCGCTCTCGCACCCCCCCTCCCCCCCACAGGCTTGACTCTCTGGGGGCAAGATCAAGTCAGGAGAAGCTTGGAAGAAGAAACTGGATCTCAGGCCTCCACGGTAGTTTTTAGCAAACTTGATCTGGGAGAATACTGAGAGACCACATGGCATACCTATGCATTTAACCGATCTGACATTTAACCCCCAAACTCTCCCTCCAGAGAAAATCTGAAATGTGTGCTCTCCCTGACACAAGCTAATCTCTATAAAAACACAGCACTTCAAGCACAGCAGGAGCTTCGTAAATGTAAAGATAAAATGGCACTGGGAGAGGAGTGGGTAAAGGGCAGCTGTGGTGTGGCAAGAAAACATTTCCATATGCCTGTGACGAATTTCTGCCTCCAGGGCTGTGGCCCTCCTCCACCTGCTGCCACTCTTCTGAGCTGTAAGTCACGTATAGGAAACTCTACAGCACTGGTTGTCAAGCTTCCGAACGCTGCGGCCCTTTAGCACAGCTCCTCACGTTGTGGTGACCCTCAATCATAAAATTGTGTCCGGTGTGACTTTGTAACTGTAATTTTGCTACTAGTATGAATCGTAATGTAAATATATTATATGCAAAGTATCTGTGACCCCTCCTCCCCCATGCCCAAAGCTGTCACAAACCACAAGTTGAGAATCACTGCTCTAGGGAGTTAAAGACATATAAGAAAGGCAGCCTTCAGACAAGAGGGGCCCCTTAAAACTTAAAAAAGAAACCCAAAACAAACATCAATGGAAATATTTTATCACCACCACCACCAGAAACTGGGAATTATAGGCAGAGGCATCAATACTTCCTTGGAATTGCATACTACCTCATTGGGTGAATCCAACTCAAAGGGCTTAGTTTGGCTACACAGCCACTTTTTGTACACATCCTCCAACATCTTGGTTTTATATTCTAAGTGGGATCCCATGCCATTCAATTTGTAGCTGGTAAAACATTTTGAAAAATACTTAGAAACAGGCAGGGAAACAGTGCAATAGCAAGAGAGGAGGAGACCTGAGTGTAAGAGAGGTGTCACTGGCTTCAGTGGGACAGAAATACTCTCCTTGATGACAGGAAGGTGAAAGAAGAAAGCCCTTGGTGTGACGTGAATATGAAATGCTCCCCGCAGGCTCATGGGTTGAAGGCCTGGTTTTCCGTGTTGCTTCCATTGGGAGGTGACTGGATTATGAGGGTGCCAGCCTCAGCAAAGGACTCATCCACTGATGAGCTCATAGCTGAATGGAGTAGTTGGAGGTATGGCCAATTTAGGGGGTGCAGACATGGAGCCGTGCCTTGTTCCCGCATCTTGTTCTCAGATCCTTCACGCTCCTCTGCTTTCTGGCTCCGGCAAGGGGAGCACCCTCCTCCATGACATGTTACTGTTACCATGTCACTTGCATGTGTCACGGACCCAAAAAAAAGAAGCCAGTAACCAGCGACTAAAACCCTGAAACCGTGAACCCAAAACGAACCTTCTCTTCTTTTGACTTGTTTCCCTCAGGTATTTTGTCACAGTGATGAAAGATTTGTCACAGCAATGAAGATTTGTCACAGTGGCATCTCCCATGGACATATTTCCAAGTGGATAATGAAGTTACCGTTCCATGAAACATCTGTACTGATGGAGCAAAGAGTGGAGTTTTAGGGACAGGCTGATGGGATCCACAACAGAAGGACATGAGCTGTATCCCTGTCCTAGTTTAATGACTTAGAAACAATCAAAAGTGAAATAAATATAGACTGTTAGAAAAGACAGATTCCACATTTTGGAGTTATGGGATTCTTCCTTACTTGTTAGCTTGTTCCTTTATTTGTCTTCGCCCACTGAACCCCCAGAATACAAAGCAATGGCCAGGACAGGGCTGGTCTGGGCATAGATGAAGAATTATGGCTCGTGTAGGAAAGTGTGAGGCTGGAAGTTGCCACTTCATCCCTTATCCAGTCCTTTTGAAAGAAAAGTGTAGCTGTGGTGATATGTTTTCACGCTTTTCTAATACTTTGCCATATATAAAGCAACCTACAGATATTAACTCATTTGTTTTCAAACATCCCCCCAAAGAAGGAATTGATATTTCTATTTTTCAAGATTAGGAGAGCTGGCTCAGAGTGTAAGTTCCCCCCAAGGATTGTCATTGAAAGAACCAGGCTCAGACCTGTGCTTTTGGATTCTGAATAGAACATTGCCTTTGACTTGGTGGGACTAGAGGGAGGCCATCAAATAACTAGAAAACTCTAATGCAGAAGCAGTTGTTCAGGTATGGAAGGGGACAGGTAGGTAAATAGGTATGGACGAAGCAGGGTATGTGTAGAAGAACAGGAAGTGGAGGAGACTGTGGTGCAGGACTGGTGAGGCAATGCCTTGTCTGTGGGAGCCCCCACGGCTTGCTGAAGTGCCAAAGTCACATTAAGGCTGGGAGGGAATATAATTAAACAGATACTTATTAAGTGCCCAGTGTGTAACAGACACAGGGGATGAAACTGTGAATAAAATGGTGAAAAAAAAATCTCTAGATTCAATGTGACTTATCCGGCTCTTAAGTGTTGAGAGCTAATATAAAATTTAGAAGCATTGTTCAGGCCAAACAAAACACATCTGTGGGCTACATTTGGCTTGCAGGCTGCCACTTTGTGACTTCTATCCAAAGGCTGTGATAGTGCAAGCAGCCTGTGAAGAACCACACGCTTGGACCAGGGGGAATGTCTTAGCTCATCTATGCCTATTTGCTTAAAAAAAAATCTCACCAGTGGAATTTTTTCATGTTTGTGCATGCTACACTATATACATGGCATTCATAGAGCCTTTTCATTGCATTATAAATATTTAAGGAGATATTATTTATATCGTTGGGATATGTCATAGAAATGTTTTTACTGATGGGGTATAGATTAGAGGAAGCTGATGACTACTGGCTTAGGTCTTGGGAAGTGTGTAATTGTATATCTGCTAGAACAAGACCAATGTCTCCAGCTCGGTGCTCAGAGGCCCTCAAGGGATGTGAGTTTGGGAAACAGTGTCTCTTGCAACCCGCACCACGGGAACACTGACCCAAGAATCAAGCATACAAACCCTTTGGTATATAGGGCGCTGGGCCCAGCTCAGGGTGGACCCACATCTGAACCACTGTGGCCAAGGCTGTGGGGCTGATACAGTGCTAACTGATTTTATGGATAATGACCCTGACCTGTAGTTGTGAGTGGTAGGATTTGTGGCTCAGGGCTGCTGAGCCTGGGAACCCTGAGGGTGGCACAGGAGATGGACCAGGATGCAGTCACAGAATGTAGTTCTGATAGCAAGTTTCATGTGAGTCCTTCCCTAAGGCCTCTTTAGACACTGTCCATACTGTCTGTTTGCAGAAGGGTAACGTGATCTTCTGAGAAATGCACCACATGGATAGCTAGGAGATGAGTAGTCCAGCCTGCCAACCTCCTTTAACCTCTGTGAACTGAGGCAATGCTGGATCTGTTCTTCTGACCTCAGCCCTTTCTACAATGAAGAAGGGCATGGCCTATTGTCTCTGAGCAGTTTCTATTTCAATTATTAGTTTCATACTAAGTCTCAGTGTCATAGAATGGATGCTCTTCATTGTTTTCTTGGTCCTAAGGTAGTTGCCTCTAACCTAGATGAATATGTTAGCCAAACAAATCTCAAAATATATAATGTCTTATGAATGGTAGAAATCTCTTTCTTTAAATATTTATCTATGTATATGTGTATGTATGCATGTGTGTGTGTGTGTGTGTGTGTGTGTGTGAGAGAGAGAGAGAGAGAGAAAGAGAGAGAGAGAGAGAGAGAGAGAGAGAGAGAGATATGTATGCAGGTGCCCACATAGGTCAGAAGAGGGTACCATATCTCCTAGAGCTGAGTTAACTCCTGTCTGTGAGTGACCCAACATGGGCTGCTAGGAACCAAACTTGGGTCCCTTAGAAAAGCAGCATGTGCGCTCTCTCTCTCTCTGTTTCTTTTTTTTTTCTTTTTTTTTTTTTTTGAGACAAAGTGTCTCTGTGTAGCCTTGCCTGTTCTGGACTCACTTTGTAGATCAGGCTGGCCTCAAACTCACAGCGATCTGGCTGCCTCTGCCTCCCAAGTGCTGGGATTAAAGGCGTGCACCACCACCACCCGGCCAGAATGTGCTCTTAACAGCTGAACCAACTCTCTTGCTCCTGGACTTTATTTCTTGTCCACAGAAAGTACAAAACATATTTATCAGTTGGCAGGCCATTTTCTTCTACATGGCGACACAGGGATCCGGCATCTTTCAACCTTGAAGTTCTCCCATTTTTGATACTCAGCACCAAGATGGGCGTGTTCTTTGAAATGTAGGGAGTGGAAGGGGTAGAAAACACGCATGACTGAGCCTGAGAGATATTTATGGGCTGATTGAGAAAAGTGTGCAATAATTTGTTTCACATTCTGCCGATCACAAATGAGTCATGTACAGATGCCTTGCTACAAAGGAGGCTGAAAAGAGAGACAGTTTAGCTGTGTGACCAGGAGAAAAAGGAGGAAAAGGCTTTTGTCAGTAAAAGCCAATCTGTGAAAGGGCTGAAAGGAGAGCGCCGAGGAGAAAGGGTTGAGTGTGTTGGGAAGGGTTAAGAGTCCAGTGGTGGCGTCTTCTTTCTAAAGTGCTTTAGAAGGACAAGCAGAGTGGCCCAGTGGGCAAGGATGCTTGTTGTCAAGCCTGACGGCCTGAGGCTCAGCTCCAGAACCCACACAGTGGATTCCTGCAGGTTGTCCTGTGACCTCCAACATGATTGCTGGAGCTCTCAGTGCAGGCTCAACCACACCTACCCATACCCACCTCCCTCACCTATCCTAGGCACCCCCACAGAATAAATAAATGTTAAAAAAAATAGAGCTTAGGGAGTCTATTTTCAGCTGCTGGAAAATGGTGGGATCTGGGCCTGAAGAGCTTTCCTGACCCAGAGGGTGAAGCCCTGGGTAAGTAAGACTCAAGCCATTCTAGGTTCCGGTCTGGGCTGTGTCTCGACCTAGTTATGTGTCTGAATATAGCTGACTTGACCTTTATGCTTCACTTCCCCATTTATAAATTGCAACCAAGATGCTAAGCTTGCTTACCTGACACAGTTGTTTTAAAAGTCAGGTATAACTACGTCATGCACATTCTGAGAAAAAGAAATATTAAAATGGGGAACGAGCTCAAACTGTAAGTAGAAAAAAATTAGGGTAAATTTGAAAACAAGAGAAAAAAGAAAAGGGAAAATTTTCCCCACAGTGTAACATGAAAAAAAAATGTTTTTGGAGAATGGACGAGTCGCCAAGATACCATTGAGAAAGAAGATTCAGGTTCCAGGAGCCTGTGCCTGACACAGACATTTTTATTCTAGTTCTAAGTGTAAAATGCTGTTCGAGGGCTGAGGATGTAGTTCAGTGACGGAGCACTTGCCTAGCATGCCCAAGCCTTGGCTTCCATCCTGAGTATTGCAACAAATAAACAAACAAACACATAAATACTGTTTGCTCTTGAGTGGCTATTAGAGTTTCAGTATAAATATGCACACTTAAAATCACAGACAAGGAAAGTTTGATTGAAAAAAAAAAAGATTAGAGTCTTTAAAATAGAAGGCAAGAAATACTTCATATCAGGGGAATAGAAAAGCTATCTTGAGGGCCTAAACATATGAAACCCTAAAAGACTCTAAAAGCAGGGTCATATAGGGCTGCCAGTGGGAGCCTCTGGAGACTATAGTGTGATACAAAGGTCCATTTACTGCTTGAGCCAGGGGCAGACCTTGGTATTTGGCCATGGTTTTGTAGGCATAAGAAGTGTAAGTGCTTTGGGACCATAGAAGCTTCCACTCAGACTCCCAAGGGTCACAGTCCCTGCTGGAAGCCCTTGCAAAGGCCATGTGTGATGCTGTGAGGGTAAAGCTTAACTCCCAAGGGAGTTTGAGATGCTATGAGAACTTCTGGAAATGGGCTAAATGCACTTTGTGCTCTGAGATACTCATGAGCCTTTGGGAGTCAGGGTCAGAATGCAGTGGCTTGAGTGTGAAATGTCCCCATGGGCTCACGTGTTAAAGGCTTGGTCTCCAGATGCTATTTTGGGAGGTGCTAGAAACTTTGCAGGGTGAGTCGTAGCTGAAGTAGATCCCTGGAGGCGTGTCCTTAGCTATAGCTCACCATGGCTCCTTCCTGTCTCCTTTTCTGACTCTCAGCTACCTTGAGCCAAGCAGCACATGATGTCATGATGCCATGGTGCTCTCTGCCTCACCACAGGCCCACAGTGATGGGACCAAGTGACCCTGGACCTAAACCTAGAAAAATCAGATCATCCCCTTATGTTGTTTCTGCCAGATATTTTGTCCCAGTGTCAAACTTGACTGCCAGAAGTGAGTTATTTTGCCTCCATGGAGACACTTTGCCTCTCTTTCCCCCTTGCAAAAGAAGATGAATTTTGAGGTAAACACATGTTGTCAAAATCTTACTCTTATCATTTATACATTGGATTATGTGTTTGGTCTTGTGTGGATACAGGGGTCCAAAAGGCTTTAAACGTGGATGCTGATAAGCTGTGTTGAATGCCAAGGTAACGTTTCTGCATGGATGTCCTGTAGTCATCTCACCCAAGCAAGGATGAATACCTGGTAGGTATCTCACCCAAGTGTTAATAGTTTTCCACTGAAGATTTCCACACCTCAGGAACAAAGGCAGGTGCTCTAGGCATCTTATTTCCTGTTGGGTGTGTTCATGTGGGTGCATGCATATGTGGATGAATGTTGTGTGTGTGTGTGTGTGTGTGTGTATGTGTGTGTGTGTGTGTGTGTGTGTGTGTGTGTGTGTGTGTGATATATTCTGGGGCCAAAACCAGATTCTTATACTTGCAAGGCAAGCATTTTCCTGACTGAGCAATCATTTCAACTTTTTTTTTTCTACTTCCAGCCGGCATCCCATTGGCTACAGAGAACTATAACTGTACTTTCAAAAGTACTCCTGATCTTTCCTGCCCTTGGCCACACCTTAGCAAGTCACCCCTCTCATCTACACAGGACCAGAACTCCTGAGGGCTCTCTGGGACCACTCTTGCTTTTTACTGTCTGTCTTTGTTATGGTTATCTTTCCTGTGATGAAACACCATGGACTGAGGAACTTAGGGAGGAAAGGGAGGTTTATTTGGCTTATGCTTCCAAGTCACTGTTCATTGTTGAAGGAAGTCAGGACAGGAACTCAAGCAGAGCAGGAACCTAGAGGCAGGAGCTGATGCAGAGGCCATGGAAGGGTGCTGCTTACTGGCTTGCTCTTCCCAGCTTGCTCAACCTGCTTTCTTACAGAACCTAGGACCATCAGCTCAGAGGCAGCTACACCCATAATAGACTGGGCCCTCCCACATCAATCATTAAGGAAAAAATATGCTCTATAGGCTTTCATGCAGCCCAACCTTATGGAGGTGCTAGCTTGTTAAAGTTGAGCAGCCCACAGTCGATTTTTTTCACTAAGTGGCCAGAGTGGGCTCTTTTCTTTCCTTCCTTCTACCTTGCATTGGCCTGTGGGGTTCTGCTTTGTAGCCACTCAGCTAGTCTCCTGCTGGTCCTGTCAACCACCTACTACAGGTCTGTGGTCATTTGGGCTGCAGCCATCTGAGCTCACATGCTGAGCTCATTGGAAGGCTATTGCTCGTTGCCCCTCTCCTTGGGGGCACTCTCCATCTCATACTCTTCTGGTTCCTTCCCTTGCTCCATTCAGGTCTTCAGATCACAGGCCCCCTGTTTGAAGGAGTTTATCTGTCTCAACGCACTGATCTTTCACCCTCATTCCAACTTGACTTAAAACGCTTCTTATTATGTGACATAATTTTATGTCTTTACTTGGGGACTTATGCATGTTTGTTTGTTTTTGTCACTTCCCACAAAAATATGAACTTGGAAGTGCATAGACTTTTTCTGCTTCACTGTACTTGTCAGGAGATGTTCTTGCAATCATTCAATAAATATCATTGATAAATATATTCAGTAAATAATATCAATGAATCAAGGAGGTGAAAACAAGCACAAGACCTTTTCAGAGACTCATCTCCCACAGTTGATATTCTTCAACAAGGGAGGAAAGCTGGGGACTTGGATCTGACGGCTGAGGTGATTCCAGACTATCTTGTTTAGTGTGATGGCACCTGAGCAGGGCGTAGACCTCTGACATCAGAGGCTAGCTGCTCTTGCTGTAGGACCTCAGCCAGTCTCTTCTCCCTGTTTCCTCTTTTTTTGGGGGGCGGGGAGTGTTTGATTATCCAGGGTGTGGATCTGGCTTCTTCTCTGAAATACTTGCTCTTGGAATTGGAAGATGACTACAATGATTCTCCATCTCCTGCTGGCCAGTCGCCAGCCAGGAAGAGTTGATGCTACCAGCTCTTATCTGCTTAGGAGAACTTGTCCTCCTTTTGATGGAGTGTCTTAGCATTCAGATGGCGCCACCACTGTCTTCTATGATGTGCCTTCTGGCTTCCTATTGGTGAGTGCTTTGGGTTGGCTCTACAAGGAAACAGAGACAGAAGGTGCCATAAGATTGCTACCTCCATTTCTCATTGGCCAGGGTATTTTAGATATCACAGAATGACTGACTGGCAGAGAGAGTTCAGAGAGTAGTGTTAAAATAAAGATGTCATTTTTTTCTTATTGAGTAGTATCTGTGTTACACATCTGATCCTCACAATCATCTTCAGATAAGTACCATGCCTTTACAAATGAAGAAATGGACATAGTTTTCCAAAACACATGCTTGTCTCACAAAGGCACTTGTGTATACAGTCAGGCACAGGGAAAAAAGACAATTTTTCCAAATATTTCTTCTGCTTCTACCTTAGTTCATTTGAAGAAGACCCCTGCTAAATTCACTGCAAGCTAACAGGCTTTATGTGGGAAACTGGTTTAGAAGTATTGCTTGACACTACTACTCTGAAGGCATGCACAAAAGTCCACTCAACCCAGTGTGGACCCAACGAAGGACCAAACTAAAGACACCACTGAGCTTTATTGGGGTTACAGGAGCAGAAACAGCTCAAAGACTGCTGCACTATCAAAGGCCACCCCAGCATAGGTGGCAGTTCATGAAAGCTAAAAACCTGGCTCTCACTGCATAGCCTGTTGGCAGCTCAAGTTGGGAGTGTGTCTCTTTCAGACAACTGAGTTGTCTAAGCATCCTGCAGGCAGCTTGGCTGGTCTCTGTGTCTTCCAGGTAGCTTGGCTGGCCTAAATTTCTAGGCAGCTCATCTTGTCTGAGACTGCCTCTCAGCAGTGGTTACTGCTTATGTATGTTCTGGGAGAGAGGAGCCTTGAGTATCTGGTCAGTTCCAGGGACTTCCTGAAGCCTTGAGTTTAGGGAGCTTCAGGGAAGGCTGAGATGTTTCATCTCCCTTTAGAACACACAGTGTTTTAATGAGCTTCCTCCCAAATTGGAAGGATTTATCTCAGAGGATTTATCTCACTATCCAACATAAGAGAAGTGAATTGGGAGTTACTGGGTTAAACATACAGCTAGAAAAAAAAAAAAGCTTTGACAAAATGCTGACATTTATTGCAAATCCTCAGGAAAGAGATGCATCATGCTGCCATTCCTAAATTTAGTTCACTAGGGAACATGTTTCTTTCTTCCCTGAATATTTGGGGTGTGTGTGTCTAAGTTTCCGCCAACATTCGGGAAATTGCTGAGTCAGCACAACCACAGACATACAAAGAAATCCTAAGCATTTCTCTTTACGTTCTTTAACACATACGGTTTTATCCATCTTGAATCCATCCATACAAAATGGTTCATATTTCAAGCAGCACACATTCCTTTTTTCCTTTTACATCTTGTTCATTTGCAACACAACACTGTTCTAGTGATTTTTATAAAGAAGGAACAGTGGGAAGGCTGCTTTTAAATCTGAATTTCCCAATTTGGCTTCTCCCACTTTTCTTCTCTTCATGGGTTTTATTCTAGTTAATCATTCTCTTTCTAGGCAAATACCAACTCCCAACCCACACCATGTTTCCTTTAGTGTATTTTTCTTCCTTACCTGCCATGTGCAGAGAGATTCCTCGCTCTGAAACTCTAGTCTAACATCTCCCATCAAAATTTTGTACACACTTCATCAGATCACTGATTAATGGGAGAGAACAGAGACGGGGAGAGAGAGAGAGAGAGAGAGAGAGAGAGAGAGAGAGAGAGAGAGAGAGAGAGAGAGAGAGAGAGAGAGGGAATAGACAAACTAGCAGACAATGTGGTTCAGTTACTTTCCTACCATGTCAAAGCAAGTCAGCGACGAAACCAAAATTTTAACATAATTCTTCTAGTCTTAGGATCCACATTCTCTCTCCCCCACCTAAAAGATTTATTATTATATATACAATGCTCTGCCTGCATGTACACCTGTGCACCAGAAGAGGGCACCAGCTCTCATTATAGATGGTTGTGAGCTACCATGTGGTTCCTGGGAATTGAACTCAGGACCTCTGGAAGAGCAGACAGTGTGTTCTTAACCCCTGAGCCATCTCTCCAGCCCCTTACATTCTTTCTCTTATTCTATGTGATTTCTACCCAGCACAACTACTGTTTTATAGCTGAAGAAACCAAGGCCTGTGGAGGAAAAAAACCACGCAGCATGCTAGCAACAGTGATAGGACTACATGATAAGACTCACAGTGGGGGCATTTCTTCCTTAGCAGGCTGGTAAGGGCCCAGACACTGCTGCCAATCTGCTCCTGCTAGCTGGGTGCCATGGAAATTGTAGCTTGCAGCTCTAGCAACAGCAGGAGGTGCTGGCCTCATCCCTGGGGAACAGGCAAGGCAGGCCAGCCTAGTAGACCCAGCATCTAAAATAAACCAAGCATCAACCCCAGTGGAAACCAGGCAGCCAGCCCTAAAGAAACAGCACAGCCTTCCACCAGCCAACGGTCACCGAGCACACTCACTTGAAGTTGTTGTCTGTCTTGTCTTTTAACAGGAATAAGCTACAGTCATCCTGGCTCTACAATTTTGGGTTGGCAGATACTGAGGAAACTGAGATTCTGGAGGAACTTTGTTGTGAGTGTGAGTACGCTGTGCTAGGGACATGGACATGGTTGTGCCTTTCCACAATGTCAGAATTTATTAAATAATAAATACACAAGCTACGTCAGTATAGTTGGCTACAATTTTCCTTTGGCAATCATAGATTCTTTTATTCCAATCTTCCTTACTACTGTAACTCTCAGATCACATATTACACTGTGTGCAGTGCCTTGCCCTGACATACTCCATTTTGCAAGCAGCATCTGACTCCATTTGACTGTGTATGCAGAGGAAGGGTGATGCTATATTTTGCTGAGCACATTAGCAATACTGTCCAGAACCATGCACAAGCCACAGATGGATAACTTTTTGCTGTTAATTGGGACACTAGGAGCATGTGAGTGGATTAAAATCACACCATAAACATGCTGAGAACTTACTCATGTTGAGAACAACTTTTATCTTTTTACTTCTTTGAGAAATTTGCATGTTTTGATCATATTCATCTTCTCTCCCCCAACACCTCCCAGACCCACCACCTACCCTCTCAATTTTGTGTTCTGTTTTTTTTTTCTTCAAACTTTATCAACTAAAATTTGTACTACCCATATATTCCTGGATGTGTGGACTTGCAGTGGAACATTTCCCACCTACCAGGGGCGACGCCCTTAGAGAAAACTGACTCTCCCTCTCCCAGCTACAGGTGGGACTTCATGCCCATCTCCCTCTCCATGGTGGGGTTTTGTCTGGCTTCATCTTATATGGCTTTTGTGCATGTGGTCATAACTCCTGTGGGCTCATATATACAACTGTCCTGTTGTGTTTAGAGAAAACTGTTCCCTTGTGGTCCTCCACTACCTCTGGCCCTTACAATCTTTCTGCCTTGTGGTGGTTTGACTATGAATGGCCACCATAGACTCATAGATTTAAATGCTCACTGGCACCATATGAAAGAACTAGAAGGACTAAAAAGTATGGCCTTGTTGGAGGAAGTATGTCACTGGGGATGGGCTTGAGGTTTTAAGAGCCTGCCACAAGCCCAGAGCCAGTCAGTCAGTCAGTCAGTCAGTCAGTCACTCTGTCTGTCTGTCTCTGAATCAGGATGTAGTTCTCAGCTATTATTTCAATGTCTTCTTGCATGCTATGCTCCCCACCATAATTATTAAGGACTAAGCCTCTGAAATTGTAAGCAAGCCCCCCTCAGCTAAATGCCTTCTCTTTTTTTCCTTTTTAAAAATCAATTCATTCATATCACATCTCAATAGTTATCCCATCCCTTGTATCCTCCCATTCTTCTCTCCCTCCTGCTTTCCCCCTACTCCCCTCCCTTATGACTGTGACTGACGGGGACCTCCTCCCCCTGTATATGCTCATAGGGTATCAAGTCTCTTCTTGGTAGCCTGCTGTCCTTCCTCTGAGTGCCACCAGGCCTCCCCATCAAGGGGACGTGGTCAAATATGGGGCACCAGAGTTCGTGTGAAAGTCAGTCCCCACTCTCCACTCAATTGTGGAGAATGTCCTGTTCATTGGCTAGATCTGGGTCAGGGTTTGATGTTTACTGCTGCTGGTGCCATGGTTTGAGCAGGACCCCTGGGCCCAGATCCACCTGTCATAATGTTCTTCTTGTAGGTTTCTAGGACCCTTAGATCCTTCTACTTCCCCATTCTCCCATACTTCTCTCACCTAAAGTTCCAATAGGATGTCCTCCCTTTTGTCCTACTTTCCTGATAAGTGAAGACTTTCATGGACTAGTGTCCTCAACATCTTTGGTTGTCAGAGAAATGCAAATCAAAATGACTCTGAGATTCCATCTTACACCCATCAGAATGGCTAAGATAAAAAATTCAAGCGACACCACATGCTGGCAACGATGTGGAGAAAGAGGAACACTCCATTGCTGGTGGGAGTGCAAACTAGTAAAACACTTTGGAAATCTATCTGGCACTATCTGGGAATAGGGCTTCCTCAAGACCAAGCTATTCCACTGCTTGGAATATACCCAGAAGAAGCTCCAGCACACAACAAGGACATATGCCCAACCATGTTTATAGCGACCTTATTCATAATAACCAGAACATGGAAACAGCCTAAGTGTCCCTCAGTAGAAGATTGGATAAAGAAACTGTGGTACTGTGGAGAAGAGTGGGATATGACTTTCTCACGTACTCTGGTGCCTCACATTTGACCATGTCCCCTGGAGGGAGAGACCTAGTGGCACTCAGAGGAAGGACAGCAGGTCACCGAGAAGAGACTTGATACCCTATGAACATATACAGGGGGAGGTAATCCCCCTCAGGGGAGGGGAATAAGGGGAAAATGGGAGGGAGGGAAGAATGGGAGGTTACAAGGGATGGGATAACCATTGAGATGTAACAAGAATAAATTAATAAAAAAATTAATACATTATAAAAAACATATTGTACCTAAAAAAAAAAAAAAGAAAGAAAAGAAAAGAAAGAAACTGTGGTACATTTACACCATGGAATGCTACTCAGCTAGCAAAAACAAGGAATTTCCAAAATTTGTGGACAAATGGATTGAACTAGAAATGATCATAAGGAGTGAGTCAGCCCAGAAGCAGAAAGACTCACATGGTAAATGCCTTCTCCTATAAGAGTTGCAGTGGTCATGTGTTTCTTCACAGCAGTAGAATGATGACTAAGGCATACCCCATCTTCAACAATGATCTCTGAGCCTTGGGAAGAAGGGATGTGATACAGACGTTCCAATGGGTGTGGGCATTCTGACGTCTCTTATTCTCACTTTGACCAGTTGTGAGTGTGGTGGTTTGAATGAGATACTCCTCCTCTCATAAATCTGGGGACGTTTCAATACTTGGTCCTCATTTGGTGGCTCTTTGGGAAGGATTATTAGAAGGTGTGACCTTGTTGAAGGAGGTATGTCTCTGGGGGCAGGCTTGCAGTTTCCAAAGACTCTTGCCATGCCCAGGACACCCTGTTTCTGCACCAGGATATAATCTGCCAGTGACTGCTCCAGCGCCATGCCTGCCTGCCTCCTGTCAGGCTCCCTGGCATGATGGTGATAGACCTCTTACCCCTCTGGAACTGTAAACCCAAGTTACATTTCTTTCTAGAAGGTTGCTTTGGTCATGGTGTTTTATCACAGCAATGAAAAACTAACTAATATATTGGATCTCTATGTTAATTGCCATTTGCTTCAAAAAGAAGCTTCTCTAATGGGGGTTGAGTGATGCATTGCTCTATGAGTATAATAAAAAAGTCATTAGGAGCTGGTTTAATACTGTGCCCATATATCAGCATAATAATATTTGGGTCTTCCCTAGGGCCTAGGATCTGCCTAGCCACAGGTTCTTGTCCTCAGCAACACCACTCTGAGAACTTAGGAGGCATACCAGACCAAGTGAAAGATAAACTCTCCTCCCTTGAACCCCACAAGGAGAAGGACATGTAACAATGGTGACAGTAGCTCCACCTGTCATCTAACCACCTGGTGTGGGCATCAAGGAATCCATAGGCAGAGAGCTCATAGCTGTCTCGGGGATTCAGCTCTAATTGGTCCCGTTGTTGACTAGTATCCCCTAATTGAGCTGATATCTTTCTGTCTACCCATCTGTGGTAGTTTGAATAAAAAATGGCCCCCCATAGGCTCTTGGAGAGCGGTGCTATTAGGAGGTGTGGCCTTGTTGGAGTGGGTGTAGGCTTGTTAGAGGAAGTGTGTCAGAGGGGGCAGGCTTTGAGGTCTCAGATGCTCCAGGCAGGCCCAGTCTCTCTCTCTTCCTGCTGGCAGCCTGGATATAGATATCTGGATATCTGGATACAGAACTCTTGGCTCCTTCTTTAGCATCCTGTCTGCCTGCTTGTTGCCATGTTTCCTGCTCTGATGACAATGGACTAAATCTCTGAACTATAAACTAGCCCCAATTAAATGTTTTTCTTTATAAGAGTGGCTGTGGTCAAGGTGTCTCTTCAGAGCAATAAAACCCTAAGACAAGGTACCGGGGACTGGTGTATTGCTGTGATAGGCCTGCCCGTGCTTTCACTTGGAGGAGTGTGGAGTTTGGAACTTTAGGTTAGGAAAGTAGCTGAATGATTTAAGTGGGGCCAAATCCCTATCAGTAGTTCCACTGATGGTAGTAGGAACATGGAAGACAGTGGCATTGAGGGTGGTTTGAACTGTGGGGGCTTGGCTCAAGATGTTTCCAAGGAGAAGAATATGAATATGTGGCCTAGGGAGTCATTCCTGTGATAGTTTAGTAAAGAATATGGTTGCTCTCTGCCCTTGTTCAAAATATCTGCCTGAGGATAAGCTGAAGAGTCATGGATTAACAGCTTTGGTAGAGGAGATTTTTCAGACAGCCTAGTATTGACTCGGTTGCTTGGTTATTAGTGGCAACACTTATGCAGACCTATAATGAAAAGGAGCAAGCTAAGTAAGGAAAAATACAAAATGTACACTTTGAAGAGAAAAGGGGCACCAGGGAACTTAAACAGATTAAAGAAAAGCCTGATGCTAAGTGGAAGAAAGGGAGTGGTGACCTCAGAGAAAAAACCCCACCCAGCTAAGCTTCCAATTTGTGTAAAGGAATTAAAGAAAATTGAAAAGGACTTATAGCCAAGGCCAGGTGTGGCAGTGCACACCTTAAATCCCAGCACGCAGAGAGCAGAGGCTGGCAGGCATCTTTCCTTTATAAGGCTTGTCATGCTCTCCACAGCAGTAAAACCCCTAAGATGCCATCCTTCTGTCTGAACCTGCTGCCCATCTCTTTGCCTGTGTATTCATTAGAACTCTGCTCTGCCCTTTGTCTCTATAGCATCCATGGTCCCTGACACTCACAGAACCCAGACTCTGCAGCAGCATCTCTAGCTTCTTTCATTATCTTATTCCACAGACACTCTCTGTGTATCCACATCAGTTTCTGCCTCTCAGGCCTTGAACTCTGTTTCAGCCCTCTTAATCCATTAAAAACATTTTGTAATCACCATATATGCATATCTATGTGTCTATATTCTGCTTATTGGTCTTTCAGTCCATTTGTCTATGTATGCATGTATGTATGCATGTATATATGCATGTATGTATGCATGTATGTATGCATGTATGTATGTATGTATGTATGTATGTATGTATGTACCTATCTATCTATCTTTAATCTATAATCTATCTCTTTTTGCTTTATTATGTGGTATAAGGGTTAATTTTAATAGTTAAGATTGAAAGAGAAGGACCTATGTTTGCCTTATCTGGCTATCAAGGAAAACAGGACTGCTTGGCAGATCACCACAAGCAAGACCACTTTACCTCATGGCTGCACTGTCATTCAGTGATTCTGACATTTTGGAAAGACACAAATGTTTCTGATAATGGCTGTCTCTACTTCCTAGTGCTCTTGGCCTTATTTCCCACTCACAACTCTTATTACACGATTGTGTTTTCACTTGTAAGGTTCAAATTAGAAGTTCTCCATAGCATTATGAGTTGGCTTGACTAAAAGTGCCAACAAGGGAGGCTTTTGTTATCTTATCAAAACTTCCCATTAAATTGAAGTTTAGCAGGGCTCTGTTCTGGGGGACAGGTCAGTGTTCCTGAAGGAGTCAGTTCTGAAGAATCCAGCTGTTGAAAAAGTGTGTCTCTGATGAGGTCTTTGTCATGAAGGCATCCCACAGAAGTTCCAGGTTGCTGGGGTACCCAGCAGCTGCCAAGAGATGACTTATATTTATATTTCTTATAACTCTCTTTGCTGGAAGCTAGGCATACCTGTTGAGAGAGGAATGTTTCTTCTCTTCTTGCTCAGGAAGATTTGCAAAATGACTCTCTTCAGCTTCACAAGCAATCCAGGCTTGGTGTCCCAGCAGAGGGAGGGCTTCTTTTTTTTCCCTGTGCCTGGAGTGAAGTAAGAGGAGTCCAGGGGGGAGGGGCTGAGGATCTCCTGTGGGGCTGGGATCTCGGGGGGGGGGGGGGGGGGGGGGGGGGGGGGGGGGGGGGGGGGGGGGGGTGGGGGGGGGGGGGGGGGGGGGGGGGGGGGGGGGGGGGGTGGTGGTGGTGGTGGTGGTGGTGGTGGTGGTGGTGGTGGTAGTGGTGGTGGTGGTGGTGGTGGTGAGGATCTCCCTAGATGTTTGAGGGGCCAGAAGGAAAAGCAAATGAGGACTACTCCTTCAGCCAGACGAAGTAGACGCAAAGTGAGGCAACCCTGATGCTCATGTGGAGACACTCTGTGGGGGACACTCAACTCACAAATGTGCAGATTTACTTTTCTTTCAAGGATTTGGGGGAAGGAGGCAGTTGTTAGCACCTCACTAAAAATTTTCAAACTCAATTTATTTTTATATTTTGAATTTCGTTTTCTTTCTTAAATTTATCTCTTTGATTAACACAGTGACATTTTCATACACATCCACTATACTCTGTTCTTAACTTTCTCCCCTTACCTCCTTCTCTCTTCTTTGCTGGTCCCTTTATCTACTTCCCAAGTAGTCAGTCACTCTTCTGTTTTCATGGCACCAATATCCCATTCTCCTTTCTCATTACCCTTGCCTTTCCTCTTTAGATCTCTCCCTTCCATCCTGTGATCCCCTTCCTATTTTCATGCCATATCCCTACACCCACAAATTTAAATCTTTATTTCCCATAAGAGAGAAAATATGGCTTAAAATTGGAATGGAAGAATCTGCTTATCTCAGCCAGCTGTTAGGGAAAAGAGGGCAACTCGACAAACTACTGCCAACAAAGCTGCCATGCCTTGTGAATTTAAGGTCATTCAATAATACAGACATTGTGGAAAGGCACAGACGTGTCTTGTCTGTCTGTTTAACCAAGTCTGGCCTATTTTGCTTAGCATAATGATCTCAGTTCCACCCATTTTCCTGTAAATGTCAACATTTCATCCTTTTTTTAGCCAAACAAAATTTCACTGTATACACGCACCAAGTTTTCCTTATCTATTCATCTGTGGATGGGCCTATGTCTTGGCTGTTGTAGTGTGTAAGTATTTTCTCTGTTGAGTGCTGCCTTAGAGTCCCTTGGGTATAGACCCAGGAATGACATGGCTAGACCGTGTGCTCCCTTTTTGTTTTCTGAGGAACCTTTATACTTAGTCCATGGATTCCTTTCTGTGCCTCCTACATACATGGCAGCACAAGAAAGGGAAGAGGAGAACAGCTCCCGTTGAATGCCTATCCTGATTTGGGCATAATAGGTATCATATCAGGTTCAGGGAAGTTAGGTCACTAAGACTGATCTTTTCAAGAAGTTTGCAGCCTAGAGGTGAGCACTGATGCAGAGAGGGACGGAAAGGAGCTGTGATGTCATTTGCAGAGTGGATTGGTCCTGGAGTGCTGTCTGCTTGCGGGGATGGATGGAAGCCAGTTGCTGTATCTGGTTCTAGCTTCCACTTTGCTGTCTTTCTGCCGCTGTAAGCTGTGTGTGGATGCTTCAAGGAGGCTTCCAGAGACACCAATGCTTGTGTTGTCTCAGAATGCATGTCTCAGTGGAGATGTGGGAGGCCAGATGTGGGAAGCAAGGCTGTATAGGGAGCATAGATATTCACGGTCTGGTTCTGAACTCAGTGATGTTTCTTTTTTATTTTCTGATGATTCCAAGCCTTAGCAATATCAAAATGTAGGCTAGGACTTTCTTTAGGGTTCCTCTTTTAAAAAATGTTTACCTCAGTCTTTCTCATTTTGAACTGATATCCATCAGATAAGCAATTTATACCAATGAAGTTGATTTGTATCACTCTAAAAAAGGTTTCCATTGGAAAGGAAGGTGGAGATGTTTTGTTGGATTAGGGCAGAAATCAGCGAACTTGATCTATATAGACTTAGGAAGCAGAGACTTTTAGCTTTATGAGTCTTTGCAGTGTTTGAGTTTGAACCCAGAACCCAGTTTGACCCTGGAGCTCCCATGCAGTTTTGGTGGCAGGCACTCAGTCTTGCACTATATTGTAAGAGCGGTTGCACAAGTTCTCAGTATGTGAATGAGAGTGGCTATGTGGCCCCAAGCTTTTGTTTATGAATGCAGATTTGGCCTTTGTGTATTTATTTATTATGAAATATTATTTTTCTTTGCCCAACCATTATTTTCCCAACCATTGAGAAACGTGGAAAAGAGTCTTAGCTCATGGATTGTAAGTGAAAAACAGGATTTTTTTTTTTGTACACATTAATTCTTGTTTTCCCATCCTCTCTCTCCTCAGAATGGAAGGTGATCTGCTCTGTGTCTGGGCATATTGCTCTGCTCGGAGATTCTTTGCCCCACAGTTTGTCCCTTCAGTCAAACCCTATTGTGTGCTGGAGCTGCTCCAGCTGCTGGGGTTGACTGTGAGTGAAGAGAGCCCCCAGAGTGGCTTGCTTTCCCCTGGCCTTGGCAGAAGCACTTGAGGACTGAGTATGGATTTAGATCTCAGCTTTTACTTCCCTAAACATGGTCTCTTAGTCCTGGGGGTCTGGTTTTCTTGCCTTGCTGAGCTGTGGTGTCCGGTCCCTGGTACCTTGGTTGTCAGTTATATAGGGGGTTGGAGTGGGGTGTGGTGGTGGGGACTGAGTGATGTGCTTGGAGCTAGGGTTTTGGGGTAACTTTAGGGTTATGAATTCCCAGCTGAGAGACCAGCCATTTTTTTTTTTACATAAAAATGAGCAAAGTAGCATAGAACCCAAGACCTTAGGGCTCAGAATATTCTGGTACAACATTCCAGTGGGATTCTGGGATGCTTGTCAGCAGCCCTGGCTGCTCTTGGACTTTCCCATGGCCTATTCCAGGACAACTGCGGATCTGCAGATGCTCCCTCAGGACCAGGTCATGGCAAAGGTCCATTTCAACGGCAGCTTCTGTTGCTCCCAGAGCCAAAGGCCAGTGCTCATGTGGCCTCTGGCAGCAAGGCCCCTCTAGATTCTACCCACTTCCCAGCAGGTGAACTGCAGTCCCTGTGAGTTCCTTATTGGAGACTGGCGCAGGGTTTTTTTTCCCCTTGTGGCATGGGAGCAACAAATATAGCTGTGAAGAAACAGACTGGAGCCCATGCAGAGGGTGGGAAATTACTCCTATGATCCAAAGGGGCATTTTTTGTTGCATGTTCCAGGGTAGGCTGAGGAAATTAGCCTGGAGAAGAGAGGGCAGAAAGGGAAGGAAGCCGTGGAGTAGGTTGTACAAGGGGGAAGGAGAAAGGATACTTCAGAGGAAAGATAAAATTACCGCCAAACTTACTGCTTTCTGAAAAAAAAATTTTTTTTTTTCCCCCACAGACTGGTGCCTTGATTGGTATTTTATTCACTCTTTACTGCCAACAAAACACCTAAGGAAAGCACTTAAGAGGAGGATATTTTTACTTTTACTCCAGGTTTTAGAGGTGTTACATAGTCCCTGGGGTCCCATCACCTGGGAGCCTGTGCATGCTGAGATAGAAAAGCATGGATGAGGAGACTCGGTGGAACCAGCTGAGATGAATAGAAGGCAGGCCAACAGACAGACAGACAGACGGACAGACAGACAGACAGACAGACAGGAAGTACCTGAGGACAAGATCTACATGTGGAGGGCATGCCCTGCTTTCTCCACTTAGGCTGTACCCATGAGTGGCCCATTCAGTTCTGAGCTCATCAGTGGATTAATTCCCTGAGGGGACAAACATCCCTAACAGCCTCTCAATAACACACCAGCTGGGGATCGTTTCAACACGGGAGCCTCTTAAGGATGTTTCTTACACAAACCATAACCCTGAAGCTCTGCTAGGTGTTGTCCTTCACTGGGGTTCAATCCTTCAGTTGTGTTCTGATGGCTGTTGGGGCTGGAGTCATCTGAAGGCTTGACTTGGCTCAATACATTACAGTTCCTTATCTCATATGCCTGGGCCTTGGGGCAGGTTGGTTGGAATACCAATCAATTTCCTCTCCCCACCATGGCTGCTCCAAATGCCTAACGTGGGCATCCCTACAATATGGAGGCTCGGTTTCTTCAATGGAAGTGGGGAAGAAATAGCTTATGTTTGTCAAGATTAAATCCAGACTGTTCTAGAATGTTTTCTGTATTCACCTGTTGATCAAACATTAATATCACGCCAGCTCAGACTCTAGGACGTAGAATATTAGACTCATTCCTCTAAGGAGGGAAGGCTCGGTGCACGCTTGGAGGGTTGACAGGATGGCTGCTCGACACCTTGGAGAAAAGCCAAGACTGAGGTAGAAGAGAGCCAGAAAGACAGCTAGTACCACTGGGCCATTGTGCAGGTGGCATGCGTGAGGCAAAAGTGGGAGGTAGGTTGGATCCTCATGGGCTGTTCTTAGGAAAGTTAAACTTGATTTAAAAAAAAAAAATTTTTTTTTTTTAAAATTAGCCTACATTAATTGTACACAATAGTGAGATTTGTTAGGACATTTTCAAACGTGTATATGATGTATTTGATCACAGTCACCCCCGTTACCCTCCCTTGTCTCCAACTCCCACGATCCCTTCCTCTTCTCTACTGGTCTGCTTTCATGCCAGATTTAACCAGAATTGCCCGTGAGAGCATGAGTAAGGAGGTGTTCACATGAGCATGAGCAACTCAACAGTAGCTACACCACTGATGATGGCTTCCCCCTCATGGAAACCATTCACTGCCGCTTCTCAGGGAGGCATGGGGCCTGCGGGCATAAGTTAGAGATTAGTAAGAGTCACAAAAAAACAAAACAAAACACAAAAAAAACAAAAAAACCAACAACAACTCACATGTCAGTCCCTCCAAGGGCTGGCAATCATAAGAATCTGCCTTCTGCCTCCTCCCATCCCGTCCCAGTTATTTGTCCTAGTGTCAGCGGGTTGGTGTATGGTCTTTGGACTACCAAACTGTCTATGATTCCTCCTGCACCAGGCCTGATGTTACAGTCTAGGACTTAGGGCTCTCTACTAAGCTTTGCGCTCATGTGTTTTTCTTGCTCAAGCTTCCATATTTGGACCTTTTGTTCTCCCAGGAGCTGCCGTCTGTCTCCCCATGTCCATGGCTCGTCATATAGATCATTGTGCCCAGAGGGTCTTCCCGTGTCAAAATCCCAAATCCTGCCACCCTGGAAAGATGGCTCAGCCAGTAAGTGTCTGACCCACAAATACAAGCAAGGATCTCAGTTTGGGTTCTCAAAATTCATGTAAAAAACCAGGAATAGTGATAAATGGGTTTTACCCCTAGGGCTGGGGACAGAGACAAGAGGATCCTTGAAGCTCATTGGCCAGCCAGCCTAGCTGTACTGGTGAGCTCCAGGTTCAGTGAGAGACCCTCCTTAAAAGATGAGGCAGGGAACAATAAGGAAAGACACTTGAACTCTGGCCTTTATGTGTTTGTGTACACACACACATAGGTGTCTGTATGCACCGGTGGCCACATCCACCCAAATGCTCCCCCATCACCCCTGGACACCCACTGCTTTGAGGATCGGCTATTCTTTATGTGTGTTGTCCCTATTCCTGTTACCATTGCTTCAAGGTCTTCAGGGACAAAACAAAAACAAAAAACAAACAAACAAATAAAAAACCCACAAGAAGCCCTTGCTGCTCCTGCCCCACTGCTCCATGCCCTGCACACAGCGATCATTCAGTTGATGGCCTATTGAATTAAACAGTGGTTTCTCTGGGCCACCATCCTCTCTCTGATTGTCTCTTTCCTTTCCCATGGCAAATTGCAGCATTCAGCTCCCAGCAACTCCTGGTCCAGGGCCCTGAGGTTCCTGGCAGGCCGTTCCCTCAGGACCATGGTACTGCTGTTCCCAGATGACCAGGGTTATACAGGCTGGAGCTGGGTCCCAAGGAGATGGAGAACCTCTGACTCCATGGTCTCCCCTGTCTCCTGGCTCCAGCCACCCCATATTTGTTTTCCTTGGCATAAGGAAGTCCTCAGTCATCACACCGACCATTTATGGCCGTACAGCCACCTCTTGATGCTTTAACAAAAATGACAGTGACTTTGATTTAGAAAAGGAGACCAGAAAGGGGAGTGGAGGCCGCCCTGTGCACAATAGATTATTTCACGAGGTCTCTAGGGCTTCCTACAACAGGCTACCCATCCTGGAGAATTGATGGCATTCTTCCTGCCCACCAGGACTCTCCTCATAACTCTGCCTGGGCCCCGGGCTCCTCAGATCTCACTAGTGGGCTACACAGGCAATAGCTATGTCTGAAACTCTTGCTACTGAGTAAGGAAAGCAGTGCAACTGCCTGGCTCCGGTCATGTTCATATCATAGGGTCATTCATCTGACACCAAAATGCTCAGTGGCCACTGTGAAACTCAGAGAAACGAGGAGCTATGAGTCAGGCTATACCTACAAGCCAAGCAGAGCCTAGAGCACCAGTCATTATGTAGTCCCGTGTCTCTGCCAAGCAGTGTTTTTTAAGCGGTTTGTAGACAGCAGCTCATAAGTTCCTCACAATCCCCCTTTGAAGCAGTGCTATCATTATGCCAAATTTAGAAGTGAAGAAACGGAGCCAGAGCAGGCTAAGAGACTTCCCTTGTCACCCCCGTGTCAGCGTCATGGCTGGGCTTTGGGCCTTGGAGAGCTGGCTTTCTGGGTCTGCCAGTCAATCGGCATTGCCTTTGTTGCTCATCCAATTAAGGTGTGGAAATACTAACAGGGTCACCTGGGCTTTCTTCTATGTCTGAAAGCACTGGAGAGGGCAGAGTGTCTGAGAGCTGTGGACAAATGCCTGGATGCGTCCGAACCAGTTCTCGGCACAGGTAATTCAATTTGGTTCAAATTTTGACTTTCCCACAGATTTTCATTTCCCAAGCCCAGCTTTGTGCGCCTGTTTGGAAGGGCAGATTAACAGAGGGATTTACTGGGGTTTCCAACAGCAACCTCCTTTCCTTGGCTCCAATCTCTGGCCTGGGAATTCACTAAGTAGTCAATTAATTCATTTTCTCTCCATTTCAGTCATCAGATTCTGCTTCTGCTTCTTGTGTGTGCAGGACACTTTATGGGCACCAGGAAGGGTATGTGGAGAAAAGCATCACGACGTGAAACACATCTTGCCTCTGCTTCAAAGCAATGGTTAGTGTTCCTGGGTACACTGCCATTGAAACTGGGAGCCTAAGCTGGGCATGGTAACACATGCCTGTAAATCTCATCCCTTCAGAGGCAGAGGCAAGAGGGTCAGAAGTTAAAGGTCACTCTCAGTTATATATCTAGTCTAAGGCCAGCCCGGGATATATGTGATTCTGGCTTTTAAATAAAAAACTAACCCCCCCTCAAAGACCCCCTACTCCTCGACAAAAGGCCAGCAAGATGGCTCAGCAGATAAAGGTGCTTGCCAACAAGGCTGATGGCTGGAATTGAATCCTGGGTACCCATGTCATGATGGAAAGGGGAGAACAGACTCCTGTAAGTTGTCCCCTGGACACACACACACACACACACACACACACACACACACACACACACACA
>OU015743.1:31678759-31705084 GCA_907169655.1 Acomys percivali
CACACACACACACACACACACACACACACACACACACACACACACACTTAAACCCCAAACAGCCCCCAACTCCTGGCAGCCTGACTGTCATTGCCTCTGTACTCGTTGGGAGGATTTGTAGTACTCTCTGCAAGACTGTGTGAGGTGTGCTTTACCAGTTTCCTGTCCACACCAACAGGATTTCATAGCAAAGTTCACTGGAGCCAGATAGCCTTGCAGGGAAGCAGGTCTCAGCGCTGCTCAGGCTGGATAGAACGGTGATGCTCCTGGCTGCATGGTACACTGTTTAGCTAAGTAAAGATGCAGCTGCTCTTACATTCCTAGGGTCCCTAAACAAACAATGATGAATTTACTAGTTGTATTTTCTAATGAATAACTGGGCTGTGGAGGCCATTCCTCAGTGTTCTCAAATCTAGGTGGCAGCAGCTTAACTCTTCTGGGGGACTCTCCTAGCTGGTGGTCCTTTGCTCACAGATGCATCACTCCAGTGCCTATTTCAGCTGCACATGGCTATCTTTTTTTCTTACTCAACTCTGTGGACACATATGCCTTGCACAGGAAGCCTGAAGACCTTGGATATAAGTTCATAGAGATAAACTGAGGACGGGTGCCTGCATGTGGCATTGTTAAATATGAAATATGCACCACACAACATACATTGGTATAAGAGTAATTGAAGAAATGTGGGAGAGGAGGAAATGGGAAAAGTGCACTCCAGTGGGACAGAGACAGAGAGACAGAGAGGTGGGCAGCCATGTGGTGGTGGGCAGCCTGTGATGATGTCAGAGGTTGCTAAGCAACTAGAGGCAGGTATGCTACCAAGCCTAGACAGACACACTTGCTTAGGTAGAGGCTGGCTTTTCTGTCATCCTGTAGAAGTTCAGGAAGGGTTGATAGTGTTGTTATGCACTGTCAAGTCCAAGGGCTCTGAGCCTGAGGATGTACTTTGTGCCTATAGCACATATTTGTTAATTTTCTTTCCAGTATCCGTTTTCCTTTCCAATTTTATTTGGAAATTCAAATGACTTCAGGGACGCTCCTTTTGTTTTAGGCTCAGGATGGGAAGACATGGTGATTAAGAGTCAATCTCATCTGGCGTCATGAAGAAGACAAGGCTCTGGGAACATGTGAACTGAGCATGGAAGACCCACAGGAAAGGAGGGCAGCACCATTCCCTTGCCTCATGTCCTAGACTGCACAGAAAGGAAGCAGGTATGGAGACGTGCTAATCTATTGTTCTCTGATTTCCGTCTGTGAATACAATGTAACCAGCTGCTTCATCCGCTGCCACCAGGACTTCCCTGACTAGAGTGTACCCTCACAATGTGAGCCCAAGCAAGCCCTTTCTCCCTTAGGTAACTTTTGTCAAAAGTATTGTACCACAACCATAGAAAAGTAACTGAGATGGGAGCTCAGTCAAAAAGGTAATAGTAAGTCCTCATAGTGAATCTTCCGTGGTGGCTGAAGTTGTCAGAGACTTGCAGGGAGCTGTGAAACAATTTTTTCCCCAGAATTCATGAACTTCTTATAATCATTCTTTTGACACTGCTGTTGGTTCTAGGGGCTTTTTGTTTGTTTGTTTGGTTTGGTTTTTGAGACAAGTTCTCATAGATTCATAGCTTCAGTTGGTCTGAAATTCACTATGTAGCCAAGGCAGCCTTGGAATCCTGTGTCACCTAAGGGCTAAGACTTCAGGTGTGTATTGCTACACATGGTTTATGCCCTTGGAGAAGAGTCAGAGATGAATTCTAGGATAAAGAGTTTAAAATAGAGAAACTGTCTCAAGTGAAATCTCTGAAGTCAATATGCCTTTCATCTTTTCTGATCAGGCGAATCAATAGCACCTTTGGAAGTTTAAGCAGGTAGATGTGTTGCATCGCTGTCAGGGCCTTCTCTGAACATGGTGAGCCACTCGGCCTCAAGGTTGAGGAATTCAGGTGGAGTGGAACAGAATTGCAATGCTTCAGAAAGTGTTACACCTTTTTGTGTGGCCTCATAGTCCTCTGAGAGAACGCAGAAGTCATCATCAGGGTTGCCTGGACCTTCTGATTATACTGGGCTGTGTGGCCAATCCTCCCGAACCCTGACCCCACAGAGCTCAAGGGCAACAGATGCTTAAATCAGACACAACTCAAAACGTGCAGAGTTTGAGCACACCATGGAAAGCCATGACTGTAGGAGTTTCTGGCCTCTGATTCATTGTGTTCATAGTCAGGAAGCAGAGAAAGATGAATGTTGGTGCACAGTTTATTATTGAGCCTGGAGTCTCAGCTCATAGGATGGGCTCCTATAGCCTAGCTACCTGCTTCCTTTCTGTTCAGCCTAGGACACAAGCCAAGGGAATGGTGCTGCCCTCCTTCCATGTGGGTCTTCCAAGCTCAGTTAACCCAATCTATGTGTACATGGAGGCTTATCTTCTACATGACTCCAGATGAGACTGACTATCCCCATCCTCAGGCCACCAAGCTCTCCTCACACACTCGTTAAAGATAGACTAGTGAAATTTCAGAATCTGCCCCCTATAGCTAATAGTCAAGGCTTTGGGAAGATGTCCAGCTTCACCGCAACAGTCTACCATCTTTGCAGCATTACAGAAGTCTGAACTTTAGAGTCCCAGCTTCCCTCACAGCTCCCTCACTGCCTTTGATGTCCAAGGCCAGGCCTTGGTCTCCTAAGATGCACTTCTGGATTCACTGTACTGAGTTGACTCTAGGCATGGGTGTTTTCTAAAGGCAAGTGACACATGCTTACACATCCACAGGGAACTCTGAAAGGCTCTGGGTGCTTGTGTTCTGTGGGTCTGAAAGCAAAAGGCTGGAGCAACACACAGTATGAAGCTGCATTGGGTCAGCTTCCAGGTAAGCCGAGTCACTCATCCAAAGAGGAGCTGAGTACCTGAAGTGGAGTGGCCCAGGATGAGAGGCACTTGGAAGAGAGGAAGTGTTCATTGTGATTGGTGGACTTGAGAATCGTTCCCAGGTCAGGAGCATTAGATGTGTTTTAATTGGCTGGCTAAGTAATCAAGGCTCAAATGGGAGAGCCTACTTATGAGTTCAGATGCCACACAGCACGCCCCCCCCCCCATGCACCCGCTGTCCGTGTCCGTGTCTAGCAGGAATAAGACGCAAGACAACCAGGTTCCTTCTCAAGACAGTTTACTCAGGAATGCAGATACAGCTAAGCGAGGAGTGGCCCCGTCCCCAACCGGGCTGTAGCTTATATCCTAGGCAGGAGCCAATCAGGGGGAGCCGCGTGTAGCCTCTCCATAGGTCCAGTATAGGTCACGGGGACCAATGCTCCTGGTGCTTTTGCCTCAAAGCCATATCAGGACTTGTTTACCAAGGAGAGCACTCACCGTCGGGAGGGTGGAAGGTGGAAACCAGCGCCATCTTTAAGGCGCGGCAATAACGCAGCTCTCGACAACCCGCCATATTTTACTTTCCAAGTAGTAACCCACATGGCTGCCTCTGACTTGTCAGTACAGTGTCACCACTGCTCTATTTCCCTCACTGAGTTAACCACTATGCACAGCTCCTACTCCTGAATGTCAGAGCCAGAAGCTGCCCACCATCCCAAGTTCTGCCATGTAGTAGAGAAGGCAGGAGGCAAACACCTCTTTGAAGGGAACAGTGGGGACCTCTTTTCTCGAACAGGGAGTTGTCCCTCTCGGCTTAAGTTCCGTTGGAACTTGAGACAACACGCATGTCTATAGGTAATCTTTGTCAGTTTCCACCCCTCCCAGTTCCTGCATATGTTTTACACAACTATGTGTTAAACATGAACTCAAGGTGTCAGGTAGTCCAAAGTCTTTTTACATTTTTTTTCTCTGCAAGGTGGCTATGCCTTCCATGAGAGCCACTACGTAGGTTATGGTGGCAAATGCTGGTAACATTTGTTCTGATGGACCAAGATGCTTCCAGTCAAAATCTCTACAGCTGTGTTAAAGGGAATTCTAGAATAAAAGAACCAGAACATGGGAAGCACAAGATATTTTCCCAAGGTCCACAGAAGTCAAGTGAACCTAGTAGGATTGTCAATGCCCCATGATGGGAAGTGTCTGCCTATAAAGCATGGGGAATGGGTCACCACTTTTCCAAGTGCCCCTCTGCACACCTGCCCACTGCTGTTCCCCCAGCCAGAGGCCTCACCCTCCTCCTCTTGCAAGACACAAAGGCTTTCTGTGACTCAGACTGTGGTGCGCATCACCTGGTGGTTGTACTGCCCAACTTGCTGTGTACCGAGACCTTCCTTTTGGATCCTTGGTCCAGGTGCCTCTACCTGGGCATTAAAACATGACCATGAAAGCAATGGGGTTGCTTATCCAGTAGCACAGGCTAAAAGCCAGCAGGGAGATGTCCTTCGATGCATAAGGACACCTCCCTGTTGGCTTTCTGTGACCTGTTGAGCATGGAGCCTGGAACTGGTGGCTGCTTCACGAGAGGCAGAGGCAGGAACCTGGTTTTGTCTGGGTGACAGTTGGCTGCAGACTGCACTGCGGTGGGCAAAGCTGCACAAGAAAAATGGCAGAAGCTTGAGGAGGCCAAGCCCGGGGGTCCAGCACAAGGATTGTGTTGTGTCAACCATCCAGGAACAGTTGGCCTTGGTTGAGGACACATCACCAGGCAGTGAGGCTGTTCCAGCACCACACCAGTCATGTAATAACCTTACTTCCAAAATTCATTTTTCACAATTTTATTTGTTTTCAAAATGTTATTGAGATGTTGGGGAGAAACAGCCAACGTATACATTCCCTTACTTCATCACGCCTGGCATTTTACCCACTCTCGATAGGATCTTTCTCTGGCTTTGGTCTAACTTCAGATCTCTTTGGCAGTTCCCCTCTGCTGTCCTCTGGTTGCTGCCTGGTGCTGTTTGAAGTCCACCACGGCAGAGCTCGTTGCCGCATCACACTTGGGCTCGGTAGCTGCGACTTGCTGTGGACAAGGACAGATTGACAACAGGGACACCCATTAGAACGTAGCCATAAGAATCCTTGTCCCCAGGAACTCAGCCACCGGCACTCTAGCATCTCAGGCTGAGCTTGCTGGTTTCTGCTGAGGACCATCTCCATGAAGGTGGCCGGGAGAGAGCATGTCCCTGCTCTCCTGCTCACCCCTCACTTACCTTCATCGCCTCGTTTCCTACTCTTCAGGCTGCTCTTCCGGTATTTTCTCTTGCTGCCACCTCTCTTGACACCCTTGTAAGGAGCTCGGTTCTTGCCTCTCCTCAGGCCATGACTCTTTAGCTTGCGGCTGGTCGACATTGTAAGTTCTGCCAAAATGAGGGGCTTTGCAAGGCCGGCAGGGCCGGGAGTCCATGTATTTAAAGCCTTAGCCATTGTGACTGCAGAGGGGTGTGGCCTAGCAGCTGGGTGGGGCTTTCTTGTGATGTCACTAGTCTTTGATACCCCTTGGTGCTACATATGAAGCAAGGCAGCCTGTGCAGTGCAGTTCAAGTCTGGTTCTCAATTTTGAGATCCCCTTTTAGGTTTATGAAGGCTTTTCAGACAGGTACTGAATGACTAAGTCCCACTTCTGTACAAGGTCTGGAAAGAGTTTTTTGGTGGTCATTAAAGTATGTTATCTGTAGGGAGTTTAAAAGTCACTAAGTATGCATGTATTAGTCTCACAGGGCCTGCAGGCAGCAAATGCATTTTCATAAACATTTGAGTCTAGGAGAGCTGATTCACTGTGATCAAAAATGAAGTTTCCTTCCCAATCTTTGTACTTTCGACACCAGGGGCTGAGTAAGTTTTGGTTTGTCTTGTGTGGTTTGGCAATGTCCCTGGTTTCTATCCGCTACCAACCAGTAGGACCAGAACCCCTGAAGATGTGACAGAGGTTTCTACTTGTCTGTTTGGGAGCTGAGAATGCAAAATCACCATCATTGGGAGACACTGGTCTATTAAAAATTTTGGTCCCCCAAAATTTTGCTTGCATGGGACGTGTTTGTCACATGTTTGGGCTCTAGGGAAATAGTTGAAAGGCATAGTCTAGAGACAAAAGTCCTGTGTGCATGGGACTTCCAATCTAGTGGATGAAGTTTGTTACAGCACTGATCAGCCATCTACAGAGTGAATTCTGTTGATGCTAAGTGGGGATGAATAAAAGTGGGGGTGAATAAAAGACCAAAGCAGTAGTTCAGAAGAAAGGATCTGATAGTGGCTTAGCCTTGGGCACAGAAGGGATGTGTTGGCTGAGATAGAGCTAGGCAAGGATGGAGTCTTGGAGATGGATTGGATGTGGCGGATGAGAGCAGATGGTGTCAAGGAGTGGCCTGTTTCTGTGTAATGCAGCTGTGTGAATGCTTGAGGTGCCAGGATCAGTCAGGCTGGGCTTTTGAATATGGGCTTGAAGTGTGTTTGTGACTTCTAAATAGAGAAACTAAGCAATGATTGTTGAGTATATGAGTCAGGAAGCCTTGTCATCCAACATTTTGGTCTTTCTTAACTCATATTGAGTTCAATCAGACAAACTTCAGCAGACACAATTTTCTCCACTACCATTCTTAGCCAAGAACTGAGCAAACATGTAGGTTTCTTAGCAAAAGTTGCTTGAATAGAAGAGGATGTAGTTCAACCCCCTGCCTTATGTTTCTCATGTTTATAAGTAAGAAAAGATGTTGTAAGTGCCAGTTCCTTTCATGCTTTAGTAGCTTTTTCACTGGTAGCTTCAAGTCAAAAGTCCACAAGTCTCATTACGGCACCCTCTTCACATTCTTAACACTTCTGGGTGCACTTGAGGATGCTTTGGTATCTGCTTTTCTTCCAACCCGCATTGCGTTGTAAGGTACCACTTTTCTTGGTGATTTATTCCCACAGAGAGGGTAGAGCTATACTTGCCCCTTTGTATCTCAAGCTCCTCTGTCCATTCCAGCCTTTCCTCCATTCGCTCCTACAAACAGGCCCTTGAGAACACAGATCTCCAAGAAAACCAGGACTTAGTTCACCACTTAGAGCTTGGTGCTACATGATCCTGCCACAGAGTGGGGTCACAATGAGCCTTTGTGGAATACGTTGGTTAAAAAGATAGGATTTAGTTTTCTTAAATTATCATATTTCTCCCACTTTGTCCTACAGTTCTAAGGAAGATTTCCCCCACTTTTCACATACTCATTGCCCGTTATCCTGTAACATCTATGAGAAAGTCCATTTTGTGCCTTGATTAGTGTGTGGTGTGTTGGTCTCCACAGAAGACAGCCCGGCTTGGTTCTGGCTCTGGTTAGATTTTTCAAGACTCTTGTTGACAAATAACTATGATGTGCTAGGTGAATAGATGGTCTCGGAGATGAGTTGGTGGTGGTGTGGTTCCCTTGTAGTTATCAACATCTCCCACAGGAAACATTCTCTCCTGTGGATTTCTTTCCTCCACACCTTGCCTTATCCAATGGGACTCAGGTTTTGTTTCTTTTCTAAATGTCTGATTAACAAAAGGAAGAAGTTTCTCATAGTAGTTGGCAGAGAGGTGGGGGAGATGGCCTTTGTGGAAGAAAAATGTGGACCCCACTTTTAGAGTTGTTAGGTGGATGTACCTTCTCTCCTGAGCTGGTCATATGGAGAGACCATATGTAATGCCTTATCTGCTTCAGGACAGCTATGGTCACACTTGGGACTAGGACGGTCCACCCACCATAATGAGAAAGATTTGGTGAGAACAATTCAACCCTCTGGTATTCTGTGTTCACTTCTGTATTTCAGAGGAACTGGACCTTAGGTTTAAGATTTTTGTTTTCCTTGGATGGTCCTGGAGACAGGATACCATTTCTCTTACCACCTACCACCTTCTTAGAACCTGTTCTTCCCAAGATGACTTGAGATCACAGGGGAAAAGGCATTTGAGAGCTAGTGAAGAAACAAAGGTCTCATCTTCAATTCTATTTCAGACATCATCCTGAGAAACTTGAGCTGCAGAGAGCAATACACAGAGAAGCGAGTCACCTGCCAGGCAAAGGTGAGACTGGGGACCTGAGGGTTGGCTGTTATACCATATCTCCTGAGTGGACAGAGCAGGCTTGATCAGTCACTGTTGAGGTGCTCTTTCTGTCCCAGTGAAATAGCCAAAGGCTGCTTAGTAGGAGACCCACGAACTCATGTCTGGCCCTTAGCAGGTTCAGTGGAAACCCCCATATAATGGAGAAACATCTGGTAACTCAGTCTGCTCACTGTCTCTGTCTTTACGCTGGCTTCTGCTGTTTTATTTTGGTGTGAAAAACAACAACATAGAATAGCCAGGTAGATCTGTTTCTTCCACACCTTGGCTTGCCCTATGGAATTCACCTTTGTTTCTTATAGATAGAAGGAAGTGGTTAGCTTCTGTTAGACATTGGAGAGGGATGGAGACAGCCAGGGAAAGGGGAAAGAAGTGAGAGAAAGAAATTGCTTTCTGGCCTTTATAAAGAGGAACTATCAATTCCAGAGGTAGGAAGGACAAGTTCAGAGTGTTACTGTTGTGACAGCCATATCTCCAGCTGGATCCTTTCTCAGCTCCAGACTCTCATTAAGTCCAATAGATATCTTCACAGGGCCAGATCTGCCCAGCAACTCAGGACTTAGAGTTTATTGAGCAGGAGAATGGAAAAGTTTCCAGCCTTTACACATGTCGTGACTAAGTCTGAGTCCCTCTCTAAAATATAAGTCTCTCCAGATGTTGACTTCAGCTGGGGAGAGGGGACCTTCTACCCTGTCCACATGAACACCCTTCTTTGTGTACCGCTGCTCATGTCATAGCTCAAACACACTAGGAACATCGAGAGAGAGAGAGAGAGAGAGAGAGAGAGAGAGAGAGAGAGAGAGAGGCTGGGGTAGGTGAAAGCAGATGAAGGTCAGAGCTTCTGAGCCCAGAAAATGTATCTGATGTCTTTTGTAGAGAACCAAGAGACACCAGAGACCTAGGACAAACTTTTACTTAGCTCACTTCTACCATCAAGTGCTGGAGACATTTTGGAGCACTTTGGTTCTACAGATGGTCTCTTGTTTTTCTGCGTGGTTCCTCTCCCATCTACAGATTTCTCTGCATCTTCCCATAAATCATGGCTAACACAGACATTGAGCTTTTAGGGAGATCTTTCAGGGGTCCTTGTCCTGTTTATTTTGGGGGCTCTTGCCTAAAGGAGCTGACCCACTCTTGTTGGTCTTCAGGCTAAGGAGAACTGCCCATAGCTCTGCAGTGGCCTTTCTGCTTGGCTTAACAACATGTCTGCCTTTTTCTTTCACACATGGGTTAGGATCATGGCACCCAGGAGGCAGAGGCAGGCGGATTGGTGTGAGTTTGAGGCCAGCTTAGTCTACAAAGTGAGTCCAGGACAGCCAAGGCTACACAGAGAAACCCTGTCTCAACCCCCCTACCCTCCCCCCGAAAGAAAATTTAAAAGGAGATGGCTAGGGCAAGTGGTATGGTATATCTGTATAAGTCTCAGACAGCCCTTATGCTTGCTGGCAAATCTAGAGAATTCAGAAGGGCCCAGATAACATGTCCACTTTCCTGTCCCCACTAACCTGCATATAAAGAACGTACCTGTTCTCAGAATACCCTGGCAGTGTAGTGTCCTTTAGTTAGAGGCAATAGGGTCTATAGAAATGAATGTGTTTTAATCCACTTATCAACGGAGTAGGGACATTTGTTTTGGAGTGTTTCTGGAGAACATAGGAAATAGGCCCAGGATGGAGGGGGTAAGCAAAGTCAGATGCCATGCCCAGAGCTCATTCCCAGCCCATGTTTCTTGCCATGGGCCATGATGCACAATTGAACTGTCTTTTTCCCCCTTCTTTCCCATGTCTGATTCATTTGCCTTGCTTCTTTATTCTCTTTCTGTTCCAAGCGCCACTAGAAGTGGCTCCAAGGAACATCACTTACTATGAGAACCGCCCCCCCCAAAGTATTTGCCACTAAGAGAGGAAAGGGTTCAGAGGTTGCCACATGTTCAGGCTAGTGCCTTCATAATTGATGATACAAAGCATTGTGACTACTGAGCTGGTGCCAGTGCATCAGGCAGAGGAGGTACCAAGTGGTCACATGACGCCCCACAGCAAGGATGTATTATAAGAAGTATTATTGTTTTTAATTTATTTATTTACTTTACATCCCGACTGTAGCCCCCTCCCTCCGCTCCTCCATGTCCCACTGTCCCTCCTATTCCTGCTCTCCTATTCCTCAGAAAAGGGACCCTCCACCTACCCCAGCTCATCAACTTACACTAGGGCTAAGCACCTCCTCTTCCCCTGTAGTCTGGCAAGGCAGTCCCACTAGGGGAAGTGATCAAAAAGCAGGCAACAGAGTCCATGCCAGAGACACCCCCCATTTCCCTTACTCGGGAACCCACATGAAGCCTGAGCTGCCCATCTGCTACATCTGTGTAGGGGGCCTATGTCCAGTCTACGCATGGTCCTTGGTTGGTGCTTCAGTCTCCACAAGCTGCTCTGGGCCCTGGTTAGTTAGTTTTGTTGGTCTTGTGGAGCTCCTGTCCCCTCCAGGTCCTTCTATCTGTCACCCTACTTTTCCACAAGACTCCCTATGCTTCGCCCAATGTTTGGCTATGAGTCTCTACTTGTGTTTGGATCCATTGCTGGTTGTAGCCTCTCTGAGGACAGCTGTGCCTAGGCTCCTGTCTTGTTCCCTCTCTTCAATCACTTCTGCTGTCAGATCTATTTTCCCTTCTGGGTGAGATTTAATTATCCTCCCTTGGGTCTTCCTTGTTACTCATCTTCTTTGGGTCTTTGAATTGTATATTTATTCTGTACTATATGGTTAAAAATCTGCTTATAAGTGAGTACATGCCATGTGCATCTTTCACTCAGGATGATATTTTCTAGTTCCATCCATTTGCCTGCAATGGCTGAGTAGTATTCATTGTATAAATGTAACACAATTTCTTTATCCATTCTTCTGTTGAGGGACATCTAGGTTGTTTCCAAAGTCTGGCTATAACAAATAAAGCTGAGCAAGTGTCCTTGTTGTATGGTGGGTTATAGTACTGGATAAGTATTATTATTTTTTTAACATGAATTACATAACCATTCTGACCAGGGTTAGATGAAGAGAATAAGAATTCAGTTTTTCCCCAGAGAGACAGAGTTTCCTTATGGCTTATCTATTTGCTTGCAGCCATCACTGCCTGTGTTCTGACAGAATCCTCATATGTGAAGAACTCAAAACTGTTGTGTTTTTTTCATATAGTTTTTTCATATACTTTGTTGTTGTTTTTTTTTCATATAAAGTAATCTGCAGATAAAACGGAAGTACTGCCCCTGATCCTCACATCCCTATGTTGGGAGAGCACAAGTAACTTGCCTGGAAAAGGCTTAGGTTGTGTTCAAATGCTTCAGTAGTTAAATTTGGAGCAGCTTCACTCTCATTAGTGGAAATTTGACGGGTAATGCTACAAGATGGCCAGGCTTCTGGTAGGGACTCTGTCATAAGCAGAGATGTCTCTTTCCCCCATAGACTACCCTTCTGCAGTGGTGATAGGGACATTGCTGTAGTGGAGGAAAGACAAACAAACTGAGCTTAGCACAGTTTCCTGGTTAAGGTAGGAGACTCTAAAGAAGCTCTTCAGGCCAGCACACAGGAGCTCTTGCAGGCAAAATCACTGCCTCCAAAAATCAGTTATATTATTCCTGGTGTAATACAAATCTGCTGCCATCTTGCTAAAAAGTTGTGGAGCACAAACCTAGGGTCCCCCTGATTTCTGGGCTCTTTGTGATGCATTCATTTCCTTGCCTCTGCCACCTGCCTGTCTCCCTCCTCACCTCAGGCACTCTGTAGAGAGAAAGAAAGAGTGTGAACTTCTTGTCTCTTGCTCTCCTTCCCCATCTTTGTTGGTCCTAAAGAATGAATGACAAGAGAATCACAGATTTTGTGCCTTTGCCTTCCTTTGTGAAGAAATCCTGGAAACTCAGCTTTAAAGGTTGGAGATGCTTTATCTCTTAGGAGCTCATTGTCAACTCGACCCTGTTCTGTGGCTCCATCAAGTAGCCATTTTACTTAGGCTCGACCTCTGGTGTGTTCTTAGATTCACTCTTTTTCTTCATTTTGGGGGCTGCTTATGTTTTTATTTTCTTTCAGTGTTACCCAGGGAAACTTCCTGTAAACAAGGCTAACTGGGTTGAAGGCTAGCTGATGTAGTCTATATTCTTACCTTTCTCTTCTACCTCCCCCATCCTTCTCTAGCCAGGCATTTTATTCTCTCTATCAAGTAACCTCTATTTCTGTAGCCAAATTGAGTATGAATAACTGAATGTTCATGGAAAAATCCGATTCTTAATACCCCAAAGATTCCTCACTCTATGGCTACACCATCACATGATATCTCATAATTTCATATTTACTAGATTCTGTCTTGATTTTTTTCTGTACACAACTTCTCAGATATTGGGCTTGAGGTTGAAGTTGTATCTTTGAGATGTTCTTGGATAAAGGAACAGGAATGGTAGACTTTAATAAGGATGCTGGACATATTGTTAGAGAGGGGCAGGAGAGGGGAGACATTTTGGGTATATATCCGTGTCAAAGCTTCTCAAATTGTCACTGAAATTATTGTCACTCAAGTCCCTTCTCAAGAGCTTTCTAGCATCAAGGCAATGAGACCAACAGTGCCTGCTTATTGAAAAATGCCAGAAGGCATTTGGAAGGCACAGTGGATGTCACTTGGTTTGAATCCCTCATATAAAGCTCTTATGTAGACACTGATGAGTATCAAGTCAATTTAAGGACTGACTATTGGAATATTCCAGTGTGCTCCCAGCCACCCAAGCAAGCTCTCCTCTGACTTTCAGCTATTGTGACAGTGCATCATCAGTCATCAGGTCCTCTCACTAGGAAAGTCCATGTCATAGACACTTATATAGGGAGGATGGATGAACTGCTTTGGCTGATGGACTTGGGGTGAGAGAGAAGGATGTCTAGGAGAGCAGCCAGAGGACATTATTTCAACCAGAGCCTCTCTGCTGACCAGAGTTGGGGACCGTGAGAAGATGGCGAAAGCCTATAAATGTTGGTGTCCAACATGTTGCATGAAGGATTTCTCACAGAGACCCAAAGCAAAGAAATCACCCCAGAAAAGGAAAAAAGGCCTAAGGTACTGATGACACTTTCTGATTACAAAGGGGACTCAAGATTGAGGAATTGCCATCTTAGTTTGACCAACTTCCTAAAACAGCACACTTTATCTAAAGTAGGCATGTCGAACCCGTATGTTCTGTGCTAGCTATGCTAGCTATGGATACACCCAAACACATTTGCTGACAACAATATCATATCATAACTTTGAAAGGTTAGACACCCTTGAGAGCATTGAGCATAAAGTATGGCTCATCACACAACTTCTAAAATTCTCTCTTAGCTACTTTTCCTACCTGCCCCTCCCCTTCCCCAAATGACACATCTCTTTTTCCACTTGCACACAAAGAGCCAGATGTCCTTGTTCCTGGTCTTGGTGCTGTAAAGTCTCCCTCTGGTCTTGTCCACTCAGTAGGAGATGCTGATGTTATTACTGGGCCTACCTCCTTGAAGGGGGCTCTCAGAGACTTTGAAACCCTGCCTTTGATGGCATTTTCAGCTAACAGAGTTGGCAAGGTCCCTCTAAGGAAGACAAAACAGTCCAGTGTTGCCTCACAGCTTCTCATTTGTCTCCTCAGTGAGGCTCACATGCTTTGGCTGAAGAAACTGTTGGATTCCATGCAGTACCAAGTCATGCTTGTCCCCATGACTGACCCAGAGGACAGTGTCTCCAGCTGCAGGCCTAAGACCACCATCATCATCATTGATCTTGCCTCTCCACCCCAGGGTCTCTAAATAAATCCTCCTCTTTCTCTGAAAAAAAAAAGGTGCTTTTGAGTGTAATTATTTAGCTAAGAAGTAATAATGTGTGGTCCCTGGAGTACCCCAGCCTTTTAAAAAAATGTAATAAGATAGTGGGGTGTGGTAGCCTGAGAGAGAAGCAAATGAGTCAGAGGAAACATGTCACTTTTTTCCTGTTTGGAAGATTACTAGTGAAATTCATGGTTGGGCTTCAGATTGGGATACATTGGGATGCTTTCTGGCTCTGAAAGCAGCTTAGGTTGATAACCTCTTTAAACTGGGCCAGATATTGGCGAGTGTGCTGCTGTGAAACAGCTGGATTCCTATCAGCTTATACTTCCAGATTCATCTGTTAGCAGCAATGGAGAAATATATTTTTCAAAGAAAAAGCCATGCCACTCCATCCCTAGCCCAGTATATGCATGAGGAAGAGTGAGCCTACAATGGTAATATGCCGGATCAGTAAAGGACAACCTCCCTAAATTTCTCATAGAGTGCCCTAGCTCTAATGTATGGCAGGGCAATTTGGGGATCAAATATCTTAGAGATATTTGGTATTCTTTGCATGACTGAATTGTGTGTAATTTACATAAAGGTACCAGCTTTACCTCTGGTCGTTACTAACACACTGCAGATGTTCTGTCCCTTGTGGAGGTCATCAGTGTGGTTCTGAAAAGCCAATGGTGGTGGTGGGGATTGGGAAGACCTTTCAGCATGAGGATGAGAGTTCAGATCCCTGGAACCCAGATAAAAAAGAAGAGTGGGTGTGGTGGCCCCAATGTAATCCAGCACATGAGAGACAGGGACAAGGACTTTCCAGACCAGGCTGTGGGTATCAGTGATGAAGATAAGTGATATCAACCTTGGGCCTCCATACCTCCAATTTAGGTGAGTAGAGGGCTGCGGGTAATCTGGAAGGAGATAGAGGGGAAAGAATATGAGCCTAATGTATTACACAATGAAGCCCATGATAAGGAAGAAGGCTGGAGACCTCTCGCCCACCCCACCCCCCACACGCAAGAGATTGGATTCTTTGTTCTTCATCATCTTATGCCAATTTTTGCTTCATTTTCCCAAGAGGTTCATGAAGTGTTTGTGGTAATATGGTCCTCTTTCTTTGACAATCTTTTTGGATCTCTTTATACAGTGGCCTCCTGCTACTTTTTTTTTTTTTTTTTTAGTGGGATGGTACTTTTTTATTAATAAGATCATTTGTGTAGGAGGAGAGAAGGTTGGTGGGGAGTCGGGCTAGGGTATGGGACCTACGCGTCCAAACCAGATGTTTCTCAGGCAGCTAAACCAATGAAAGGAAGAAGACAGCCACACAAGGGTGTGGCCTTGTGTGGTGCAATACTGGCCATAACGTTACAGTCACATGATCCTGTGTCCTTCATCGTGCCAGATGATGCGGTTGGCCCCAAATTAAACACTAGGAGATCATGAATTTGAGTTCCTCATATCTATTTAGAACTCATCCCTAAAATCTTCCTTCACTTTTCTGCTTTTCACTATTTTCTAATTGTGCATTTCTATGGGCTTTCAACACAAGCTCCAGTTACAACACACAATTTCATTGCTGTTATATTCCTATCTGATGGCTCAGAGGACAAATGTATTTTCTATTTCGTACTATGTGAGCCAATTCAGGATAAGCAGAAATCAATTAAGCTAGTCGCCACCATGAAAAGGTTAGGTGTTTTATTTTTTTAATGTGAAAATTTAAAAAATTACAATGTTACCATTGGATTCTTACTTCCAGGAGCCATTGTTTCCACTCATCCTGGCCCACAGTTCTTTTTTTTTTTTTTTGGTTTTTCGAGACAGGGTCTTTCTGTGTAGCCTTGGCTGTCCTGGACTCGCTTTGTAGACCAGGCTGGCCCACAGTTCTTACACAGACTTCCTGAACTCTAAAGACTTGGTAACTTCTGTCCTGTATCCTGACTGTTCTGGTTCCATTGTCTCTGCTGATCCTGTATCATGCTTGTCCACATCCAGCAGCTGGCTAGAGATGAGTTTAAAGTTCCAGGAGTATGAGACCCTGGCAATGCCGGCTAGGATAACCACCTTCCCTTGGAACTCCTTCTTGGACCACCATACTGTATGAGACCACTTTATTTTGGGCACAGTTTGAAATCCATAAAAGAAATGCCAAGAGTTATGACGAGGGAGATGAGACCCCTGTCAGTATGTGTGTGGCCTGCGTTAATGAAGCTGGTAATAAATTGCGGCCCTCCTATTCCTGGTATTTATTCTCCAGTGACTGTAATGCTGTGGTCTTTAAAGCTGGTCCATTTCAAAGTAGCTGGGACAGCAAGAGAATTGTGTAGGGCAGAAGAGAGGCCATAAATGGGTCCTGGCCTTGTGGGTATCTTTCCAGTATTGAGGGTCCCTGGAGAACAAGGGCCAAATCTGACCTCCATGGGTGCCCTAGCGTTTGGCAGTATTGCGACAGTGATGATGGTTCGATTCTGGCAGAGTCAAACTATCACTCAAGTCAGTTTGTTTGCATTCCCAGTGTATTTCCCTCCCTCCTATTCCAAGGAGAGACCATATTTTCCTTTTGGGTTTTCTTGCTTGGACTGAGGAGGGATTGAATTGAAAGCTCTTTCTACATAGCTTTCTGAGTCTGTGATACCCAATAGCTGTGCTCAAGGGGACATTATGTTTTGGGAGTGACTTAATTTTATCTCACCTTCTTCCAGTAGAGCTTAAGGTAAGGATATAAATTAAGGCTTCTTACTGTGAAGTAGATTTAAGAAGGAAGGCAGGGAGAGGGTGTGTGGGACAGAAAAGGGAGAGAATGCTACTGAGCTGGTCAGTGCTGTGGACGAGTGGCTCAATCCTGCTGGCTGCCTGTGAGCAGTTCTGTAGAATGCGCAGAGATGGGAACATTTACCCATGATCCCACCTGTTTCTGGAAGCTTCACCTGGGAGTGTGATTTGCCTCCCTCCTGCTGCCTTGTACCTGTGGTAGTCAGGATGTTTTGCTTTTGCTGTTGTTATGTTTTCATCTCTTTATGTCCCTACCTAAACCTTAAATGAACATGCATCATTTAGAGCCCCCTCTCTCTCCTCCCCCTCCTCTCCATACTGTGGGATGCCTTATGATTTAGATGTACATACTCTGTTAACCAACAGTGTACTTGCAATGATTTGTTTTTATTAAAATACACACAAGGACTTCTACCTTAATCGGCTATTGTTCTTAAAAAAACTAGTGTATTAGAGCCAACCGCTGAAGTGGAATGCCTAGGTCAAAGGGGAATCCATTCCCTCCCTCCAGCTTCTTCCAACTAAATTGCTCCACATAAAGTTTTTATTGACCTGAAGTCCCATCAGCATTGTGAGAGACCATTAAAGGTGAACTCTGGCAATGACCTGAGAGTGAGTGACTAAGAAACATTGTCAGATTTATTGCTCAGAGGGTTTTTAACACAGGAGAGGCAGCTCAGGGCAGTGTTGTCCTTAACTAAGGAGGGGGATCAGTGGCATTCACTTGTGATCCCCTGTCATCTTTGCGTTGTACAAATAGCATATGTGCACTGATACAGATGTGTGTGCACACACAAAACATCCCCCACTTTCTATACTTTTGCTTTTCGCAGCTTTATTTATCCACAGTCAAGCATGGGATGAACTCATTAGGTGGAGGACCTTTCAAAATAAACAGTCCTTGAATACTGAAATGTGAGCTCCCCCGAGTATTGCGTAGTCCACCTTTTTGTTTTCTTCGGATTGAGACACAAGTCATCCCTTTATCAACTGCGTCTTCACTCAGTTATTTAACTGGGCTATCAAGTCGACTGCCACAGCATTGCAGTGCTGTGCTCAGAGAATCCCTGTGGTCCAAAAGTGCAAGAGTAAGATGGTGGCAACTTAGTTCTACCAAGGAGGATCTGAGTGCAAAGGGAAAGGCTCGCGGTGCCATAGAGGGCTTGGTGCTATGTATGTTTTCAGACACTCAAGGTCTTGGAATGAACTTCCCACGAATAAGGAGGTGTATGTGTGTGTGTGTGTGTGTGTGTGTGTGTGTGTGTGTGTGTGTGTTTCAAAGAGCATCATTTAGGAGCTTTCAAAGGTTTTGAATTTACACTCACATCATTACACCTTTATCTTCTGTGTATTCATGCAATAATTGGGGGTGTTATGCCTGATTATGTGGGAAAAGATGATTTAAATAACTACAGGGATCTTGGAATTTCAAGTTACATCACTAAATGCTTCAGAGAAATTCTGTCAAAGGGAAAGCTTAAGCTAGTTATTGATAAATTGGATTTGAAGGGCCCCGGCTTTCCTTTGTTTCTTCTTTCCCAGGAATTAAATGTTTGGAGAGATTAAGTGCAGATCATGCCACAGAGAGAAATATAAAGACTAGGAGAACCCAAACTTCGGTATATCTTTCTCTTTTTTTCTAATCTGCATGCGTGTGATTGAGGGGACGCATGTGTTGAAGTCAGAGGACAAACTCAGGCGTCCTTCCTCGCCTTCCATCTTGCCTGAGACAAGGTCTCTTTGCTGTTTACTATCATATAGCCTGTAAGTGTCCCAGGACGCTCCGGTTTCTACTTCCTATCTCAGTGTGTATCACGCCTGTAGAGCATGTGGGCCTTGGGGATTTGAACTCAAGGTCTTCCTGCTTGCGTGTGTGTGACCAGCACTTTACCTATTGACTCATCTCCCCAGCCGCTACACGACATTTCTTAATGAGAACTTGGGTGAAAGATGAAATGCATACACACCTGACTTTCCCACTGCCTCATCAGTCTTTCTTGCTTTGACACAGAGCTTGTTCACTCTGACCCCCTCCTCCTCCTCTGCCCCACATGCCCATCACCATTAGAAATGTGGAGGCTGAAAACTAAGGATTCTCTACCTTAAAATAAGCCTAGACATCTGTTTCCTCAGAGGCTTCCCACTTGGGGTGGTCAAAGGTCTTTTCTTATCTTTGTGGATGGGTTAGGTGGGCTTTTGACTTCTCACCTGGCTGGTCCCCATGCAATATAAGATGGGTCATTCCACCAGAACACCAGCAGGAGCTGTTGGGATACCCAGTCCTGGCATCAGCGCGTTCCATGGGCGTGTATGGATAGAGTTACAGGTTTCCACACCACTGAGCTAGGGTCATAGGATATAGATGTCAGAGAGTAGATATTTTAGAGTTGGGATGGGCTTAGGGTTTCCAACATCCTGGTGGCTAACAGAATATGGGATTAAACGTGTCTATGGTACTTGTGTTCTGTTACCTCCCCAAAGTGCCCTTAATACAATGACTAAAAGTTAATTCAGAGCTAAATACGCAATGAATCTAGAGTGGTTTTGGCAGTATTCACGTTATATCACTCAATCCCCCAACTTCACTTCCATTTTAGCTCCTAACTTGCATCATGTGCATTCTGCACTGCACATGTCAATCAGGTCGCACAACTATAGTGAATGGTACTGGACACACATCAGCTCAGATTGGGGATGTTGATGTGAATCTCAGCGCTTTACTCCACACATAGTGTTTTGGCCTTAGAAATTTAGTGGCCTAGTTACCAAAGCCAGATTTTTAAAAAAATGTTTCACTACTAACATTTTTACTCTTCAGCATCTATCAAATTAGTATATCTTTGGGTATGGTTGTGTTAGGATATTTTGTTTTAAAAGTTGCTGACTTGTCCCATAAAAATTTTATGAAGTGAATTCTGGCTGGAGATTAAGATACAATTTTCAACAAATTCTGAAATGGCTCTAAACACACTTCTGTCATATTGTAATATGTATTTATGAGAAGTGACATTCTTGGCATTGACAATTATAAAATCAAAGTATCAACCGACACTGAAAGATGCTGAAGATGTTGTGCCTTCAATAATACCAAATATTCATCACAGATGTAATTACTTATCTAAAAATAGCTATATCTTTTTAGTAAGCAAACTTGTTTTCTTTAGTAAGTGGTAAAATTATATACACAAGTATTTGTTTTAAAATAAAAGTTTAAATTTATTATCAGCAAATATTTGATTTATATGTCTTACTTATAGTAATAATAATTATTTTGTGTGTATGTATGCGTGTGTATGTTTGAATGAATGTGGGTGCATCTGTGTGCATATGGAGACCAGAGGACAACTTTTGGGAGTCAGTTTTCTCCATTCACTGTGGTTTCGGGGTCATGAGTTCTGGCAACAAATATCTTTACCCCCTCCATCATCTCTCTAGTCCCTATATATGTATTTTAAATGCCTGGATACATGTGATCATTTAAAAACTTCTGGGTGAAAAGGGTCAAGTGGAAAAATGTCAAGAAGAGCTGTGTTGCAATAGATGGAGTGAATTATCTCTCCCTGGGAGAAGCCAACAAGAGTCCCTAAAGTGCCAGACATGCCAAGCCTTTGCTTATCCACACAGAAACTCAAGTCTGCCAGAAGAGCCTGTGGGAAGAACAGCACACAAAGCCAGCATTTGAAGAGCAACTCCCCAAGGGGGTAAATGGAGGGTTTCTGTATGGAGCCCTAGTGGTTTCTGTTATGTGGAGACATAAAAGTGACAATACGGACCAAGAGGCTGCAGGCACCAGATGGCTGACTGAGTCGGTAGCTGTTTTATAAGCTCAGGGCAGGGAAATCAAGGAAGACTCAGAAAGCTTTTCACAAGGATGAGCTGTGCATTGAGCTCAATGGTAGAACACTGGACTAGCTTGCACAAGGCCCTAGTTTGGTTTGTTTGGTTTTTTGTTTTGTTTTGTTTTGTTTTCAGACAGTGTTTCTCTGTCTGGCCTGGCTTTGTAGACCAGGTTGGCCTTGAACTTCCAGAGATCTGCTTGCCTCTGTCTCTCCAGAGCTAGGATTACAGGTGTGTGCCACTGTGCCTGGCACAAAGTTCTAGTTTTGATCCAGGTAACACACACACACACTCGCGCACGCGCGCGCGCACACACACACATGCACGCACGCACGCATGCACGCATGCACGCATGCACACACTGATGCATGCACATGACACATTTCTCAGAGGAGGTCCAGATAGATGGACAGAGATCTTAGACTAGAAAACTTGTCATAGGAAAGATGATTACAAATTCACAAGACTGTTTTAAAGAGAAAGACTTATATATGAAGATATCCCACTTAGTCTCTTGTCCCCACTACCGTGGTGTATCCTTGGCTCTCCTATAGTCCAGGCTGGCCTTAACCTCAGAGATCCCCCCTGCCTCTGCCTCCCAAATGATGGGATTAAAGGTGCGGGTCTCGGAGGCAGGGTCTCTCCTTCCACACTCTTGTCTCTCCTTCCACAGGACTGAGATCACAGGTGGACACTATTGCACCTGGCTTTTTACCTGGGTCCTGAGGATTCGTACTCAGGTCCTTGTGCTTATGGGACAAGCATTTTACCTGCTGTGCTTAGTTTTTATTGTTAGCTTCGTATAATCAAGAATTGCTGAGAAGAGGGAGCCTCAGTTGAATTGCCTACATCACATTGACTGTCTTGATTGCTATTTGATGCAGGAGAGCCCAACCTACTATGGATGGCACAACCCTAGGCAGGTGGGGCTATGCTGTTTAAGAAAGCTATGTGAGAAAGCCAATGAACAACGTTTTCTCCATATGTCTGCCTCTGCTCCTATCTGAGTTGCTGTCCCGGCTTTCCTTGATAATGGAGTGCAACCTGAGGGTTTTCAATGAAAGAAACCCTTTCCTCCTCAAGCTGCTTTTGGCCATGGTGCTTTTTCACAGCAACAGAAAAAATAAATTAGGACAGAAACGAAGGCAACCTTAGATTGGCTTACTGGATGCAGCCCGAGTAGTTAACCAATGGCTGCCTCAGGCTGGAAAGGCTGAGAGTCCAGGAGCTGTTCTGTCTGTAAGCCTGGATGTCTCAGCAGTTCCCAGGCAGAGAACTGGAGGATTTGAGGAGAGGTGGGTGCTGTTCTCCAGGCTACACTGTAAACCCAAGAAGTCATTTGAATATCAGTGATGGAACACTACCGCATTAGAATAGATGAACTGTCCACAAAAGTGAAGGTGAATAGGCAAAAGGCAGTTTCCTTCCTTCATGTCCTTTTAGCTGGGCTGATATCAGAAGCTGCCACCCAGATATAGGATGGGTCTTCCTGCTACGACTAATCTAAGAACCCGTCCCCTCTCAAGTGCCTGACAGCAGTTTTAGTTGGTTCCAGATATAGTCAAGTTGAAAAACAAGATCAGCTATCACAGTGTCTGACTCAGGTGGTGCTCATCACCCAGCAGTTTGAGGAAGAACACATGGTGAGACAGGTACATGTTCCTGTTAGGGGTCAGACTTGGCTTCACTAGCTTCTGATGATCCTGAGATAGTGTCCCATGTCTTGGCTCTTTATGGAAGAGGCAATGACTTGGGTTATTTTCTGGTAAATCTGCAGCCAGTGATAGGAAGTCAGAGCAGTGAGAGTGTGATTGAGCATCTGGAAAGACTGCTCATATTTCTTTCTCCAGTCCCATCAGTTTCTCACCCCTTGCCAACTAGATTTATCTTCTTGAACCATTGCTTCATATCTCTGCTAGATCCAGCCTAGGGCCACGTATGTAACGTCTATACACAGTTGATCTCCCAGCAAGTTCTCTACTGTAAGTTGCTGGTTTGGCATGTGTGGTCACAGTGGCCACGTTTCACACTATCAGAAGCATTTGTCCTGCTTCAGGGAGCCTGGCTGTGTAGTGGCTTAAGCTGCAACTTGGTGATTTCATAATCAATGTGTGTAGCTACCACTGAGGAATAGACAAAGCAGCCCTTGCCTTCCTGGCAGGTGATTGAAGGAATGACAGAAAGTGATAAATAAAGTGCATGGTGTGGTGGCATCACTTGGAACTCTGGACTGTTCATCTTTGTATGAGGGGTGGGTGGGACCACTTCCCGGAAGATATGGGCGTGCTCTTTAGTTCAAGAGCACCTGGAGACTTGGAGAGACAGAGAGCAACTGTGTTCCTACTCAAGAACTATCTCAAGGACAAAAGAACCCATTGTCGCAGCTCCAAACACTATTTGCTCCCTGCGGATGGGGTCAAGTCTAGGCCCTGCATTTATTCTCTGATGAGTTAGCTATTGGATGTGGAAGCACAGAGGGAATGAAGGAAGGTAGAGGTGACTCCCAAGAGTGAGTGGAGAAATAACAAGGGGCAAGACATGCTAAAGGAGAGAGGGGCAAGAAAGGAGGAAGGACTGATGCAGGACAAAGAATAACAACATATCTTCTCTGCTTCCTGGGGCCAGATGTATGTATGGCAGTGATGTGATGTGGTTCTCATCCACTTTACAGGCTTTCCAGGAGCCAGCTGAGTCTGGAAACAGACCTTGCGTGGTGGGCGGTTGGAGCTTTTCAGAAAGGCAGGTGATGCCTCTGAGGTACAGGAATACTGCCAGGTGGGGAGGAAAGTGGTCTGAGGCCTTCCTGCCACTTGGCCTACTAGCCCTATTTGACCAGGAATAAGGCTCATCTTCGTTCCACCATCTACCTCGCTTCTCCTTCCCAGCATGCTCCCCCACCCTCTCAGATTCTCAGAACTCACTCCCATTGGATTCCAGGAAATGGCTGGTGCAACTTGGTAACCAAATCCTCTGAATCCCTTTGTATATCTTTTGGCTCCCCCTTCCCCCTACCCCCTGGCGGGTGTCCTTAAGGGCTGTGTCTGGTTACAGAGTAGAGACCTGGCAAGCCAGGCTGATCCCTCTGGGTCCTATCCTGCAATTCTAGGCCTGGATCTTCACAAGTGCTAACCCATGAGCCTTTTTTCCCTCTCCCTGACCCAAGTCTCTCTTGAGGAACTCAGCAGGCCTGGGCTTTCTCTGCAGTGGCTTCTCCTCCCACCTAATGTTCTCCACCTGCCCAGACTTCTCCTCCTACCCAGGCTTCTCCACCTGCTCAGGCTTCTCCACCTGTCCAGGCTTCTCCACCTGCCCAGGCTTCTCCACCTGTCCAGGCTTCTCCACCTGCTCAGGCTTCTCCACTTGCTCAGGCTTCTCCACCTGCCCAGGCTTCTCCACCTGCTCTGGCTTCCCTACCTGCTCAGGATTCTCCATCTGTTCAGGATTCTCCACAAGCTAAAAGATTCTAGGCTCTGAAAGTTGCATTTTCATAGTCCCCAGAGAAATCTTTGATTTCTAACCTGGGCTATAAGCTGTGCTTTCCTGTAGTGTATCTCCTTTGTGTAGACCCTTCCTCTCGTCTGTGAGGATGTCTTTTGACCACATCTCATTCTATCAGAGAAGGGAATGGATTATACCAGAGGCAGTAGAGTCTTTCTGGTAAAAAAAAAATATTAGCTTGGTCTGGTGGCAAAGGCTTATAAGTGGGGCAATATGGACATGGTAGTCACTCAGGTGGCTGAGACAGGAGGATCACAACTTTGAAGGCTGCCTGGGCAGATTAGTGAGACTCCGTGTCAAAATAAAAAGCAAAAAGAGGGGCAAGAAAATACTCAGTCCTTAAAGCACTTGCTTCACAAACACCAGGACCTGATTTTGATCTCCAACACCCACAGAATAAGGCAGACATGGTGGTATGTGCTTATGATATCAGCACTGGGAGAGGGTATGGTTAGAGACACGAAGATGCCAAAGGGTTACTGGTCAGCCAGTCTAGCCTAATTGCTGAGCTCCACACCAGTTATAGACCTTGACTCGTAGGAGGTAGGGTAGCATTCCTGAGGCTGACACTCAACATTGTCCTTTGGCCTTCCCATACACACACACACACACACACACACACACACACACACACACACTCCTGCACACACAATAACATGCACACACATGCAATAAAGTGTGTGGAGCCATGATGACAGGACACTTGTTTAACATGTGAGAAGCCTTAGTATTAAAAACTGACCAAACACCTTAGCCCACAGGCCTAGGATGCTGCTCTGATCTTACTTGGAAGAAACAGGCACATAGAAGGACACAAAGAAGTAGAAAGTGAGACAAAGTTGGAGCAAAGTCTTTGTCCAGGTACGTAGGAATTCTAAGGTGAATGGGTTGAAGGTTTGGATGCAGGATGTGTGCTTGCTAACAACGACACTCACCTTTTTTAAACAAAATGTCTCGGTAATAGATAGGACAGAGTTGGCTCAAGGCAATCTCTTTGGGAAGACTGGCATGCCCTGGGCTTTCACAGAATGATTGAATCTACGGTCAGCAGGCACTTGCTGAAGTAACAATCCCACTGCTTAACTTGCTTATAGTACAACTGAGGAAAGTGGAGTGCTAGGAGGTGTTGCACTCTAGACTGTGGGGAGAGGGATGGCTGCCCCTCCCCTGCTAGCTCGAGTCTGGCTTGTTGTTTTTTAAGTGGGGAGAAGGATCTTAGGAACGATTTAGGAGCTAGCTGTGTGCTGATGGATGTGCTAAGTTTGGACAAAGGCTATGATAGCTGGTCAGAGTGTGCCTGGGCCAGCAGCATGCATATCACTGAGAAACCTGCCAGACTTGCAGATCTTTCCTCTCTCTCCAACTCAGTGAGGACACATAGCTCAACCAGAGTTCAGTTGGAGTTAGAGGAGCATGGGATAAATTTGTGGGTGCAGCACATGGGAGGCCCAGTGCCCCATTTTGACTAAAACCACTTGGAACTTACAAAGGGGCTCTTGAGAGAACTCTATTTGCCCTGCTTCTCCACCAACTGTAGTGTTTCTGCAGTCTCCTTTTCACTCACCACATCCAAATCACCCCTGTGGGGCAGCAGTGTTATCTGTTGCACCCAGATAAAATGTGAATTGACCTAATCAGTCTGACTGGACAGCCTGGCTCCAGGAAGGTTGGCTGATGGTGCCACGGCCAGAAATGGAGCTGCCTTTAGAGGTGAGCCCTTTCTCTACCCGTGGGGCCCCATGGCTACCACATCTCTTCTCCAGAAACCACTGGTACGTGGTTGAGATCACTCCTTTTTAATCAGCCACAAGGAACTGTATTCCCAAGAAAGATAAGGGGTGACTTTGTGAGGTTTCTGTGAAACTCACAGTGGAAAAGTCATCTGTCAAGGTCATACTATGTCATGGGTGGCTGCTAGAGGAAAAATGAACTGAAACAACATGCCTTTGCATCTCTCAGTGGTACTATGAGCTAGCTGACACGACACGTTCTTACTGTCTTTTGGGCTCTGCCTGCTTGTTATTATAAAGCATGTGTAGGTAAGGTGATAGGGCAGGGTGTCCTCATCACAGAAGTAGAAATAGGCTGAGAGCATTTCAGAGCACTTGTTGATTTTTTTTTCCTCCTGGCCGTTGCTTAAGTCCTTGGCAGGAACTGAGCCCCAAAGCTCTGTCCTGGTATTGTGGCAGGAACCAGGGCTCATGCCCAGGAATGCTGTCTACCAGGGAGGTCGACTTATGTCCCTCCCAGGCTCAGCCTGTGTGGCATGAAGGATCAGTTAGAGGGATTTGTAAGCCTCAGGAAAATGGTCATCATTCAAGGCCGGATCAAAATTAGTCAAGCCTGCTGTGCAGGAAACTAAGCAGGAGAGGCAAAGAGCAGAGAGAGAGAGAGAGAGAGAGAGAGAGAGAGAGAGAGAGAGAGA
>OU015743.1:31705484-31753717 GCA_907169655.1 Acomys percivali
GGGGGGGGGGGAGGAGAGATGGGGGTAGAAAAGAGAAGGGAGAGGGGAGGGAGGAGAGGGGAGGGAGGAGAGGGGAGGGAGGAGAGGGGAGAGAGGAGAGGGGAGGGAGGAGAGGGAAGGGAGGAGAGGGGAGGGAGGAGAGGGGAGGGAGGAGGGGAGGGAGGAGAGGGGAGGGAGGAGAGAGGAGAGAGGGAGGAGAGAGGAGAGGGGAGAGAGATCCTATCTCATTTCTGTAGCTGGAATTAAATACTCTGACCAAAAGCCACTTAGGGGAGAAAGACTTTATTTTAATCCAGGTTACAATTCAACGTAGCGGAGTTTGCAGTCACAGGAAAGGGCAGTGAGGAAAGAATGACACATGCTTATTGCTCACATAGCCTTTTTCTTTTTATCCAGTCCAGGACTCCCAAGCCCAGGAAATGCTGCCAGGAATAGTAGGTGGATCTTCCCACACCAATTGACAGAAACAAGATTGTCCCCCACAAGCTCTAGATTGTGTCAACTTGACAAATAAAACTAACCACCACAAGGAGTATCATCAGTTCGTGAGCTTTAGGGCAGCAGCCCTGGGGTGAGAGCGGGTTGGACTGGAACAAAGGATGATGGGAATTACCAGAAGGCTCATCTAGACTTCGAGGAAGCTGACACATGGCTTGCCTGGATGCCTTTGCTCTGCTCCTCACCTGACTATGGCTCCTTTTCTTTGTCTCTGAACTCCGGGAGGTGGGCATCCTTAACTGCCAAAGTCACAGTGAAGACAGTTCTCTGTTATTGTCAAAGAGAAGGGATTAGGAGAGAGTTGTCTCTATGGAGAGGCCAGATCCCCTCCCTGGTGCTGTAAGTGTGCTTTTCTTTTAACCTATTGGGTGAATCTCCATCTGCAAAGCCTCAGAGTAGAGCGGAGGGTGTCTCATAGCAGGGGAAGGAAGAGGACATCATCTCTCTCACTGACTCCCTCGGGGACCCAAGAGGCCACCTGTGAAAAACAATGTAGAATCATTTGGGAAACTTAATTATTTCTATAATTATTGAGTGACTGTGGAGCATATATTGCACCATGAGCTCTCTGGAGGCTTCAGAACTCCCCTAGGAGACTGGCAACAGCAAGTGGCAGAGGGCTTGTATACTTGGTAGGCCTGATCATTCATGGCTCCACAGACCAGGGATGGTTCCTGTTCTTAGAAAGGCCAAGACAGCCAGAAGGGTGCTCTGTCTCTGTCTGTCTGTCTGTCTGTCTGTCTGTCTGTCTTTGTGTGTGTGTGTGTGTGTGTGTGTGTGTGTGTGTGTGTGTGTGTACACGCATGCCTGGATGAGCAAGCCTGGGGCTTCAGGGGGATTTGGAAAGAGTAAAGAAACATCAACTCAGTCCACAAAAGCAGCTATTTTCTGGGTCAACCTCCCTTTCTTCTACTATTCCCTCTTTGGGTCTCCGTAATGGAGACTTTGAAGGAGTGTTTACACAGCTGGCTCCACAGAACATCAGGCCCTCTGGGTCTTCACCTGGGACCCCCCACCCACTTTTTTTTCTTCTAGCAAACATGTTTGGCAAGTACTGCAACCCTGTTGGCGAGTCCTACCCGAGAGCATACGCAGGGGCCCGAGAAGCGCAGCATGAAAAGCTGGTTTGTTCATTGCTCGCCTTGCCTGTCTTTGTTAATCACGTGGCTAACATCCCTAGGAACTGAGCTTCCTTTCATTGAGGTAAAGTCTATACCACCAGGGTCACTTGTTTGCTGTTTATTGAACCTCTTCCTTTGTACTATTTATTATACTTTCCATAAGAGTAGGGACTTTCTTTAACTTAGAATAGTGTTTTCCATCCCAAGTGCTAGAGCAGTTAGCCTTCCGCCCTGCTTTTGCTCATGTTCCTGCCAAGAAGGCCTTCCCCCCCCCCCCCCCCCGACCTCTGCCCTCCCAACTCCATGGCTGCCTCTTCCCTCTAGTCTCTAACTCACTTTACTGGGGAGTGGTTTTGGCTACCCATGATTTGTCACCATCAATCCTTGGACACACGCCCTCTGGACACCTGTTCCCACTTGATCTGAACCTGCTTGCTTGGCTATCTTCTCGGGGTGAATTAAGGAGAGCAGGCTTCATCCAGGGAGCAGTGGGATGGCTGAGTGGCCAGGCTGTGATGGTGCTGAGGCTTTGGAGATAGGCAAGCACAGGCCCTGGGCTTGGGTGACCCACTGCTCATTTGAGGGGACAGAGGAGCAGCTCAGTCAGATACTAGAATCGCATTCTGTTTTATCCCAGGAGTTCTTACTGTCTTGTACCTGCTAAATTGGCAAGTGGTTTGTATACTAGCTGTAAAATAGCCCTTGATCAAATCATGGGTGAACTACAGCCCTAGGCTCCCTATTGATACACATCTGGCAAAAGTTCCCAAACTGTGTGAGAAGCAGTTGGCTCCATGGATGTTACAATGAAGACTATTATCTGTACTATTTACAGTTTATGATTTGCAACACATTTTACACCATACATCCTTGTATATACTTTTTTTTTCTTTCTGGAAAGCTGGTTGTTACCCACTATTCTCCTGTTGCATACCCTGTACTGGACCATTCTGAGTTCAAGTACTTTATTTGAACTGAGTCAGGCACCATATATTCAAAAGGAGGCTAGCCTTCTGGGTGCTATGGGACTAAAAAATTCATCCCAGAGACTTTGGTTCCTGGAAATCGTATCAAACCAAAGTATGGTGCACATCAAGAAAATAAATTTTCAGATGTTTACCTCTGAGAAGAAGAAATGCCATGGCCCAGTTAGACACTGGAGGTGCATTTCCACACAGAGACTGGGGCTCTCCTCCTGCTGAGGATGCACCAGGGAGGGTCAGAAAAGGGACGAGGCACACCTAGAGCCATTGACCTTCAGGAGGAAGCTGAGAGTGTAAATTATTAGTGCTTGTCCTGATGGGACATCAAGGGTACTTTGGTGGATATGAATGAAGTGAATTCCAAAGACTCTGAGCCAGAACCTGTAACATGTTTCATCCCTCAGTGCGATGACAACATGATGTCCAAAGCCCCAAAGATGCATGGCAATGCCCATTCTGAAAACACTTACAATTGGTAACAGCCTTGTTACGTGTGTGTTCAAGGAAAGATGGATGCTGTGGGGTCTGAGCTGCTAAATCTTCAGTGAGAGAATGCTGCCTGGCATAATTTTTTCTTTGTCATTATAAAGCCCTTTTTGAGAAAAATGTATTTTTTTTTAGGAATAAAAATGAACAATTTCCAACTTTTTACAAAATATTCATCCCAGTTGGTGAGCCAGGCTTCAGAAGTGAAGTCAGAGGATAATATTGGGGGGAGGGTGTTGCAGACCCACTCACAACCACAGAGGCACAGGAGAACCAGACCTGGGTCCCTGGCACAAGCCACACCACCCCTCTGGCATCCTCCATGTCCTTCCTGCTTTCAGCACACCCAGTTCTCTATTCTGATTCTCAGGGTTTCAGAGATGCTCTTGGCTTCCCTCCATGACTCTCTGAAGAGGGACAGGCAGGAAAGAGCTGAAGAAAGCCTGCACAGAGAATGTGAATCCTGCCTGGCAGGGTGTTCTGGGGCGATGCCGCCTAGCTGGGTGCCTGACCTTTCAGACACCCTTTGGTCACACTCGGATACATGCAACCGAATAAATAATTTCTCAGCAGAAAAGGGCTTGGATGATTCCAAGTCCAGGGAAACCAGATCTGGTCTGGAGAGAGAGAGAGAGAGAGACAGAGAGACACAGAGAGAGAGAGAGACAGAGAGAGAGAGAGACAGAGAGAGACAGAGAGAAGCCATTTCAGAGAGAGCAGGAAGGACAGGCTCCAGAGCTGACTGGATGGTAGTGCTCTAAAAGGAACCCCCGAGACATGTGCCCATGGGGACCATCAGTGTCATCTCCAAGGACCCTTTCCACCTACCTCCTTCTCTCTCAACTCTCCCTTGGATCCACGGATTCAAGGAGCTGAATCTAGCAGCCGAGCATTGAGCCACCTAGTTCTCGGTAGGTTCCTAGACCTGTAGTGACCAACATCAATGTGACAACCACTGGAGTTAGGGATGATGGGCTCGGCCACGTACAGAGGAGGCTGAGAGGCCTCCTAGGAGTTGCCTGTTGCTAGGTGCCACTGGTTTTCTATATCTAGAGCTGGGTAGGTGACTCAGTGCGTACTTGCTACACAAGCATGACAGCCAGAGTTTGGGTCGCCACATAAGAGGTGAGCATGATGTTAGGCACTTATAGCCACAGTGCTAGGAGGCAAAGGCAGGAGGCTCCTAGAGGAGTGTTGGCCCAGCCAGCCAGCCTAACTTAAAACGGTGAGCTACAGGTTCAGTGGGAGAGCAGGTCTCAAAATAAATAACGGTAAGGTAGACTGATCAATTGAGGAACACCTGCTAGTGCTAGCCCCGGGCTTTCATGCTGGTCTCTCCATGTTCTCCTTTAACCTGTCCCACCACCTTCAACCGGCGCCTTCCATCATGAAGACAGAGTGTGAGTTCACAGTCCAACCGCCTTTCGCTATGATAAGGGCACATTCCCTGCCACAAATCAGAGAGCCAGAACTCAAGGTAGCTTGCTGCTCCTCATATGAGACTTTTGCTCTTTTCCCCACCACTTCTGGAGTCAGGAAGTACCAAAGCATCATTTCCCCCTAACCTGGGATGGATGCTGGTATTGGTAATGGGTGACAGTAGATGGTGGTTGGGCCGGCAGTGCAGGTAACTCTCACAAAGCACATAAGACAGTGGACCAGTGGTTCTCAACCTTCCTAATGCTACAGCCCTTTAGTATGATACCTCATGTTGTGGTGACTTCCCCAACCATAAAGTTATTTTCCTTGCTACCTCATAACTGCAATTTTGCTACTGTTATGAATTGTAATGCAAATATCTGTGTTTTCTGGTGGTCTTAGGTGACCCCTGTGAATTGCTACAGTAGAACTTGGATCCAGAGTCTGGAGACAAGAGAGGTGACTAGAGCAGCCCTGGAGGCCTGGGTTGGGCACCAGGTGCCTATCATCACTTACTGATGTATGGAATCCAGGCCACTGCTCTCCAGCCAGGAGCTGCCCGACCTTTCCTGCTCCTCTCATTCTCGGCAGCCTGCTGGGTATGGATCGTGGCCAAAGAAAGGCCAGGAGCCAGCAGGTGAATGGTGCCCCCGACGGATACTTAGCTCACCCAGCTGGCATCAAGAGCTGACTCGCAGGACAGGGTCTCGTATCACTGCTCCCTCCCATGACCCCCTTGGCAGTTTCCCTTCCCTATAGACTGGGCCAAGTTCGGCGGCGCTTACATAATGGAACATGGTTGCGCCTAGTGTGTAGGGGACGGCAAAGTCCAAAAATAGACACTATTGACTGATAACATACAAACGGGAGGTTGGGTGGAACATGAGAAGGTGTGATAATGGCAGATATTGCTACTGTCACTGAGGGACAAAGAAGAAGCAGAGGTTGCTTGGTGCCTTTTCTTCCTTTTACCATTATTATCCTGTTCACAACATCTCTCTCCCATCTCTTTCCATTCTTGTCAGTAACACCACCAGATGGGCATATAACCCTGTTTTTACTTATTTATTTTTTATTTTAATTTTATTAATTTATTCAGATTACAACTCAATTGTTATTCCATCACTTATATCCTCCCATTCTTCCCCCTCCCGCTTTCACCCTATTCCCCTCCCCTAGGTCTATGATGGAGGGGTACCTCCTCCCCCACGATATGGTCATAGGCTATCAAGTCTCATCTTGGTAGCCTACTTATTCTTTCTCTGAGTGCCACCAGGCCTCCCCACCAAGGGGAGGTGGTCAAATATGGAGCACCAGAGTTCATGTCAAAGTCAGTCCCTGCTCTCCACATAACTGTGGAGGATGTCCTGTCCATTGGGTAGATCAGAGTAGGGGTTCAATGTTTCCTATTGTATTGTCCTTGGTTAGTGCAATAGTTTGAGCAGACCCCCCTGGGCCCTGATCCACCTGCCACGATGTTCTTCTTGTGGGTTTCTAGGACTCTCTGGGTCCTTCTATTTCCCCATCTCCTATATTTCTCTTACCTAGAGTCTCAGTAGGATGTCCTCACATCTATCCCAATCTCCTGGTAAATGAAGACTTTTGTGGGATGTGCCTTTTGGGCTAGTACCCAAATTATAGGTGAGTATATACCATGTGAGTCTTTCTGCTTCTGGGTTAACTCACTCATTATAATCATTTCTAGTCCCATCCATTAGTCCACAAATTTCAGCATTTCCTTGTTTTTAATAGCTGAGTAGTATTCCATAGTGTAAATGTACCACAGTTTCTTTATCCATTCATCTACTGAGGGACATTTAGGCTGTTTCCAGGTTCTGGCTATTTATGAATAAGGCTGCTATGAACATGGTTGAGCATATGTCCTTGTTGTGTGGTAGAGCATTTTCTGGGTATATTCCAAGGAGTGGAATAGCCGATAGCCCTGTTTTTAAATCCCCACTGAGCACTGTGCTAGGAATCACCTGAGAGATTGGGAGAGGGGAACTGTTAACACCCTTCACATGCTCAGACAGCAAGGTCTAGAGGCTTAGGAGAGTCTCATTGTGTACGAGGAAGAGCTAGCTTCGGAACTGAGCCTTGTGATATCAAAACAAGAACCACTTTGATGTCTTTTATATACCAGGGCTTCACCATGCAGACACCATTGCTTAGGTTAACACTGTGTAGGCCTTAGAAGCCAAACCACGATCAACTTTCCTTAGGGACAGGCACTGTGGATGATCGGAAAGGATTCACTTTTGACTGGGTGGTATGGTGGGTGCTAAGATAGGAGCTTAGTAAAAATATGGATGCTGAGTTCAATTTGAATTTCAAAACCAGCAGTGAACTGTTTTTATAGCATAAGGCCATATCAAATACAGACTAAGACACAGCTTATCCAATTCAGGTGGAATTGAGCATCCTGTGTTTTGTCAGGTGCTAGTATTTAATGGCTTTACATCACAGCACATGGCCATTATTTTAATTACTCCTAAAGCTAGCTCTATTAGAATATTAGATTCACCAAACCAAGGAGTGTGTTCTAGAAATCAATGTTGAGAGGCCAATTTTCAGGATGGATTTGAATTTAACTTTAACTAGGAGTCAGTGGGACTAGTTGACTCCTTGGACTGTCCCAGCTTGTTTGTAGCTCTTGGATGCTTTGCTATGTTTTGGTTTCATTTCGTCTTGTTTCCTGCCTTTATCTGTGCTTTTCCCCCCTTTGTGTTTCCACCTGTTTAGTTTCCATCAGCCCCTCTTTAGCTTCACTGAGCTTTTCCTTGGCCCTGTTGAGTCTGTGGATGAGTCTCCCTCTGGCTTTTAGAGGCAAAGACCCAGTTCCCATAAATGAAAACAAAAAACAAAAAACAACAACAAAAAAAACTTGTGATTGAGCTATAAAAAAAAAAAGAAAAAAGGAAAAAAGAAAAAAACTTGTCACCAGGAGGGACTGGTTACAAGATTCTCAGTATGATGGGGGTGGGGTGGAGGGCTGGGGGGGGCTTCCTTCGAAGGGATAATGATCTCTAATTGTAGCTTAAAGAAGGTGGGGGGGCAGGGGCAGGACGGGGGGGGGGGGTAGCTGGGGCAGGGGAAGAAGACAACAAGCTAAGGGAGCCAGGCCCTTCTGACTCAATGAATTTCTTTGCCTGTGATTCTGATGGGAAAGGGATTTACTTGGCTTTACTCCAATGGTTATTAAAGCAGATCCCACGTGGAGACAAACAAAGCTTTGAGGCACATTGAAGATAAATAGGGAATGAGATATACTGGAAAGAGAAAGTCAAGGTTGAAAAACTTCTACCATTAGGCAGGAATTTTTGTCCTCCGACAATATAGAAGGGCTGGTCATGCATGCTGGCTGAGTCCTCCGAGCAAAGCGCTCCTCCAAGATTCCAGTGCAGGTTCAGATAGAGGCCATGTGACATTGATTGTGTATTGTAAAGAGCACAAACACCAGGTCTTTATGGAGCATCCACCAGAGCGAAGGCTCTGAGGCTGCAACTCTGGGGGTTACCATGTCAAGTAGGATGCAGTTCCTGAATCATGAATGCACTAGTCAAGAAATACCCATCGCAGTGCTTGCCTCGGAGTTAACTAGCACCGTTTCTTCTGTCACTTGGGTTTAGTTGGGTGGATATATTTTGTTTGTTGGCCAGTTGGTCTTTTGTTGTTGTCGTTGTTTTCCTGTGACAAGCCTTTCCAAATGGCCTGGTTTCCCTCTGTCATTTCACACAATCCTACCATCACAACCAAAAGTAGGTACTTTCTTGTTTATTTCTCACCCTCTGAGTAGCCTTCTCTTCATGTGCATAAGCTCCAGCAAGCATCAGGAGCCAACTCCTTCCCTTCCCAGCTTTACAGCGCTTGCCTGGGAAAGACAGATATTAGCAAAGTTTATGTAACAGCAGATTGAAGGAAAGGAGAGTTCTGCCACCTTTCAGCTGCCACTGGATAAAGGTGTGACCTAAAGAGAACTCTAGAATTTGTTTCCAGCCCTCTGATTTTTTTTTTTTGTTTTGTTTTTTTTTGTTCAGTTTCTTGTTCAACAATCTTTGAAGTATTTTACAAAACTAGGAGGCAGAGTGGCCTCAGGCTATAAGTCTTTAGAGCTGCACATCTGCGATTCTCCTTTCACAGGATCCAGGACAGCAGAGCTAACCCTGCTTTCCTGGCTGATTGATTAATGAAGCTTTAAGCCCAGGAAGGCTGTAGTCCAGTGGGCACATTCCTCTGTGATCAGCACTCCTTTCTCTGCTCCAGTTGCCTGCGGCAGAAGAGAGGTGAGTTCCTGGAAACCCTGAAGGAAGGACAAAGAACAGACGTTGGCAAAATGATGGTTCCTCGGGATTTATTTACCCTGCGGAGAAAGAGGTGACCTTACATTTAAGCAAATGAATGTACACAGCATTGCATTCGGCATGCATAGCTCTCGCAGGAAGCAAGTGTAATATTAGACACCCAAACAAATCATAAAATCCAACAGTGGCCCTCCGTTCTGTTCAGTCTCCCTGGAGCGCCTGCCTGAGTTGTTGGAACAGCCTTTTGAAGCTTTTAGGTCAAAGGTTTGGGCTCCAGGTGTTGGGGTCACCACAAAATTTGACCCTAGGACTTGTAAACTAAACAGACTTTCCTTTGTCCTGGGTGGGGTGGGGGGGGGGGAAGCGCGGGGGGCGAGAGAGAGAGAGGGGGAGGGAGGGAGGGAGGGAGGGAGGTAGAAGGAGGGAGGCAGAGAGGGAGAAGGAGGGAAGGAGGGAAGGAGAGAGGGAGAAAAAGGGGGTAGGGAGAGAGAAGAGGGAGGGAGAGAAAGAGGGAGGGATGAGGGATGAGATGATGTGTACTGGTCTTAAACTACTGAGTGACACTGATTTAAAAGACATCCAGTAGTCAGTGTGTTAACTATGAATAATAGTTTGCCAACTCTGTCCTCAGAACCTGAGACTCACAAACCCAATTGCTTAGTGAGCTTTCTTCTGAAACTTCTTATTTTCTCTCTCTGTGTGTCTGTCTCTGTCTTTCTGTCTCTGTCTCTCTGTCTGTCTCTGTCTTTGTCTCCATCTCTCTGGATGTCTCTGTCTCTCTGTCTCCCCATATGTCTCTGTCTCTCTGTCTCTCCAACCCCCACCTATATGTGTGTGTGTGTGTGTGTGTGTTCATGGGTTCACATCTGTATGCAGGTGTTCCAGAGGACAAGCTAGGGTGTTACCCTCAGGAACACCACCTTCTTTGGCCTGGAGCTCACCAGCTGGGTTTGACTGGCTGGCCAGCAGGTCTCAGAGCTCCTCCTGCCTCTGCCTCCCTAGCTCTGGTATAGCAAGCATGCTTGCCTTTTCCTGTTGTGTATGGTTCTGGGGAGCAAACAGAGCTCATGTTTATGAGGTAAATACTTTTACCAATGAAACCACCTCCTTATCTCTCACTTTGGCTTTTTTTCTTTCTCTTTCTTTCTTTCTTTCTTTCTTTCTTTCTTTCTTTCTTTCTCTCTCTCTCTCTTTCTTTCTTTCTTACTTTCTTTTTTTCTTTCCCTAGACAGGGCTTCTCTGTGTACCCCTGGCTACCTTAGACTCGCTTTGTAGACCAGGGTGGCCTGGAACTCACAGTGATTTGCTTGCCTCTGCCTCCTTGAGTGCTGGGTTTACAGGCATGTGCCACCACACCTGGCTTCACTTTGACATTCAAAAGTCAGCATGTCCCCAGAGTTCTCCTGGTGGATAGCTTCTATTCTTTGAGCTTGGCACCACCTTGTGCCCAAGCCCAGGGCTCAGGTACCCATAGTCTCCTCCCTCCATATCTCCATTTCCAAGTCTTTTGATTTCACCTCAAAATTCTCTCTTGAATATTTACTTTTTTAGGTTCTGTTTTTAAATCCCAGCTCACAAACAGGCGTGGTGGGGCATGCCTTTAATCCCAGGACTCGGGAGACAGAGGCAGGTGGAGCGAGGCCAGCCTGGTCTACAAAGCGAGTCTAGGACAGCCAAGGTGAACATAGAGAGACCCTGTCTCAAAAAAACCAAATAAATAAATAAAAATTAAAAATAAATAAATAAATCCCAGCTTACACTGTCATCATTTTTTACCTGGACTCCTGTAACAAACAGGCCCTTTTCTCCTCAGTGACTTCTTTTGCCCTCAGGAAGATGGCTGAATTTTTAATGAACTCCCAGGGCCTAGCTTCTGCCCTCACTTATTATCAACTTCTCATCTCATTTATTTAGTTTGAAACGTGGTTTTTTTTTCTCCCTGACCACTCTACTTGCTGTTTCCCCTCCTCTGAATATGCTACTTATTTTTAAGAAAATAGCTTTATGGAAAATCCTGGTAGATAAGCATATTAGCTTTCTGAATAGACTATGAGAATGGTGGCTCAGGAGATGGTTTAGAGTCTCTTCTGAGTGTTGTGTGAACAGGATGGAGTGCCCTCTCTATGGACAGACTTAATGGAGCTGCCTGCAGAGATGGACAGGGCAATAGACTTCCAGCATGCTTCAGCCTCTGGGTTCCCTAGGTATGGCAGGGCAAAGACCAGTCCCTGAGGACCAAGAGGCTGCCTTCATCTCCATATTTTTCCTTATGCTAAGACCAGCCAATCCTCCCTCAATAAAAGAGACCTGACAAAAGAGAGTCTAAGTGGGAAGTGAGATAATCCTGACTTCCACTTTACCAGAGGTCCTGAGGAGGGAGTGAAGCAGATCAAAGATGGCCCAGAGATGTAGCTGGAAGGAGGGAGAGATAATCTGGGGTTCCCCAGGCAGTGTGGAAGAAAGAGCCCAGAAATAGGAGCAATGTACTATAGATCTGGGACCCCAAGAGAGGCTTACTGACAAGACACTCTCCCAGGGGATTCTTCTCCTGGACCGTATTTATTAATTAGTAAGCAAAGGAGGCCCACGGAAGTCAACAACATTAACTGCTCTCATCCTCAATTGCACCCTCACGCCTTACCTGCACTTCATCGAGACAGACCTTATGTAGAGTTTGTTAATGCAGTTTCTTCGTCTTGAAAATTGGTACATTATTGGAGGTGTTGATGTACGTAAGCCACAGAACCTGAGGTCAGGGGACCAAATACAAGAGCTGGGGTTCAGAGAGATAAAGATCCTAGGGAGAGGGGACATGGTTCAGAAGGTAGGACTAAAGACAGACATTTCCAATGCCTATTAGTACTTGGAGAATTTGGAATGGGGCCAAAGTTAGAAATTCAACAGGCCCATTTTACAAATGGCAAGGAGGCAGAGCAGAGAGTGATTTGCTCAAAGCCAAGCATCAGAGTCTGTCCAGCGATGCCATTAGGAGTCAAGGGATCACCCTAGCTTTTGCCAATGTACTCTGGCCTCACTGGTATTTTGGTGCACTAAAATTCTTTGTAACAACTGTACGATAGACAGGGAAGAATTTTGAACAATTCTCCTGTTGGTTTGTGTGTGTGTGTGTGTGTGTGTGTGTGTGTGTGTGTGTGTGTGTGTGTGTGTTTTGACAGGGTCTCATGGAGTGCAAGGCATTCTTGAATCCACACTAAACAAATGGTTCTCATCTTTCCTAATTCTGCAACCCTTTAATACAATTCCTCATGTTGTGGTAACTGCCCCTCCGCAACCATAAATGTATATTTGTTGCTACTTCATAACTGTAACTTTGCTACTGTTATGATATGAATTATAATGTAAATAAGTGATATGCAAGATGTCTGATATGCTACCTTTGTAAAAAGGTAGTTTGGCCTCAAAGGGGTCATGTCTCTTATGTTCAGAACTGTTGTACTAAACAAAGGAAGACCTTGAACATCTGAGCCTCTGATCATCTTGCCTTATCGTCTTTTTCTTTTTTTAAAGATTTATTTATTCAGCTATACAGTATTTTGCCTACATGTACAGTTGCACACCAGAAGACAGCACCAGATATCTTTTATAGATGGTTGAGAGCCACCAGGTGGTTGCTGGGAATTGAACTCAGGACCTTTGGAAGAGCAGCCGGTGCTCTTAACCTCTGAGACATCTCTTCAGCCCTTGCTTTTACCTTCTAAGTGCTAGGATTACAGTGGTACACCACCAAACCCAGCAAGAAACTTTAGTTCCCAGTGTTAATAGAAGTTGTCAAAAATTATAGGATTATTTTTTGGAAATAATATGAAAACGTTTTCTATGCAGTTAGTGTATTTTGGTCTCTTAACACCTACCACCCTTTACTTCATTAAGGTATTATGCTTAGATGGCTTTACCTTGTGGCAAGGAAACTTAGATCTATTCTATAATGAATGCTCTGCCTATAATCTACTGGGCCAACTTTAGTGACAATTGTTATATCCTTTTCTATAGTTATCTCTTGATTGGAAGAGTCAACAAGACTGACAACAGTATTCTACTGACTTCTCCTGTCCTAGTGTGATTTCTTTTGGTGTGAAAAGACTATAGCTAAAGCCAGTCAAGTCTATCACTGAAGGAATCCAGAGCAAAAGATCAAATTAAGCACCAGGAGGCAGGAATTGAAGCAGAGACAATGAAGGCGTGCTGCTTTCTGCCTTGCTCTCTATGGCTTTGTTCAGCTTGCCTTTTTATACAATGCAGGACTACCTGCCCCAGTGTTGGTGTCACCCACACTGGGGCTGGGCTGTCCCATATTAATTATCAACCAGGAAAATGCCACACAGACTTGCCTACAGGCAAATGTGATGGAGGAGTTTTCTAAATTGAGATTCCCCTCTTCCCAGAAAATCCTAGCTTATGTTAGCTCGACAGAAAACAAAACAACAAACAAATAAACAAAACTAATCTTCGTGTCTCCCTTTGTGTCATAGCTCAGGAAGAGTATATGATTTGCCTTTGAACCATGCTTCAAGAGAAACACATGCTGCCACTTAAAAGACAGGGCAAAGAAGAGACAAAGAGAGACTAAGGGGGGGCAGGGGAGTGCAGGAGGACCCCACTTTGTGAAATACACACATGCTCCATTTCAAGCTCTCCATATTTATTTGTATTAATTTATTACCATTTTAATGACATTAGGATCAAATGTTGTCAAAAAGTATATTGGAGATACTGAGACGTGTTCTTTGAGGTTTGCAATCAAGAGGTCACAAGAGAATAGAGTGTTTGGTAGAAAGATAGTGGAGGTATAAAGAGAGCCGAAGCCATCTGGCAGAATATAGAGGAATATGCTAGAAATCTGGAAACAGTTGGGTTCACTTTTCTGACTAGTTCTAATTCTGTACTTTTATTTCCTTTTGGTGTAATACCTTATTTTCCATGGAACTTACTTTCAGGGTCCTTTGCTTCTGGTACCAGACTCACAGAGCATTTAGGCCCATGTTTCATTTTTTCCTCTTTTCTGGTTGGTCTTGAGTTCCTGCCTGTTTATGATAGCTTCAGATTGATGATCAGGTTTGGCTTCCAAAATATCTGCTCTTCTTTCCCCCACTAGAAATTGCAGATGCTGGATATGATCTGGCTCCCTACCACATCTCCTTTAGAGATCCCTTTACAAAATTCCTTTTAGTAGCTATAAAACTGAAAAGTTAAAAAAAAAACACCCAAAAAGTCCAGGAAGACTGCTCCCTAGACCAATGTTGAAAAATAACCTGTGTGGTGTCATCATAAGTTTAATATGTTTTGAGTGAGTCATAGGAGTGTAATCTTCCTCTTCTGTCTCTGTAGGTTTCAATTTTTAGATAAGTTTGTTTGGCTTATGATCCAAACTAGAGTCATGTTTTCTTGTCTTAGTCTATTTTGAGCAACTATAGCAGAGACTGGGTCATTGATAAAAGGTGGAAATGTATTGGCTCACTGCTGTGGAGGGAGGGAGGGAGGGAGGTCTGATGCCCAGGTCCTAAAATGAGAGTGTCCTTGAGGACCTAATCTGATGAAAGGCATCACGTGTTGGTCACACACTGTAGTTACTGGGAAAGTGCTGTAATAAAACTGATGCACAGCCATGATGTGTTGAGTTGGCACAGCTGGATCACATGGAAGATCTATTCTAGATTTTCAAGGAACTTCCAAGCTGACCTCCCTAGTAGCTCGACTATTTTATATGCCCATGAGCATTGTATAAGGGTTCTTCATGTCCACATTCTCACTAGCATCTGTTGTTGAAATGGATAGGCAAAGTATGGTTATATATACGCAAGGGAATTCCTCTTCAGCCTTATAGAAGAACAAAGTCATGTTGTTTGCCGGAAAATGGATGCAACTGGAGGAGATTTCAGTCAGGGAAATTAATCAAATAGGATAAAGATTGTATGTTTTCTCTCATTGTGGTTCCTAATTTGCATAAAGATGCACAAAATTATATATATGCATATATATTTATATATGCTATGAAAGTGGAAGTAAAATTTTTAGGGGACAAAGGGGAGCTAACAGGAGTAGGCAGAATCAAGAAAAGAGAAAGCAAGGCGCTTAAGGGGAATGCAACATATTTTATACAAAATAAAACTTATACAGGTAAAAAATCTTGAAAAAGATAGCATAAAAATCCCCCATCCCCTTAAGTCATTGTGTTGATGGATGAGCAGAAGGGCACAGGGGAAAAGAGAGAGAGCCAGAGAGGAAAAATCTATTCTCAACACAATGGAGGAACTCTGTCCATAGTGATGTTAGTCAACCATGGAGGTGGAGCCCCCATCATCCAAAAGGTCTCTAAAGGTTCCACATTGGTATTGGTACCACAGCAATTAGATTCTATTGTACCTTTTGTGGGAAGCAAATGTTTCAACCACAGTCCTTCCTTTCTCAATCTCTAATTTCTTTCCTTCTTTTCTCCCTCCTTCCCATCCTATTTATCTCCTCCTTCATGTCTTTACTTTTTGCATTTATCATACAGGGTCTCACTATGTAGCCCTCAATGCCTGGAACTTGCTGTGTAGACTAGACTGGCCTCAAACTCACAGAGATCCACCTGCTTCTGCCTCCTCAGTGCTAGGGTTAAAGGCGTGTACCACCATGCCTGACTTTCCTTCATTTTTTTTTTTTTTATCATTGTAATATATATTCTTATCTCTTTCCTTTTTCCTACAAAAAGTAATGAAAGATACCAACAATGTGTGAATGCATTGTAGAGAGGGGGTCTGTTGTCATGCATATTTTTTCTTTCTTTTTTTTTAAATTTTATTTTATTAATTTATTCTTATTACATCTCAATGGTTATCCCATCCCTTGTATCCTCCCATTCCTCCCTCCCTCCCTCCCATTTTCCCCTTACTCCCCTTCCCTATGGCTGGGACTGAGGGGGACTTCCTCCCCCTTTATATGCTCATAGGGTATCAAGTCTCTTCTTGGTAGCCTGCTATCCTTCCTCTGAGTGCCACCAGGTCTCCCCATCCAGGGGATGTGCTCAAATATGAGGCACCAGAGTACGTGTGAAAGTCATACCCCACTCTCCACTCAACTGTGGAGAATGTCTTGTCCATTGGCTAGATCTGGGTAGGGGTTTGAAGTTTATGGCCTGTATTGTCCTTGGCTGGTGCCATAGTTTGAGCGGGACCCCTGGGCCCAAATAGGCCTATCATAATGTTCTTCTTGTAAGTTTCTAGGACCCTCTGGATCCTTCTACTTTGCTACTCGCCCATGCTTCTCTCATCTAGAGTCCCAATAGGATGTCCTCCCCTCTGTCCCAGTTTCCTGGTAAGTGAAGAATTTCATGGAACATGCCCCTTGGGATAGTATGCAGATATAAGTGAGTATATACCATTTGACTCTTTCTGCTTCTGGGTTAACTCACTCATTATGATCATTTCTAGTTCAATCCATTTGTCCACAAATTTCGGGAATTCCTTGTTTTTAATAGCTGAGTAGTATTCCATAGTGTAAATGTACCACAGTTTCTTTATCCATTCTTCTACTGAGGGACCTTAGGCTGTTTCCATGTTCTGGCTATTATGAATAAGACTGCTATGAACATGGTTGAGCAAATTTTCTTATTGTGTGCTGGAGCATCTTCTGGGTATATTCAAAGGAGTGGAATAGCTGGGTCTTGTAGAAGTCCTATTCCCAGTTTTCTGAGATAGCACCAGCTAGATTTCCAAAGTGGCAGTACTAGTTTGCATTCCCACCAGCAATGAAGGATTCTCCACATCCTTGCCAGCATGTGGTGTCGCTTGAATTTTTGATCTTAGCCATTCTGATGGGTGTAAGATGGAATCTCAGAGTTGTTGTGATTTGCATTTCCCTGATGACTAAGAAGGCTGAGCATTTCTTTAAGTGTTTCTCAGCCATTTGATATTCCTCTGTTGAGAATTCTCTGTTTACTTCCAAGCCCCATTTCTCAATTGGGTTATTTGGTTTGGTGGTGTTTAATTTCTTGAGCTCTTTATATATTTTGGATATTAGACCTTTGTCAGATGAAGGGTTGGTGAAGATCTTTTCCCAGTCTGTAGGCTGTTGCTTTGTTCTCTTGTCAATGTCTCCTGCCTTACAGAAGCTTCTCAGCCTCATGAGGTCCCATTTATTAATTGTTGACATTAAGGCCTGGGCTGTTGGTGTTCTGTTCAGGAAGTTGTCTCTTTTTCTTTCCTTATATAGAACTACAGATATGGTCTTAGGGATTCGAAGCTATATAAATTTCCTTCTTTCTGAGCAACTTTTAACACTTATTCCAAGGCAAGTAGACTAGTGACAATTACTCTAAATTTGTTGTTGTTGTTGTTGTTGTTGAAGACAGTTTTGTCTTTATTTCTTTTCTCCTTTGAAGGAAATTGTGTTAGATATGGAATTCTAAGTCACTGTTTTTCCTTTTAGCATTTTATGTAATTCCTTCTCATCTGTATTTTTCTTGCTTGCATGGTTTCTGGAGATAAGTCTAATCTATCCTTATTTTCACTCTCCTGTAGGAAAAAAGTCTTCCCTAATCACTAGTTTTAGACCTTTTTGTCTTTGTACAAAGAACCGCTCTCTCCACAGTTCAAATACGATAAATGAAAATAAAATAAAAAGCAAAAAAGTATGATAAACGTAGGTATACATATTTTAGTATTTATATTAGTTATTTTTCTCATCACTGTGTCAAAATACCCAACTAGAAGCAACTGAAGTGGAGAAGTGTTTGTATTTGTTTGCAGTTTAAGTGGGTAAGATGGACTACAGCAGGGGGAGGAGGCATGGTGGCAGAGAGGGCCTCCAGCTATGCAGGCAGGAATATAAGGCTGTGGATAGATGAAGAAGTAGAGGCGGGTTAGGGACTGGAGATGGCTATAGACTCCATGGCCTTCCCCTACTGTCCCATTTGTGACAGCAAAACTCCACTTCCCAAAGCTTCTAAACCCCCCTAACCAACACCAACAGCTGCAGACCAAGTGGTCAATCAAACCCAGGAGCCGGTGGAAACTCTCCCCATTCAAACGATGACAATATGTACCCTAGTTAGCATTCTACAAGCTTCTGGGTTTCCAATATCATTTCTGTTATTGAACTTGCAAAAATGTCAGTCAGCATTATTTCAAATGTTTTCTCTATTTCTTGTTTTCCTTTCCTCTCCTCTGGCATTCTCCTTGTACACGTAGCATCTCCTATAATCATCCCACTGGTTTTGGGGGACTTGGTTGCATATTTTTCATTCTGGCATTTTCCCCTTTGCAGTTCAGTTTTTAACAGATTCTATTGGTATTTGTTCAGGTTCACTAATTTTTCTTCAGTAGTGTCTAGCCTGCTAAGCCCACCAAAGGCACTTTTCTTTGTGTTGCTCTGGTTTTGGCTTCTAGCATCCTTTAAGTCCCTTATCATAGTCTCAATTTCTCTCCTTGTATTACCAGGTTCTTGCAGGTTGCCCACCATGTTTTATCTTACACTCTTGATCTGATAATAAAAACACGATCAAACTCTGGTTCTGATGGTTGCATCATCTCTTCAGACTTTTGCCTTTTAGCATGACTTGAATTTCCACTGACAGCCTGACACATGCAGTTGGTAAGGAGGCAGTGCATAGGCCTTTGGGCTAGGGCCTGGGTTGCACTTACTGTTGTCTATAACTGTGATAGTCAAGGTGAATCTTCCCTCTAGCATCCTTATATTTGTCCCCTCTGTCGTTAGAATTTCTCAAAACTCTTCAGATGAAGCCAGTAACTTGCATTGCTTTTGTCCATAATCCTGATATCCAGGGTCCCTGCCAATGTGGTCTTAAAATATCGTAAGATGGGTAAGACTCTCTGTGTTCGGATACGGTCTTGATCTTTCTGCTTTAGATATTTCCTCTGATTGGTACTTTGGCAAATGCCAGTCTGCCATGCTTTATTAAAATAGTTTCTCTTGCTGGCAAAATTTGCTGGTGAGCTTATTTTACATTGTTCTTTTCTGTATTTTGTTCCTTCCCAGAAGGGAGTAGTCACTGATCTTCACAGGGGGAGTCTGGAGGTGAGGTAAAATTCAAGCAAATGTGGGGTACTTCCTAAGACAGAGTCCCTTGGAAGTTGCATCTCTCAAACAAGTCTATGCCTCTTTAGTGATTTCCCAGCTACATTCAATCCATCTTTACTGTTACTGGCCTTAGCTGTGAGTGTCTGTGTTCCATAAGTGTTTGAGTTGCTGATGTTTAATTTGTCCTTTTTTGCTTGTGAGGATGGAAATATTTACTTTAGACACCAGTCTGCCAGTGTAGGAGCCTACACTATCTCTTCTCTTTTTCTAAAAGTTTGAAGGTTTCTTTCTGTCATATTATTAGATTGTTTTTCGCAAGCCCCTGGGGCAAGCACACCACACCTTACAGATCAGTGTTTTAGGACATGTATTCTCAACCAGACTAGGGACTCAGGAGTCAAAAAAAGCAAAAGCAAAGGCAGAAACAGAAAGAGAAACACACAGACACACAGACACACACACACACACACACACACACACACGTTGCTTAGGTCCCACTTCATATCAACTAAACCAGGATCTTGGTGAAAGCATTCTTACATTACATAATCTTTTAAGGTAATTATAATGTGCACCCAAAGTTGATAACTTCTCTTTTTCCAGATCTAGATGCTAGAACAGTCCCTTTTTGCCAACACCAGGGGTAGACATGCATCTCAGTGATAGACTACCTACAATCCCATAGGAAACTGTCAAGGCAGAATACATCCACCATTCCTACCCCTAGCCTGAAGCCATGCCACAACTCAATGAGGCAATATGTAGGCAGAGCTGTAAGGCTGCTTCCTGACCCTAACCTAGCATTTACAGTCTAAGGGATGCTCTCCCCTTGAGTGCGCATTGGACCCAGCATTGCTTCTAGGAAGTAGACTATGGCAGACACATTGCAATCTGAATCAGTTGATTTTGAGTTATTCTGAAGGTCAGTTGGCCTACCAGATCCCCACTCATATCAAAGATGTTTCTAATTGTCACACCTCCAGAGAAAATATCCAGTTCTGAAGGACCAAGACCCAACCAGAAGATCCAGAGAAGATTAACTTTCTCCTTGCATTTTAAGACCACACAAGAGCAAAGTATCTTACCCGTAGCTCCTGAGACCCTGAACCGAGGCCTCAGCTAATCTGTATGCAGACTTCTAATGCACAGAAACTGTGAGACAAGGAATATGTACTACTTAAAATTTAGCCTAGTTCTCATTTGCAGTTGGTCATTTAAGTGACAGAAAACCCAATACAGATATTTTGGCATAATGGAAAACCAAATTTGTAGTTAGATGGATGTGGGCTTATTTCCTAGCTCTGCTGGTGCCACTTCTGACGAATTATTTAGGGTCACTGGGCTTCAGTGTTTTCATAAACAGAACAGGAAAAAAATTATTCTTGCCTTGCTTGAGTGGGAGGCGAAGTGTGCGACATGGAGGTCGGTGTGCATGCTCAATGCTGGAAGCTCTCGAGGGCTGAGAGCTGTTACTCTTACGACCTCTAGGAAGATATAGGGACTTAAGGGGTAATGTCTCTAACCTTCCAAAGGGAATATACCGCTTCTCCCGACCCCTGAGAAGAGGGACAGTCACGCAGAGGGGCCTCTGCTGAGGGCTTTGTATTTCACTCCAGCTATTTTCAGCAGGCTGATTAAAGAGCGGGCTTTGCAATGGCCAATGCAGAATTTCTCCTGCTGCCAGGTGGGGCTCTTCAGTTCATGCCCACCTTCTTTGCAGATTCACAACCAACACAGATTAGAAAGTCTTGGATATTAGAATAATAACAGCAAAGCAATTCACAGCACACAAATCGTCTCCGATGAACATCCTTTCGACTTTTTGTTCCTCATCTCCTGCTATGAAATAGGCCCTGTTTCCTCTACTTTATGAGGAATCTCACAGAGTATAGACAGCTTATCCAAAGTTCCACAGCCATGGAGGGCTGTGAATGAGGGTTGATTTAAGGCCTGCATCACTGGTCTGCTGGGCTTTTTCTGTATTATGTTGTCTGGCTTTCTGATCCTTTTCTTCCCTGAGCCAACCAGCCAACCAGCCCACTTGGTTCTGTCTCTGAGGGGCTTAACTCTGATGCCTGTCAAGGTGGAGAGGTAGTTAAAACCATTACCAGCTCATAAAAACAGCCAGCCACCTCATCCCCATGTTGTCCAGACCATGTTAGTTTGGATTATGGGCACATGTGAGCCACCTGCACAAAACTTTCTAGTCCCTTAATCATCCAGCCTTGTGACTAAACACTCATAGTTGTGTGTGTGTGTGTGTGTGTGTGTGTGTGTGTGTGTGTGTGTGCACATGTGCACGTGTGTTTTCCTTAGGGTAAAGGCACGCACATACACACAGAATAAGAATTAATAATTTATTATCAATAAAATTAAGATTTTTGAATTGAAAAACAAGAGTGAAGGGTACAAGGGCATCAGAAACTGCCAAGGGCTAGATAATGAGTAAACATATTTACTGAAATAAAATATAGCGTCCTTAGAATCCTTGTTTGACACCCATTCCTTTCTCTTGCTTGCTGGAACTTTTGAAGATTTTTCTTGCCCAGTGTTTTCACAATAGACTTGACAGTCATCCTGCTTGTGGCCTATAACAAGTGTGTGATGGGCGAGTTCCACACATCACATCTGCTCTCCACAAAAATGGCCCCCGTTAGCTGGGTGGTGGTGGCGCACGCCTTTAATTCCAGCACTCGGGAGGCAGAGGCAGGCGGATCGCTGTGAGTTCGAGGCCAGCCTGGTCTACAAAGCAAGTCCAAGACAGTCGAGGCTACACAGAGAGACCCTGTCTCAAAAAACCAAAGGCCCATGTGATTTTATAACTGGGAAGCTAGTGCAGGCTATGGAGGGCAAACGCTCAGAAGCTTCAGTGAGCTCTCACTGCACTGGCTCAGAAGCGCTGTGGAGGCCTTGATGAAGTCTTACCTTCCACCCCTGCATCTATGGACTCCTCTCTCTTCAGCACTCATTGTTGGAAGGCTGGGGTGTGGAGGCGGAAAGGCTTTATCCTCTTCCTTTCTCTTCTATGACATCACTGCAAAAGCCTCAACCTTCCTCTGGGAGTTTTGTCTCTTTCAGCTTTTTTTTGTTTTATTGAGCTCACCCGAGGAACTCGCTATTTGTTAACAGTGGAGTTCAACTCAGGAATAAGGAAGATACAGATAACAGAAACATGGATCACATCTATGTGTACATATCCAAGTGAGCTGCAGTGTCCGTGTCCAGCACAGTGTGCCCTGGCCGGGTAGAAAGGCAATCCAGCTTCTAAACTGTTATGGCTTCTGTACGGTTGACAGATGCCTTGGCACTGGGGGGTGTAGTTCCACAGGTAGAATGATTTCTTAGAATACATGAAGCCCTGGATTCAGTTCCCAACACCACATACAACTGATCCTGGTGGTACACGCAGATCACAAGTTCAAGGTCACCCAGGCACTATCAAGGCCACATGGGAATCGGTCTCAAAAACAGAATAAAATAAAATCTTACAAACCGCCAGACTATCAGTTATTCTGAGTGTCTCATTGGAATGGTACCACACTGCAAAACTTAGTGTTGTTGCTTGCAAAGTGATAGAGCTTATTGTAAAGATTTGAAACAAAAAGTTATGGTGGTTTCAGTAAAAGGTAAGTGAATAAAGCCATGCTTGACTTTAGGGGTGCACATGCTTGCTGATAAGAGCAGGTCACATAGAGCAGTCTGGGCTGTGAGCTGGGCTCTACCAACTAACCTGAATGGGATGGGTGATGGGAGCATCTCTGAGTGCAGGTTCCTGTTGGGAAGAATGAGAACTAGGCATTCTGGTCCCTACAAATGCATAATTCTGAGATAGTTTTTTTTTTTTTTTTTTTTTTTTTTGAGAAAGTGAGGAGGAACTTGATAATACTGTCTATCATATCTGCTTCATCCTCTTTGCTCTGATAGCCTCAGCCACAAGGAGCTGCCTAGTCTGAAAGAGGCCAAGGCTAGGCCCAAAGAGGCCAATTTGCCTTTAGTCTCTTTCTCCTCACCTGCTGCCACAGGTCCCGACTTCTTGCTCTGTCTAGCCTGGGGACTGGCCCCCTTCACACCAGCAGCCTGTTGGCTATGGGCCGCTGGAGCAGCTGCGACCTCGGCAGCTCTGCTCATGTCCTAAGCTGACACATGACAACTCCTATTAGGCTGAGGTCCTCCTTGGGAAAGCCAGTGGGCTCCGTCAGCCATCTCCCTTCTGTTTTCCCATCTGCTGGCTCCCAGGGAGGTGGTGGCTGAGTGCAGGTTAAAGAGGGTGCCCGGAGTGAGGACAGGGTGCAGACCCAGAGTGCTAACCTTCTCCCTCCTTGTCAGAGGTTGCCTGCCAGGAGTGACACTTGTCCCTAAGAAAAGTAGGAGGTGAATCAGGCAGGCTGGCCCATCCATACTGAGGGCATCCCGTTTGTGTCCCACCATTCATGCCAGGAATCACCAGGTGGAAGTCACATTTTGGCTTGGTTTAAACATGATCCAGGTGCTTTTCAAAGTCTGTCAGGGGATTCTTGGCATGCTTTTTGTACTTGTTTGAGTGTTGTGGTTTTTAGTATTCACTGGTTTATAGTGCTCTCTCTCTCTCTCTCTCTCTCTCTCTCTCTCTCTCTCTCTCTCTCTGTGTGTGTGTGTGTGTGTGTGTGTGTGTGTGTGTGCTGCTAATCTCTTCTATGTTTTTTCAGGATGTTCTCATATACCAAACTTAAACAGCAATCACATGTGGTGAGGTGGAGCTGGGCAGGCTTGGGCAAGGGTGGGGCTTGGGCCTGGGAGGGGCCAAGCCATGTGTTCCTCTGGTTAGTGCAATGGGAGGCTGCTGTGCTGGGGCCCTCTCGCTCAGCCAGTGGTCCCGCAGATTCCCAGATGCTACAGCTTGAAGGGAGGGGAACAAGTGGTGGTTATATGGCCATTACTCTTTCATTTTCTGAATATAGAAACGAAGCTCAGAGTAGGCAGTGGCCTGTGAAAGGTACAGCTACTTGGTAGTGGGAGAGGGACTCGCTGGGTTTAGTGTGTGCATGTGTGTCTGTCTGTTTATATACTGCTGGGTCATATGTACTGCAGTGGCCACAGTGTAGAGGTCTAGAAGTTTCTGCTGACTGGATGAAATGAACCAACCAATGCTCTCTGCCGCTGTTAGTCACATGGTACTCTCTTCTTCACCAAGAAGAATATGAGGTACCTTATGATTAAGGTGACCATGAGATGCAGCTGTGTCAAAGGGTGGACCATTTGGTTCTATGCCCAGTGAGGAAAAGACAGACCATATATTTCCATGTCTCTGTTTCTCCTTATATGTCCTGATCTCCAACTATCTCACAGGTGCACCAATGTAGACATAAACTGCTTGGGCTTGCTTGCCAGAATTTCTCATCTTCCTAGCGTGCTGTTGAGGGAGCGGTGCTGGTGGGCTTTAGGGTATTTCCACAACTGGGACACATCTTCACTCTCTTGAAAACATCTTGTTGATTCTGAAATATTCCTCTTTAGCCAAGTTGCCACTGGGACATCCAGGTCACATTTCTCTGGAAGGGTCTGATGAATCTTTGCATCTAAGTGTTGAGAAAACTCATGGATAGGTACATGAAATAGTGCAACTAAGACTGCCTGTGGCCTAATAATGGACTTCAAAAGTAATTATGCGGAATTCATTTTCTTCATCCATAAAACGGGACAATTCCCGAGGACTCTGGATGCGTTGAACATCTGCTTTCACAAATTAATTTCGGTGGGTAGCCTGTTCTGTGCCCTGTTGGCCTCATCTCCATTAACTTCTGTGGTGATGCGATTAGGGCCACATATGGACTGTACCTCAGTGCTTGGACAGGCCAGATGTTCTGCTGGGGAGATAGTGACTTATAGTCAATACTGCAGGTGCCTTCCTTTGCTGTTTCCGCTGGCTACCACATTGTGGTCTGGGCAATGGTTTAATAGCTGCTCAAGGACACAACAGGGCTAGAATATAACATCTACTCATGGGGGGGACTCTATTTTTTTTTTTTGTCCTTCTTGTTACCCTACGTGGTAAGCAAAATCTGAGGGTTCAGAAAGTCAGAGTGAGGACTGTGGTGAAAGATTGTTGACCTTTAGTACAAGGCTGAGCTTGAATGCCTGTTTCAGATGGAGGGATAGTAAAGGGATCTGTCCTTAGGATTTTCAGACAGACTGGATGCCGGACCTTGGGAGAACTTAGTCATTTTAGGAGAGCTTGCTTCTTAAAAATGTCTCACATGTAAACCATCATTTGTCTTCCTCAAAGGGAGAAACTGTCCCTAGCTGAATTTACAGACAGCTGTGGAATGGGGCCTCAGTGAGTAACAGCTAAGAGAGCTGGGTTGCCTTTGTCCACGTTCTAGCTTGGCTCTTTGTGTTCTGTGACCTTATGTATTAAGGTTCTTGCTCTCCTTCATAGGGTTATTTGTAGAACAACATAAGGTGACTCTTATATAATCAGACTAGTATGCCATAGTGGTGGGGGCTTGTAATCATAACCCTTTTTCGGTACCTAGACTCCTTTGGCACACTGCTGAATTTAATAGATAGAACACAAACTCATTCTGTGCCCTTGAGAAGAAAGGGCTTGGGCATCATGCTGGTGTACCAGGAAGACAAAGAATCTTTCAGTTACTCTTGGGCTATGGATCTCATCAGCAATCAGCAGTCAGCCATCTGATAAAGGATGTTGCTCCTAAAGAGAAGCTTGACGTTTCTGTCCCAGGCAAACTTAGCCTTGGTGGGCATTATTTGTCTACAGCTGGGCCTCTCAGCTAGACTGAGAATGGTCTAGAAGTCAGCAGGAACCAAAGTACCTTCTTGCAGACCCAGGAGGCTCCCAGAGGGACGTCAGATGAGAATAGGAAGATGAAGTAATGGGCTTCCTCCCTCATCTCTAAGAGGTACCACCGCACGGTCTGTTTGGATTGTTCCATGGGACATGGTCATGGGAGAGAAGCTCTAGGATTAGGATTGACCAATTTTCTGAATGAACTCCTGAGTCTCTAGTTCTGACCTTGCCCATTGATATTCAGTCATAATGAAGGACCGAAGAGAGACTATCCCACAGCGGGCACCGGGAAGATAACTGTCTACAGGTTGGGGTAAAGTAGGTCATCCTGGGTGGCCTTGGTTGACTTAAGTCTCCTGCCATTCTGAAAGTAAGGAGCTGAAAGGAAAGGCTTAAGAGTGGTTCTCAGGGTAATGTAAGGCCGATGTGAGTTCAATCGTAAATCTCATATCTGCTAGCTGGATACTGAACTCAAGTCTCCTCCTCTGGGCCATGAGAACTGATGACATTAATGAAGGACAGCTGGGAAAGGATGGGAGATCACCTGTCAGGCCAAACAGTGTCAAGTTCTAGTCTAGAAAGTAGATATCCTCTCCCCCTTCTCTTCCTCCTTTTCCTTTTCCTTCTCCTGCCACTTCTCATTTCCATGTCATTTTATGTTTTTGTATAAGCATCTTTCCAAATTGATGGTTTTTGTTTAAAAAAAAAAAAAGAGCCATTGGATAAGACAATAAGAGAATGACCTCTGTAGGAAAGGGGAAGCCAGATATCACCCCCTCACTCCCGTGTCTAAATTCAGCACTAGCGATCTGGCTTGTTAATGGGAACTTACCTGTCACCCAGACAAAAAGGGAACAGGGATCCTTATTCAAGTTGCATAAAAGTTAGTACAGAGATAAGCCTAGAAGAAGCTGCTGTCTGGTGCCAGAGAGGCCAAGCGTGGATAAAAAGGGACAAGGAACAGGGAGATAGATGGAAGGTTAAACTCCAGGAAGCAGTTTGTAAAAGACAGATGAACATGCCTAGAAGCAGAGTCCTCCCAAGGAGTGCTATTCCAACAGCAGCATTCTGGGTAGTGACTTTCTGGGAAGGCTTCCTCCCTATAGACTAGTAGGTGTCAGAGTCTCCAAAGGTTTGGCACTTGGGTTGTCGTTGTCTCTCTCCTGGCTTAAGTCATGGCTCTTATAAACTGAGAAATCATCTTATGTCATTAGTAGGAAGAATGGAAATTCCAGGACATGACAGAACTTGCTTTTGACCTTCTTTATCAGAATCAGCTAAAAGGCATGTAAGTATGTTTATATGTGTACAGATGCTCGCGTATGTGTGTGTCTATGGAGGGTAGATAGAAGATAACTTTGGATGGCCTTGGGCTTCTCTCTCTCTCTCTCTCTCTCTCTCTCTCTCTCTCTCTCTCGCGCTCTCTCTCTCTCTCTCTCTCTCTCTCTCTCTCTCTCTCTCTCTCTCTCTCTCTCTCTCTCTCTCTCTCTCTGTGTGTGTGTGTGTGTGTGCCAGCAGCTCCCTCCCCCTGCCCAGGGGTCTTCCTGTCTCTATATCCCTGTCGCTGGAAGCATATTCTGCCACCACATCCCGCTTTTTATTTTTATGACTTCTGGCAATTGAACTCAGGTCCTCATGCTTGCAAGGTGAGCACGTCACTGACTGACTGATCTCCCTAGCCCATCGGTGAAATGTAGAAGGCAGCCTCCCAAGTGGCCATTCAATGATACCTAGCCTGGCATTCACATCATCTTATGACTCCCACACTTTGAGCATGGGCTGGACCTACCAACTTCCTCACACCAAAGAGAAGAGAGCAGAAGCAACTGTATGTCCCCCTCAGGATTAGAAGCAGTAAGACGAAATCTCCTGACTTAGCTGCCTTCTCTCTCCCTCTTACCCAGATGTTTAATAGACATGTCGATGAACACAGGGCTTGTTTTAACCCATTAACTGGAACTTTGATATGGGAGAAAAGATTATGCAACACTAGACCCCCATCTTTGCATGGGGACAGCCAAGCTTAGATACTTGCTAAACACAAACTAACGAACAAACAAACAAACTAACTAACTATTCACACTCTTTATCTGGGGTTCCCTGGACATCAATATTCCCTTCTACAGAGATGACCTCAGTTTCCCCACCCTCACTTCAAGCGCCACAAATGAACTCAGCATCTATACCTCTACATTCATGGTTGATGCCTTCCCTTCTTGCTCAGGAGCCAGAACAATCAAAGCAGCTCTGTCCCTGGCTTGGCTGAATGGACGAGAATGGGCAGGGTTAGGGGCTAGCTTCACCAGCTGGGAGAGCCCATGCTTACTCTTTTGGCTTTGTCTTCACCCCAGTGACAAAGCACCAGCATCTTTGTGCTGCCCCAGAGGGCACTCAAGGCATCTGACCTTTTCATCCCTGGGAGTCTGAGGTCTTAAGAGAAGAATGGCATAATGGTCCTCTGTTCTTAGTGGACTTTGCTGAGCTAAGCTGGGCTAACAGGAGCATCATAAAAGCCCCGGGGTGAACAAGGGTTTTCTGAAGGTCAGCTCAGCCATTCTTCTGCATCTGGGAAGGGCAGCTAATTACCAATTTGGCAGGCTAGGGATGCACTGAGAAGGTGACTCTTTCATTTAGGATTGCCAGAAGGTTCTGCAGGATCCTCAGTTAATAATGTGGAGTTTTTTTTCTCCCCTGAATGGTCAGTCAGTTCTTTCCATCTGTCTTTTCCTTCAATATTCTGAGTTCCTTTTTCTATTTGAGCCCAGCTCATCCTGCAGAGTGAGACCCATCATTAATTATGCTTACCATCTTTCCATGCTCAGCATCCTCCAGGCTCCTCTTCATCAGGAAAATTTTCATTAAGAAAGGAATTTAGGGCTGGTGGTGGGTGGGGGATGGCTCAGTGTTGCACCTGCCACATTGGTGTGAGAACCAGAGTTCAGAGCCCCAGAACCCACGGAAAGCTGGATATGGCAGGGCACGTCTACAGTACAAGATCTCCTGTGGCAAGTATAGAAGGGACACAAGAGATGCTCTGGAAGCTCATGGGCCAGCTAGAGGGGCGTATATGGTGGTGGACAAGACAGTTTGTTATAAACAAGGTAGACAGCCATCACTGACAGCCAAAGTTGCCCTCTCACCTCCACGTGTGTGCTGTCATATAAGCACCACCAGTTACACACACAGAGACACACACAGAGACACACAGACACACACACACTCACATACACACTCACACATTCACACTCACACACACAGACACCCCACACACTCACACACACAAATACCTCCACACACTCACACACACTCTCTCTCACACACATAGACGCTCACACACACACACACACACTCACACACACATACACATACTCTCTCATTCACACACACAGAGACATACAGAGAGAGACAGATAGAGACCAAGAGACACAGACAGAAACAGAGAGACACAGAGAGAGACCCAGACTTTGGTCTTTCCTGTCTCATGTTCTTTTCCAAAGGTTTGTTTCATGGCCTGAGTCACTATGCAGGATATGACTGCTGGCTTTGGTGAGGAGGGAAAAATAAATCCTGCCCCTTTCTCAAGAAATAAACATACAAAGCTCTTTAGGCTCATTAAACAGGCTGTTACACAGCATCTTGGGGGTCCAGTGGCTCTTAGCAAATAACATTTTGATGAGTTAAGTGTTAATGAATCAGAAACATATGGATAAAATTTCCCTGAAAACACAAGACTTTCTGAGTCAAGAAGAGTCACCCGATTCCTCTTGGGTTCTGGGTCTGGGTGTCAGAAACTCATCTCCTGTCTGGGACTCACTGGTAGGACTGCTCACCCTCTGGCCACCCAGCTAGCTCCCGGGTTCTCCTGGAATTCTTCCTCATCTCCTGTGGTTTAGTGGCCAACTGCCTGGGGTGGGCCTGAAGTAGAAAGGTCACCTACTGAGAGAGATGAATGAGAAAAGGAGGGGAGGCTAGGAAGCAGGCAAGCCAAGGGCTCAGAGATGGGCCATTTTGCTGGCTGGAGATGGGACTGTGTTTGGAGACGCATGTTGACTTCAGGTTTGAGGCTCTGTGGAAAGCAGTTGACAATATTTTCTCTCCTTCCAGACTACCTGAGGTCTCTTGGTTTCTGTATTTGGTTGCATGTTTTCCAGACTGCCAAGGTTTTCTAGGCCTTCCTATGAAATCTTTACCAGGGTTTGTGCAGACAATTCTGAATTCTCCCAAATGAGCAGAAAATCAAGGCTTCTGATGGCCAAAGTGTCTGTGTGTGTTTGAGTGCCTGACCTCCAACTTCCAGCTTCTAAAACTCTGACCTAGGTGAAGCCCCATATCTCTTGCCCATTGTTTTTTAGCTTTACATTTATTTATTAGTGTATTGTGGGGGCAATGGAAAGAAACCTCATTTACTATGGGGTAGTCACAGCACAATTTGTGGGAGTCAGTTCTCTTTTTCCATCATGTGGGTCCCAGGAATCAAACTCAGGCTACCAGGCTTGGCAGCAAGTGCCTTTACCATCTTGCCAGCCCATTCTCCAGTTTCTTATAGCATCCCAGTAGTAAAAATGGGTGACTCTAGTTTCACATATGGGGTCTCTAGAAAGCACTGTGGGAGAGGTATCTCCTGTTTGCTTTCCTTTCTCTTGAATCTCAGACTTGAGCCGGAAGCAGGTCTATGTTGAGGGGCAAAGTATACGTTGATGTTTGCATTGTCTTCCATGATCTTTCTTCCCGTGGCTGTTGATCTCTACGGTCTGTTGTGAAACAGGTCAGCAGCCTGAGATCTTACTAGTCTGCTTTCCATCTGGCATTGTGACCTTCAGGTCACCTTAGAATAGAGTGATACAGGGGTGGAGGTGAGGATGCTCAGCGAGGGTTAGTGTTAATGAGCATGTTTCTTTTCACAGCTGCCTGGCCTCAGTGTTGATGGAGATCCTCTGAGGAAACTGAGATGTTACTCCCACCCTTTATGAGCTCCTGGAGCCCAGGACTTACGTACAACCTGTTCTGTATTGGTTAAACTCATTCCTGGGATCAGAGAGAAACCCTGGGGAAGAGAGGTCTGTGGAAGGAAGCTGTTGGAATGCCAATGCCTGTGCCTGTGAGGGGGGTTGAGCACTAGCAGGCAGGGCACAGCCACGATCTCCTACTGAGGTCTATCTACGATCTACCCACTTTTTACTGCCCACTAATGCTCATTCATGTCTGGCTCAAGTCTTCACACAAGTGGAAGGAAGATATCGAAGTAAACTAGATGCCCAGAAGTGCATTTATCTGTGGAGATCTGGAGCTATAGATGTGAGTTTATACTGCCCGCTTCTTGTAAGAGAAATCCATTCAACTCAGATGGCTTTCTTGGGTCCTTGTCCTTTGAGGATAGCAATCCTCTACCATAAATAGTAATATTTAAGTCCTGCTTATGTAGAGTCTTCACACTGATTGACCCATTTCTTATTCTTTATTAGCTCTTTACAAATTTTATACAGTGTATTTTGATCATGTCCACTGTTTTACCAACTCCTCCCAGATTCCTCCCCTTTCTCTACCCACCTAATTTTGTGTCTTTCTTTTTTCCCCTTTCACATCAAGTCAAATTTGTATCACCTGTATATTCTTCGATGGGTAATCTTCCACTGCAGGACCATCTGCTTATAAGTGGCTACATTCTTAGAGAAAGCCAAGAGCCCGTTTGTCAGCAGCTATCATCAGCTTCTCAGTTAGGGATGGGACTTCATGCCTACTTCCCCTCTCTATGCTGGGATTTAGTCTATCTTGAGATTGATTTTGTTTTTTGTTTTTTTTTTGTTTGTTTTGTTTTGTTTGGTTTTGTTTTGTTTTATGAGACAGGGTCTCTCTGTGTTAGCTTTGGCTGTCCTGGACTCACTTTGTAGACCAGGCTGACTTCAAACTCACAATGATCCACCTGCTTCTGCTTCCTGAGTGCTGGGATTAAAGGCTCAGGGCTTGTACATGCTACCACAATCGGTGGGCAGCTGCCTTGGTGTGCCTTATGTCCTTGTATTCATCCATCACCTCTGGCTCCTACCGTCTTTCTGCATCCTCTTCTGCAATGATCCCTGAGCCTTGGGAGGAGGGGTTATGATACAGATGACTCACTTAGAGCCGAGCACTCTGCAGTCTCTCTCTCTCCCTTTTCCTCTCCCCCCCCACCCCCGTCTGTCTGTCTGTCTGTCTCTCTCTCTCTCTCTCAAAAGATTTATTTATTATTTATACAGTACTCTGTCAGCATGTGAGCCAGCATAACAGAAGATGGCACTAGATCTCATTATAGATGCTTATGAGCCACCATGCGGTTGCTAGGACTTGAACTCAGGACCCTCAGAAGAACAGCCAGTGGCCGCTCTTTATTCCTTGATACTCCATAACAGGCTCTGTAGCCTTGTGGAGAGTTAATAGCCTTCCCAAGCACCTTGACTTTCAGTGAGCTGGGTGGGTGAGTGGTAGTGGAGCTAAGGAGGCCCTGCCATCAGAAGAAGGTGGGGGCCATCAAGAGTACATGTAGCAGAGGGAGGGAGGGATGCAGGATGGGAAGGAGAAGAGAGTCATGCCTTGCTCATCTCCCTCAATCTCCTGCCCACAGGAGTCACACCATTCTTCCTTCCTGTAGGGCTCCCTGGGCTCACAGCCCATCATGAAGCCTTCCTGCTGTGCTTGGCTGGAAGCCAATGTCAACTGCCAGATATCTCCTTCAGGAACGGCGACCCTTTCACGCCCATCCCAGGGTGGCCTCTTCCTTCCAGGCCCTTGAAAGAGCATCATTTTGTGGAGCTCTCACAAACGTCAGGCCTGAGCCCTGTATTCTCTAGCCAAGCGTAACAAGACACTTTCGCTCGCTGGACTGTCCTCCTCCATCGCCCCTATGTTTGTGCTGGTCTTCTTGCTTCATTCTTGTCAGCTCCCTCTCCCAGGCTTTGTCCTTGACCATCCGTAGGTGCCTACCACAGGTTTTCACAGGGGTTTCTCACGACTTCTGCACTCTTCCTTCTTCTTGCTGTGTCAAAGGGGTGGGGCTCATCCTTTCAGGAGATTTCTCTTTACCTCCCCCATAACTCATCCCTACCCTCTCCCATCCCCACCCCTGCACTTTGGCTCCAGCTTTGAAACATATATGAAGAGGGTTTGGTTGAGGGGAAGGAAGCCTATTCAAAACCTCTCTTCCTGGAGTGTATGACTTTCTTTTGCTAAATCCTGCCAAGGGCATTTCACTCCCCTTTTCCATCTAGAAATCCATTTTGTTCTTTTCCAAAGGATGCAGTTTGGGACTGAGGATAATGGTGAAGAGGTTATTGGCAGTTGGGACCTCAGATTGGACTCACTAGGGGATGAGGCAAGGCTTCTTTTTTAAAAAATATTTTATTTAAATTTTAATTTATGTGTGTTGGTGTGAGGGTGTCAGATCTTGGAGTTATAGACAGCTGCAAGCTGCCATATGGGTGCTGGGAATTGAACCCCAGTCCTTTGGAAGAGCAGGCAGTGCTCTTAACCACTGAGCCATCTCTCCAGCCCTGAGGCAAGGCTTCTTAATGCAGACAGGACAGTGTCTTAGTCGGTGTTTTACTGCTGTGAAAGGGCACCATGACCACTGGCAACTCATATAAAGGAAAGCACTTAATTGCAGCTGGCTTACAGGTTCAGAGCTTTAGTCCATTATCATCATGGCAGGATGCATGGGAGCACATGGGCAGACATGGTGCTGGAGAAGGAGCTGAGAGTTCTCAGCACAAAGGAAATTTATTTGCGTCAGAGGGAAATAGGACAGGGGATAAGACAAAGACAGGAGATAGAGGATGGGGGGAGAAGGGAAAAGGAACAAGGCTGACAAGGAAGGGATATTTGCCCTTGTGGTGTAGGGAACAAATGGCTGCCTCTGGATAGAGCAGAGACAGACAGATGTGGTCCACAGGCACATAGCAATTTATAGAGGAAAAAGAAGAACCCCCGTGTCACAATGAGATATTTAATTTTGATTGGGCATGTTAATTAGGGCAACCAAAGGGGGCTTTTGGTTGCTGGACTTCAGTACTTTGACAGCTGGACCTTGGTAGTCAGCCTCGGTGGGGGGGGGGGGGTGGGGAGGGCAGAGGAAGCGGCCAAGTAAGGGAATTGACTTAGGTGGCTAGCTTGAGGAATGTAATCTAATGGTTTTTTCAAGACAGAGGGAATGAGGGACAAGCAAAACCTGCTAGACCCATGGTTGACATGCTCAGGCTGGTTAGAGTCTCTTTGCTAGCTATCCCTCATGCTGGCCTGTGTGACTGGGTAAGATCAGAGCCCGTGGTCTGGGACAGCTCACCTGTTAGGTCAGAGCTCTGAAGGTTCTTAGGTTGTTCTCTAAGAACAGTGGTTTCTAGAGATGCTCAGCTGAGTGAGAAAAGTCTGGGGCCCACTCACTCCATCTGCACTTCCAGGCATCCCAGGAGCTGTGGGGGAATTCCAGTTCCACTACTTCTTTACCATATGATGTCATCAGCCAGGTAACCAGTAGCCTTCGGTGGCTGGAAGGGCTTCAGGAATTCCACCTTGAAATGTCTGAGAACCCCCAAGTTTTTTGTTTCTATGCAAGTAATATAACCCACATTTGTTTTTTGAGACTCGGTCTCACTCTGTAGGCCAGGCTGGCCTTGAACTCAGTATGTAGCTGAGACTGGTCCTCTTGCCTCAGCTTGCCAAGTACTGGGACAACAGATGTGAGCTACTGGGTTTGACTCCAGATGGATAGTGTATTTCTTAACCCATTTATTTACTGAGTTCTGATGATTTCCTGTCTTTGAGTCTAGAGAGGAAAAGCTTTGATTAGGGGGTCACCGTGTCTGAGGTCTGAGGGCTTAGCTGGGTTTTGCCTCTCCTAGGGTACTTTCTCACTCTTCTAAGCTTCTGGATGCAAGTCTCCAAGAATGAATAAGAGTGACTGATGGACCAGGAGTCAGGGCAGCAGATGGATGGTACCCTCAGGAAGACCTTTCTCACCTTTGGACATGCTGAGTCGTGGTGCTGTCCAGGGAAGCCTTGATGATAGATGCTGTATAGACCTTCTCTAGCTGTCGTGTCTTCATGGTCAAGCCCAACTACAAAGCTACCTTGTTCAACATCCCATCCTCCTCAGGGCAGCCCATTTCCAGTGGCAGAGTGTTTGGGGCAGAACAGTTCTAGTTGACTTTTGTCAGAGCCAAGAGGTAGCTGGCTGACCAGCAACACTACCTTAAGGGCTCATTACCAGTGTGGCCAAGTGTTTGCCACACTCCATCATAACATATCCAACACTCCCCCCCACCCCCACTGAACCCTGGTGCCCTTGGCACAGGCCTGCTTCTATGAACTTCTTGATTGCCTTGGATCCCTCAGAAACTTTATATACCTGAATTCTAACTTAGCTGCAGAGAACCCAGGGGCCCAAAGGAGACACCCTACTCTTCTTCATGGCTCTCCCCAAAGCCTGAGGCAATTATGCACCATCTTAATAGAGAAAAGGCCACTAAAGTGGATACACAGCCTTCCACAACAAGTGCTGGTGAAATCAAGTCATCAACTGTCTATCGTATTGACTGATGGGGAGAGAGGGAAAACTTTCTACTAGCACCAGCAGCCTACAGAAATCACATCAAACTGGTCTTGTCTCAAGACCTTTGTAATTGTTGTTTCCTTCACCAGGAGTGCTGGACTCTGTGCCCACACTAATGTCTAAGGCAAACTGTCCTTGACTGCTGGCCACGAGGGCCCCCTCACCCCTCCTTTTTAGAAGCATTATTCAGTCACCCCAAGATTCTCTTCATTCTTTTCCAGTGCAATGAGAAGCAAAGACAGGCACAGACGCCTCATTTTCTAGTGCTCGCCATTCCTCCCAAGAATGCAAATGCTATGGAATCAGGAAAACTTCTGCTTCTTTGCTGCCACATCCAACGAGCTGCAGGAGTCTTCAGCAAGCGCTTGGCAGAACACGAATGCCTGAGGAGGAAGCGCAATACTTACGAGTGGAAGTAATAGAACCCAGTTAGGAGTGAATCCTGTTTTATTTTCCAGATACTAATTGTGCCCTTTTCCCATTTGATTATGGTAAGTGGAGCTGGCTTTGACTACATTCTGGGAGTTGGCTAGGTTTTTTTTTTCTGCATAGAATTGCTAGTAAATAGTTCAGGCTAGACAGGTTAGTCGTAAGACTTTGATTGTGGTTATTTAACTCGGCCTCCATAACTTATAGACAGCAATGGACAATATGATAAAACTGTTTAAAAACAAAACAAAACGAAACCAAAAACAGGTGGTTGGATGGATTGGCTCGCAGGTGGATGGTGGTGTAACATAAAATTTCCTATAAAGTAAATTTACTGAAGTAGAAAAGGAAGCCTTAAAAAAAATTAACTAACTAGCTTTACACAAACCATATGCAAATCCCTCAAGCCAGAAAGAATTCATTTCTAGTTTTGCTTGCAACATCTGTGGCTGCAGCTGTGGAGGTGCTGGGGGTAGAGAGAAGTCTCTTTAAGTTAATGTTGCTGTACAGGGTTGGCAGTGCACACATCCCTGGTCCCCAAAGCTGTGCAGGACTTCTTCTTCTTTTGTTTCCCCCCTACTCCTGTGATTGTTCACCCACATCTCTAGGGATAAGACTGTCCCAGCATAGTTTTAAATACTCTAGTCCTGGGACTGATCCTGGCACATGGCAGAGTGTTGGTGAGGTAGGAGATGGCCACAGTGACAAAGTCATTCTAAAATCTCTAAACCTTTAGGAAAGAGACTGGGTCAGTTCTGTTAAGCACTGGGCACCATGTGTGTGCCGCACAGGCTTAACACCTCACAGGTGTTGGCTGATTCACTCTTGGCTGACATTGTAGAATAATATTGTCCCCATGGCTTGGGGAAATGGCTCAGTGGATAGAACCCTTCCTAGTATGAATACCAACATAAAAACCAGGTGGGAGTGGTGTGGCCTGTCTGTTGTAGAGGGCATGTGGTCCCCGTGCTCACAGAAAAGCACTGGAGAAACCAGGGATGTTAATCACACAGGGGTGCCTCCTCAATGGAGGAGATAAAATACCTGCTTTCCATGAAGAAAGCTGGGAGTGGGTGCTTTTAATGACCTTGTGATCTTTGCTGTCTGGAGAGCCGTATCTCCCCCAAATCTCCAGAAGGTTTATCTCAGACTTTTCCTCCTTAGACTTTTGTCTTTAGCTCCAAGTGGTTGTTAATTTAGAGTGGAAGGTGGGGGCGGGAAACAGGATTCAACTCAGGACACATACCTTCTTGTTTCTCTAGCTAACTTGAGACAGGGGATAGAGGCTGTCTCCCAGTCACCAGGACAGGGGGAAACCCCAGGTGTAGTGGCATAGGCTCTTGGTGGGGGATGGCTCATTATGGAAGAGAGAGGGTAATCTGAGTTCCTGAGCATGGCCTGGCAAGGAGGATTCTCCGCACCATGTCTTCTTTTGAGGGATGTAAAAGATATTGGTAGAGCCAGGGAAGTGGTGGTCCTGGAGGAAGGATGTGGCCTTTGCTGGGTTTAGAACTGGCCTTTGGCTTCTTTTCTTGATTTTAATATTTTATGTGTTCACCTTCTCATGAGATCAAACTGAAACGAACTGAAATAAATCACATAGCTTGGTGAATGGTTATCTAGGCACATGCCCATGTGACCGCATGCTGACGAAGAAACCACATCATGAGGCACCCAACAGCTGCCCCCATGTGAGGTGACTTCACTCATGGGACCCCTGCAGTGCTGGGGGACAACTCCTGGGCTTGGTTTCATCCTCTGCAGTATCAGAACATGGGGTCCTGTGTTTTTTCTTTTCATCAGGCCCAGACAGTCCACACCATCTTCTTTCCATGGAAAATATACTTCAGAATGACATTCAAAGTTTTCTTCCTCCAAGAAGCTTCCTTTTACTCTACCCTGCTTTGTGGGGGAATCTGCACCTCAGTTTCTGTAGGCATCAGAGTGGGCACAACTACCCCTCTGCCAGAGCTAGTGACGTCACTGTCTCTGGCCATGCTTGTCTCTGGCTCCACTTTGCATGGAAGCTTGTCAGTCCTGCTGGGCTCACTGGCTTTTTTTTCCCCCCGAAAAAGCTTTATAGCTGTGTGTGCTGATAAGAGACGTTGCAATGATCTGTACACATGTTTCATCTTTCCTTCTAACATGTGAGTTACCTTACTTATCTTTATGTCCCGAGACAATACATGAAACTCAGAGTCCCTGTCAACGGGAAATTTGACAGGCCATAGCTGGCCTTTTCTTTTTGTTTGTGTCTGACCAGGTGGTTTTGGTCAATCCTAGGATTCTAGAATCCTAGAGAGAGGTCTGAGAACCCATGTGGGCCAATTCATCTTTGAGTGACGGAGACTTAGCAAGTTCTAGTGTTTTCCCCAAGGTCACAAGAGTGGAGGGCTCAGCAGGAAAGGAGTCCAGGACCTTTGGTAGGGAGCTGCTCCCCTCCTTTCCTCTGTGCAGGTGCAGTTCCCTCCTGTGAGTTCGGGGTGGGGGTGGGGGGGGGGGGAGGCAGCTCTTTCCCAGCCTGGAGCAGCCAAATGGATTCTCCTTGAGACTTGCAGTCCATTAGCCCCACTTCTTCCGGCTTCCTCTGTGGAATGGCTCCCCAGGGCTCCTCTGAGAAGCTCCAGGAACTAGCTGCCTGTCAGCCACCTTATTAAACTGGTTTCCAGATGTCTTCACCTCAGATTGAAGAGGCAGGAAGAGGATGAGGGCTGGAGTTTGTCCCTTAAATGAAGTTGGTTAGACTGGTAATAAATAACATTTTGTGGTGATGGAACAGGTGGCCGGGGAAATGGGGTGACACAGGCTACATCCTTCATGAGACCATGTGTGAACATGAGATGCAAAATGGACAGACAGAGCAGAGCATCTGGGAGCAAGAGACAAGAGATGGATAGGAAGGCATGGATAGGGTAAGGGTCAGGGAGACCGGACAGTTGTGACTTCATGGGCGAGCAAGTAAAGGAATCTGAAAAGAAGAGAATTCTTTCTTGCCTCTTCCAAGCATTTAGTGGCTCTGACAACCTGTGGCAAGCCTTGTCCTGTAGCACCCCCACCTCTGCTTTTGTTATTACGTGGGTTCCTTTCTTATTTCTCTGGTCACTATCAAATTGCTCTCCCCTTTCTCTTATAATGACATTGCTTATTGGATCCAGGGGTAGGTCTTGGATATGCTTTGTCACAGCCTTGGGCTACCATGTACAAAGAGTATTGCAGAGTCTCCAGAGAGGAGAGGCTTTAGAAGACTTGAAGTTCCTTACTTGTACTTTTGCCACAGTTTGTGGGCTGAGCAAGTCTCTAAAGCCAGGATAAATTCTAGGGCATGGACAGTGGACTGGGGCTAGATCTATGCTTCAACTCTAGTCAGCTGCTGTACAACAGATCCGTCCAGCCATGCGTTTTTTTCCCCTTTTAATCTACTAAGCTTTAAAAAATTGTATTAATCAATCAATCAATCAATCAATCAATTAACTAATTAAAAATGTCCTGGGGATGCAACTCAGGTCCTTATGCATGCTGGGCAAATCCTCTCCCACTGAGCTACGGTTTTAGTTGATGACTCCTTTCCTTCTCTGTGAAGAGTTTAAAGCTCCCAGCCTCCGCTGCACTGTCTTCTTGTCAGAGCTTCTGGCCATTTGGCTTCCCGTGCCATAATTCCTCCCTCCATCTGCACCTCTAAAGACAGCATACAGACTCTGGAGAGTGGTGTCCCATGTCCAGATGCAGGACAGAACAATAAGGGAGTCCTACTGGGGTGCAAGATGGAAGGGACCCATCCTGGGAAGTGGATCTTGTTCAAGCTAGCTACAGGTATGGCAGCATTACATGCATATCTGGTCTTATTGTAAAAGCCTTGTATGTACTAACTCATTAGATAATTCTAGCAACTCTGATAAAAGTGTTATAATTATACCCATTTTATCAAAAAAGACGTTAAAGCGTACACAGAAATTAAAGCATAGTTCAGAAGCTAAAAAAGTAAGCAAGCTGGCTAAGGTCACAGTGCTGTAAAGTAGGAATCTACTTTACAGTGAAGATGTGGATCCAGGGAGATCCTGCATTTGGTATGGCTCTTACCATGCATGCATGAAGACCTGTGTTTGGATCCTCTAAATCCATGTAAACATATATGTGTATCTCTACTCCTAATACTGAGGAAACTGAACAGGAACAACGTATGTGCGCATACACACACACACACACACACACACACACACACACACACACACACACGCACCAAGTAAGGTATGAAACCAGGAATGTTTTCTAACGCTGATCGCCCTAGAGGAAGGCTCAGAGCCTTTGTTTACTACTAATTACATTGTCTTACTTTTTTTAGGCAACTAAATGTTTCCTCTGTGAGTTTTCAGATGCCCATGTAAAGCTAGCCTTACCATCAACTATGCCTTTGAGTCAAGGCGACTCTTCTTTATTTCCCATGGTGCTCTAGAACTCATAGGGAATGTAAATTTTGGATGCACTCAAATCATTGGATTATAATCCTGGGCTATTGATATTCAGACAAATGAATATGCCAAGGAGCCAGGAAGTATGGAAGTCTTTAATATGGAAATCTGATCTCTGAATTTTCAGAGTCAGCAGGGACTGGAAGCCATACAAAAGCCAGACTTTCCAAGGGTGGGAGTAGGGGTGAAAGTGGGGGGTGGGGATGACTTCTCTGGGATTCTCTTGATGACATCTTTCCTCCTAACCCATTCTGACCCCTTGCTCCTAGCTGTGTGCACTTTGTATTTATCCTTTTAAACTGATTTTCTTCTGAGAAGAGACAGAAACCCTCCACAGGGAAGAGTAGCAAAAATCTTCCAGTCATTTTCTAGATGGGATGATGGAGGCTGCCTGGCAGAGGTAGACATCATGAGCCTGGCATCACACAGGATCTGTTTATGGCCCTCTGGCCATCTCCTCCTGGAATGGCAGATGGCCTGTGTTTTTAATAATTAAGGAAAAAAAAAGTAGGAGGGAAATCAGGCTCAGTAGGAGGAATTTGGAACCGTCCAGGCAGCACAATTGAGCTGTGAATTTGTTTGGAAAGTGCGCACGGTGGCTCCGCATTAAGCATTCGCACAGCCTTGGCCACTTCAGGGGAGTGAGAATGGTTCTGTGTGATGGTTTTCATCAGCCTGTCCTTCCCAGGGCGTGGTAATTGGAAGCCATTGGTAGACAGGGAGACTTCGCATTCACAGGTTTGTAAATCCTATAACACTGGTAACAACAACAACAACAACAACAACAACAACGTGTTACCTTGAAGCCTCAGTTTCAAAATAGCCCTGAGAGACAAAGATCTCAAAGGCCTATGGAAATCAGTTTAAATAGGTAGTCTGAAGGGGTGATTTAGAGAAATAAAGTGCTGCCCAATTTTAGCAGAAAAGACACAGGCTCTAAGAAAAGATGGAAGAAGGCTGAGACCCTGTCAGATTGATTCTATTAGGGAGCAGGGCCCTCTGTGTTGGTTTCATCTGGTGCTCATTTAGGAGAGACCATGGGTAAGGAGAGATGCGGCAGAGGCTGAGACTCGAGATGCTTAATTCCTTGGCCTGGAATCTCAGAAGCAAAATGGCTTTTTACTGATCTTCTTCTGAATCTCACAGGTGGAAAGGGTTGAAGAAGTCACCACTTGGGTTGCCCCCATTGTCTGCTGAGGTATGGAAAGACTTGGGTATCAGAGAAGGCTGCAAGGCACAGGCCATGTGGAAATACCATTAACACATGAGCCAAGGTGTCATCATGATAGGATGGCCTGGCAGGGGGTGGGGTGGGGTGGGGTGGGGGTGAGGTGGGTGCTTTACTATGGTGGATTCAGGGCCCATCTTTATGTCTTAAATAGAACCCAGATTGTGTCTCTGCTCCTGTTCCCACCAACATGCCTTTCTACCCTTGCTAGATGCTGAGTCACGTTTTCTAGGGTAGGGTAGAAACAGTTCTTGCTATGGGCAGAGTGTGTCCTCCCCTCCCTGCTCTGAGGGACACTACCTCTCAGTCCCTCAGCCTCTGGCAGGAAGGAATGTCAAGGAGCACTCAAGGGCTTGGGGGAGGAAAGAAAGCAAACCTGCTGTGCCTGCCTCTCTGCCATCTCTCCCCTCCGACCCACTTTCCCCAAGCTTCTAGCATGGTCTCTGCTGGGTCCTATTGACCAGCTGCCACCAAGAAGAGCTGGCCAAGCAGATGGCGGGAGACTGGGCTTGGAGGGGAGCTGGAGACCAGCTGCACAGACATGTCACCCATTGCTAGCTGGGACATTCTGTTCTGAGGCTTCTCTCTCCCTCTCTTCCCTAACTCTTCATCATTCATGGGGTTTCTTGGCTCTTTCGTCTCTTCTCTCTCTCACTTCCCTCCCTACTTTTCTTTCTCCTCAACTGCCTCCTACTCCTCTTTCTTTATTCTCTCTTAGCCACTGTGCTTGGCAATGAAAGCAGCCTTCTGGCTACCCCTAGAAGAGGGAGGGGGGGGGTCCACATCAGGGGGCGGAGTCTTTTCCCAGCTACAGTGTCAATACGGGAGGGGCACAGGCATCAGCTTCCTGGCATCACACACTTCTGCACAGAGAGCCACAGGCTGCTGGATCTCTCCCTGCTGAGAGTGCAGACCCCAGTTTAACACCATTAGCCTTGCTCGGTGCAGGGAGAAAAGGACTGTGAACTTGGAGCTGTGTGGCCCAAAGTCAGCCAGGTCTTGGGTAGGTCATCTGCCATGAAAAGGCCCAGGTTGAAGATCCAGAGATCTGGGGCCACTTAGCAGGCCAATGATCTCACCCTGCGCACTGCTGTCATCATCATTACTGTGGGATGGGAATGCCTCAGTGCCCATTTTGTTCTGCATTCTTTTCCCACTGAACACTCTTGCTGTCAGGGTTCCGGATGGAGGAATGGTGCATTCACTAGGTGCTTCATCTTTTCTATAGGGGCCTTGGTCCTGAAGAGGTCTGGCCAGCAGGCAGCCCTCAGACATACACAATCCCTGCTGCAGTGGGAGAAGTCTCTGGGTTTTTCAGTCAGGAGTTTATCATTTCCTATCTGTATCAAGAGGCCCAGAGACATCTCCGAGGGGGAGAAGAAGAGAGGGGATCATTCAGAGCAGCCCAAAGAGAAGCAGCTTCAACTTTACTCATATTCTTCTGCTGCCACCCCACCCTGCCGTTCCTCAAGACCCCCAAATCACTGACTGTTGCATGCTTTATTCTAGTGGCCATGGTGCAGATTGGGACTGTCCTATACGGTAACCACAGGTAACCACTGTGCCCTTGACAGTTCCTCAGAGCAAGAGCCTCCAAAGAACTGAGATGTTGCTGGACGTGGTGCCACACACCTGCCTGTAGTTCTAGCACTTGGGGAGGCAAAGCCACGTGGCGCTCTGTGAGTTCGAGGCCAACCTGGTCTATAAAGTGAGTCCAAGATAGCCAAGGTTACACAGAGAAATCCTGTCCAAAAAAATCAAAAGAAAAAAGAAAAAGAGAACTGAATTGTTCATTTTATATGGTTCTACTAATTTGAATTTTAATAGTTACAGGTGGCCAATTAGACAATTGTGAAACATTTGGGGAACCCAGGAGTGGCCTGATACCTCTAGTGATGCTAAAATTTACAAAGTACCCACGCACTAACCTCTTCATGCAGCTGGCTTAACAAAGTTCAGCATCTGGCACAATGACATGCTCCATAAATGATTTTTTTTTTTTTTATTTTACTCCAATCCTTTGCTCAAAGCCACTGAGCTAATTGGTCCTGGCAGGGGATTTGATTTGCCTGACAGCAGAGCTGTGCCTTTATTGAGCATGCCAAATTTTATCTGGAAATCTAAAACCTGCGTTATTTATGCATTTAATTTAAAACCGGGGTTATATGTAGCTTAGGCTAACCTCAGACTCACTGTGATGTAGCCATGGTTGACCTTGAACTCCTGACCTTCCTGCCTCCACCTCCCAAGTGCTGGGATTACAGATCTACACCCCAGTACCCTTGTAAAAACCTGAATTTTGATTCTTCCTCCCTCTCTGGCCAGCTCTGCAACCGTGGGTGAGTTCCTCTTTGGCCTTAGTTGGTTCATGTTTGAAAGGAAGGATGTATCCCAGGTTCTCGTGGGTTCTAGAGGTTTCTGTTGTACTTCTTGAGGTCCACAGTGGCTGTGTGGGCATTGTGAGCTAGTGTGTATAGAAGAGAAGGGGAGAGGACATTGGTGCAGTAGGGGTGAGGGGGGTAAGATAAGAGGGAGAGGCAGGGAAGAGGATCTGTTCTGATAAAGGAAGGACTATTCTTCTGAATTATCTTCTAGAAACCCACTGAACTTCTCTATGGAGAACTCAGGGTTGGCAGCAAACCCAGAAGTGGAACAGAGGCTGGAGAGCAGCATGTCTGGAGTTTGTTCCACCTTCTCTCCCTTTTGTTCTGGCTTCTGCAGTCACTCTAATTCTTTCCCTGCCACCAGCCTGGGCCTTAGGGGCCCCACAGAACATTCGGCATTCTCTACTGTGTAGCTTTAAGGCATAGCTGCACACCCTGGCTCCTTCCTTCTCCAGCTACGCCCAAGCTGTCAACTGAAATTGTCCAGGGGACATTCCTGGCCCTGACACCCCCACCCACCCACCCCCACGCTTTCACTCTGAGCGCCCAACTCTCAGACTGAGTTGTCCCCTCAGAGCGGCCTCTGAGTTGTTCCTTTCTTGTTGGTAGCCAGATGCTGACTCTGCTTTCCAATGGTAGGAATCACCTTGTCACTCGAGCTAGATATGGTGGAATCCTGTACTTCACCCACTTAGAAAGAGGGCGTTTTGAGTGTTCCAGACACCGTATAGAGTTTTGCTGAGCACCCTAGATGAACAGACAAGGTTTTTCTTCCACAAGGTTGAGAGTTCAGGACTGTACAGGGCAAGCTTCCGTAAGACATAAAGTAGATAACAGAAGTAGGCCACCATAGAATCCCAGGGGACAGAGAGAATCAGTAGATAAAGTATTGCCCTGTCTGCCTTGTTCCAGCTTAGTTACCAACATGCAAAAACGTGGGGCAGAGTGTGATTCATGTTTGTTTGGTTTTTCTTCCAGAGAAGCTGGAAACCAGATTTAAATTCAAACTTTCCTAATTTTTAAAAACTGGCATGCTGGCCATATCAGAGTCCCCTCTGAGTGAAAACCACTCTGGTCTCTTATTCACTGGCAAATTCCTCAGGGTGTGTGGCTGAAGGGAAGCAGGAACGAGATGCTAGGAATGTGGATTAATGACATCCATGTCCTCTGGATGCTGTTAATCCATGTTCCAGGCTCAGGTTGACACTGGCTTCCTGCCTGGGTGTAGAGGTAGGTCTCATTTGCAGCAGAGAAGTTAACCATGCAACTCTCTCCTTTTGGACATAGAGCCCGAGTGCACAAAGCCATGACCACCCCTGTCGCTCCTGTCCTGGGGTATACAATGGGGGTGCACATCTTCTGCCTTCCCTGGGGGTCAGAAAAGGATGTTGACAAGTAACCTCCTATGCCACCAACCCTGAAGTTTTCGCATGAGGGTGAAGTTGAGGAGAAACTTGGCATCCTCCTGCCTCTCTGTTCCCTGGAGCGTGCTACCATTTAACCTGCATGAAAGACATTGCTCAATGCCACTGTTGGTGCATTTACTTCCTCTGGTATTGTAAGATACACATGTTGTGCTGTGTTCTTGATAGGTGAATGAATCAGGGTTTCCTTTAAAAACATAACTAATGTATGTGCAGGCACACGTGTGTTGGATGGGGAGAAGAGGCAGGAGGAAGAGAGACATTTAGCTCTTAGCTGGCTCACTCTTTAATGATTTTCTTGGTATTTGCCTACTGTCCTTCAGCATTGAGCTTTGGTATGAGGAAAGGCGTGTCCTCCTCCTCTGGCATCTTATCACCTTGTCTTTATTTTTCTTTGTGAACTGGACCACAGCACTAATACCGCCTCTTAGTGCCATATGATAGAAACACAGGCTTTCTGTCCCAGCATTATAGTTTATACCAGAAGCACACAGGGCATGTCGGTTACCCTCCTTGTATCACAAATACTTATTTGGTACTAACAAGGGGGTTTATGAGAAGATTATATTTAATAGTGCCCAGAAATGTTTGCTGACAGGGTCAGGTCCATTGGCAACATTATATAGAACTGCCATGCCGAGTGACTACGTACCTGTTAGCCAGTTCATGGTGGCTGTTAGAGGAGAGTGGCTTAGCAGAGTGTGTGACAGGTTAGCAGCCTCCCATAATGATCTGCTCCAGAAGCACTTCTAATGTCCTTCCAATGTCCCTGTGTGAACTTTTCAGACCCACTCCTTGGTTTTGGTCCCTACACCATCTCCTGTATCTTTCTCCTTCACATCTACTTATATTTCTTTTTAGAGTACCTCTGTTGGTGGGGTCCTTTAGGGGTCACTAAATCCATCCTCTCACTTTCAGCAAATTCTGACTTTCATTTATTCTCCACTCCAACTTGGAAGCTGGGTCTGTGGAAGACATCCAAGACAAAGATTTTTAAAAATTCCAGAAATAAAAATTCTCTATTCATTTAGGAAAGTCCCAAGGCTACAGACATGAGGACATTAGGTTGTCTTCCATGATGCCATTTCCTGGTTACTGGGGAAAGGGAGTTGGGTGGGGTGAGAGAAGATGGCGTCCCTGCCCCCCTTTAGGGATATTTGGATACATCTTCCTGCCATCTTGGCTGGGATTGTGTCAATCTAAATACTACCTTCTCTTTTGGGTTTTATCACCTTCCCCTGTTCTCATCTCCTCTCCTGGAACAGAGGTGCCTTTTTCCCATCTGGACTTTCTGAAATATCAAACCCTGTTGCATCATGGTGTATCAGCTAACATCTTTTCCATATCCGAATCCAAGAAACCGTGGCTGCTTCTTAAATTCTCCAGAGATTCCTCTGTTCTGAGACACATTCACAGCTGTGTGTGGTGTCAGCATGGCCACTAAGATTCAGTATAATAAAGAATTCCATCTGCGCACAGATCTCTGAGATCAGTGCCCATGTCATCCCCCGACCCTGGTAGCTTCAAAGAGCATGCATGACTCGAACGCACATCAAGTTCCTCGAGACTGTATCTCAGGAGTTGCTGACTAGTCTGTCTTCCCCACTCTCCACACCTCCCAGTTCCTCCCCAAGGTTCTAAGGTCAGCTGTCTTCAGAGTAGGAGCTGCTGGAGGAAATTCATGCCTTGTCAGGTGAGGTGGAGGTTGGTTGATGGGGCTTAAATGTCTCTAGATGTGCGCTCCTTCACTAGATGAACATATCTGGCTCAGGTTGCCCACTGGGAGTATGTTTTTCAAGTCCAAGAATTCTTGCTTTAACCTAAAACAGCCAGATGTCGAAGATCTTATTTTTGGAAAATTCCATTTTCCTTCCTCCCTTCATCCTTCTACCACTTTCACTCTTTCTTCTTATTCTCTCTTTCCTTCCATCTCTCTTTCTTTTCCTTGTCTTATCTTCCTCCTCCTCTCTCTATACCTATTTCTCTCCTCCCCACCCTCTTCATTTACTGTTGAGCTCTCATATGCTATATAGATGCTAAGGAAACAGAAGCAAAGTAGTCAAACTTGTTCTCAAATCTTTAGGGCTTACACCAGACTCAGAAAGCACATCTATAAGCAGATATTTATAAATTCTATAGAGATGTTCATTATCAATGGATATGAAGAGTACAACATTTGAAATAGTCACAGTGTGCTCTTGGAGCCTAGCAGGGGCCTTGAGCCCTGTTGCACAGAGAGCAGCTTTGTGCAGAGGAGCAGTTCAGTCCAAACCTCAGCCCCTAGATTTGGGGAAGCTGAGATTAAGTGTTTTCTTCCCTCTTCCTCAGAAGATGGAAGGAGAAAGTCTGAAGAATGAGAATGTGTGTGAGAGCTCATAGTTTTGCACAATGTTGTTTGTGCTCTAAGGTTTGCCTATGTCCTCTTTCCCACTCCAACAGGATCATTTTAGGAGGGTGCCTTGAGCTGAAATGTGCATCACAGTCATGTGGGAAACTCATTAAAATTCAGATCCCTGGGCTCTACCCCAGAATTTACGATTCAGTAAAATCCAGGACCAATATTCTGCATTTATGAACATTTCTGTATATTGGTGGTGGTGCTGCTGCTGCTCCATAAACTACATTTTGAGAAATCCTAGATTAGACATGATTTAAAAGTTTTTATCCCTAAAGTGCTATTAATCATTCTTTAATGAGTTTATAACCTGATTCACGTTTTCCCCATGGGTTCGATGACTCTATTCTTACAGTTACTAATTAGTTTTTTGGCACCTTGTGCATACACATAACTATCAGACAGAGACAGTGAGGAAGACTCCTTTAGTCTTCCCATCTACGCGTCCCTGAAAACCACTGTATTTTGGAAAAAAAAAGAAAGGAAAAGAAAAAGAAAAAGAAATGCTTGCCACAGGCATGTTCTGTGGCTAGGGACTAGGCAAGTCTGGTAATCTGAGATAATGATATATTGGTAAGTATCCTCCCTCCTGGTAGAAAATGCAGTGAGAAGCTTCCATAAAGACATCTATTCATACATGCATCTACACACACACACACACACACACACACACACACACACACACACACACACACAC
>OU015743.1:31753817-31768347 GCA_907169655.1 Acomys percivali
ATGATGGTGTGTGTGTGTGTGTGTGTGTGTGTGTGTGTGTGTGTGTGTGTGTGTGTGTGAGAGAGAGAGAGAGAGAGAGAGAGAGAGAGAGAGAGAGAGAGAGAGAGAGGGAGAGAGAGAGCTAATGCAGAATGGAAGAAATAGTGTCTAAGATGGCTGCCCAGAGATTAGCTTGTCCCACATGAAGGTCATCACTACCTGCCTCTGTTCTCAGCATAGTTTCCATTCTATCCCTGATGTATGCTAAACTGGAGAGACACAGTTGGTGTAAACTCCTTCGCCCTGTAGTACAGTCCCTGGTGTAGATGGCAATGGGGATGAATGGCTGCCTGGGGCCATAGCAAGGTCTAATCGGCATGTGGTTGAGTCATAAGTATTTCCTTTCACAAAGAATCCTGGGGGGTATGTCAAGTGCAGGGAAAGCTGGACAGTGACACCTATTCTGAGGGTGGGCCAGCTTGGAATATCCACATGCTGGTCCTCTTTCATTCTCTTGCCCAGACTAGTTCCACTTGCATCTGCCTTGACCATGCTTCTGTGCACAGCTAAGCATAGGTGTGGCCTGAGAATGACGTCCCTGAAGAACACTGTTCCTCTCCTGCCTTTACTCTTAGGGTAGTTTGCCATAGGCTCAGCCAGTTTGAAGTGCCCAGCAGTTGATATTCTCTAAGGAAACCTTGGCTAATAGGGTACTACAAGTGAAGGACACATGCTTCTTTCTAGTAGTTTCAGGGAATGCTGATATATGTGGCTCACTGAAGAATCTTCAGAAAGATGGCCTTCTGACAGCTTGAGCAACCCGACATCGTTGGCTCAGCCTCTTCCCCTTTGAATAAGTCTTATTTAGGGTTTTATTGCTGTGAAGAGACACTGTGACCAGGACAACTGTTATAAAGGAAAGCATTTAACTGGGGCTGGATTATAGTTCAGAGGTTTAGTCCATTTTCCTCATGGCAGGAAGTATGGCAGCACCCAGGCAGACATGGTGCTGGAGAAAGAGCTGAGAGGCTGCATCTGGATCATTGGCAGGCTGCAGATGTCTAGTTTCTTTGAGGTCCTTATATTTGTTAGAAACAAGTCCTCTATCATATGTATAAATGACAAAGGTGGTCTCCCATTCTATAGGCTGACCCTTCAGTTGACTAATAACTCCCTTTGGGGCATAGAAGCTCTTTCATCATACAATTGGTTGTTGACCTTACTTCCTCTATCACCAGCATCCCACTCAGAATGTGTTTACCTGAGTCTGTATCCTGGAGTGTGCTCCCTACCCATTCTTCTACAAATTTCAGTGTTTCAGGATGAACCTTGAGATCTTTGACCCACTTAGACTTGGTTTGTGTTCAGGGTGAGAGAAAAGGACAAACTTCCACTCTTATCCATGGAGATAAGCAGTCTTCCCAACATGACTTTTTACTCTGTCTTTCCTCCAAAGTCTATGACATTCAAGAAAAATCAAGATGGCTGTGTGTATGTGGGCTTCCATCTGGGTCCTTGATTCTATTCCATTGATCAGTGTGTCAGTTTTTTTCTGATGTTGAAGCTCTAGCACCCAGTTAAAGATCTGGGCATGGCCATTGAAAACCCTGACACTGAGCATGTGGGAAGACGCAGAAACAGGAGCAAGCTGGTGCTTGCTGGTTGATAGCCTAGCTCTAGGTTCAATGAGAGACCTTGTCTTAAAGGAATGTGACAGAATGTGATAAAGCAGGGTGCTTGATGTCCTGCTCTGGCCTCCACTTGAGCCTATTGTACATATATACACGTGTGTGCATATACAACACACTGACATACACCACATATGCAAATACCACACACATATACCACACACATAAACAGATAAAATAAACAGGCACTTTTACTAACCAGAGTGAGTAAATGGTCTGTAAACTTCTGAAACAACACACAACTTTAGTATTGATTAGAGAAATGCAAATCAAAGCTGAAAGCATGAGCCACTTCCACCCTAGGACTAACAGAAATTAACCTACTCAACAATAATGGTTGACAAGAATGTGAGGCTTAGGGAATTCTCACACAGATGGTAGAGTAGGAAAGAAAAAAAAAAAAAAAAAAGAAAGAAAGAAAGAAAGCTCACCATTGGAATTCTTTTACATTATTTCACATAGTTAAATATGGACAAGATTTATCTCCCAGCTTCTATGTATACAGAATAAAGAGTTCACAATGCATAGAGAGTGGGAAACACACATGGGCTCCACCCAAGTGTTAGTTTTCATAACAATACAAGCCAAAGAAACAACCCAAAATCCATGCCCAAAAGAATGAATAAATAGATCATGGTATGGTCATACAACATTGTCCTATCCATCAATAAATAGATCACATTTTAATACACATTTCAGTGTGGCTCAGCCTTGAATGTACAACGTCGGTCAAATGCAGCAAACCATAGACTAAATACACTGTGACTCCGTTTATGTAAACTTCAAAAGAAGCAAAATGAAACAATGGGTTGTTTGAAGATGCACGCATGTGTGGTAAAACTACAAAGGAAAGCAAAGAATAAAATAAAAGATGAAAACAAAATTGGTTATAGTGGTTACTTTGAAATGGGGACAAACTCAACAAGGCTGGAACTTGCAAACATTCAAAGTGATTGGCGAGATGTTATTTACCAAGTCAAGCGGGAGGCACAGGTGTTTTTAATATAATTATTTAAGCTGTACATGTCCATACTCTTTTCATGTTGGCTCGACTTTCTAACGTAAGGGGAATGGGTTAGAGTGTGTGTTTAGCGGCAGGGCTTTTAGGCTGTTGGGTTTTACTTCTAGGTCCTATCATTTGGGCTGATTAGGATGCAAGTGGTAGCTCTCGTTGGAAGACCCTTAAATGTCAGAATCTATAGACCTTTTCCCCGGATGCTTTCGGTTTTCCAGAAAACTCTCTAACCTCTGTGTGCAAGGTGAACACTTGGCTCTCCACAGAGCAAAGAGCATGAAGGGTGAAGGGTGAGGGGAGTGGGAAGGTGGTAGGGGTGGAGATCTGGGAGGGGGGATGGTGAGGGGTACGCAGGGAGGTCTCTGCATAATTCCTCACAGTCTGTGCACTTCTGCTTTGGCTTCTTTGGAGGAAGGGGCAGGCAGCCTTCTTGCTGTGATAGCTGGAGGAAGGGACCTGAGTTTGTTTGCTTCTCAGGACTTGCCAATGATTGCTGTCTTCAGGTTACAGTGCTGTGTATTCACATCTCAGAGCCGTTTGATGGCCTAGTGGTCAAATGGATTTATCCCCCATTTGCCTTTCATATCTGTGTCATGACACGGTCTCTGAGCTCGCTTCTCTTTCTCTATTGGGATAGTTTGAGATAGTTGATATTTGATAAATTGAGATAGATATTTTCCTATCTCCTATATTCCATCTATAAGCATGCCCTTGATGCTTCTGCCTTCTGAAGTGCTTCTCCTTCTCTTCTTCTTCTTTACTGTTAGTGGAGGAAAAGCATAGCTGGTTTTCCCAAATTTACTCAAACCTACTCTCTCATGACCTTTAGAAACATGATGCACCAAGAGATTAAAATCACAGCAAAAGTGCTCTTTGCAGGTCTTAATTGGTTTATGATCCTGGGCTTAGGTAGTAGTCCAGACCCAAAGTGGTTCAGAATGCTAGGCTATATTTATATGATTTTATGTTTATATTTACATGATAGGCTATATTTATAGCCAGAAACAGAAAGTTGTTGTACAGGAAACAGAACTGAGGTATAGAGATGGCCACATTGTTTAGAGCTGGCATCTCTCTTATTTGATGAACATGGCCTGAATGGTTGGCTGCATGGGCTTGGCTGAGACCAAGGTGGGTAGGGTACAGTCTATTTACATATCAAGTCTGAGTATAACTTACCATGTACAGATAGACAAACCTTAAGCCAAACTTGATATACATTAGTGAGTCTAGGCCTAAATGTCATAGTTAAAATAATCGAGAGTATGAAAAGTTGGCGCCTGGTGCCCAGGGCCAAGGTTTGATGGCAGGTGAGACTTACTCCAAGGCTTGCTTTCTTTTCTCAGGAAGAAGGCTTTTTATCTTCTGCCCTTAGCTGCATCCTACTGTCTAATTTCAAGCCCTCCTGTTGCAAGTCCTCAGATCTGTTCTCCACTGAGTATGAAGTACAACCCACTGTATGACCCAAGGACCACTGTGACTCAGTCACAAACTTGTGTCGTTGGGTGGAAGAAAGCTGACCTCGAGTGTCTGTGAATGGCTTCACATACACACACACACACACACACACACACACACACACACACACACACACAGCTTGTTTGCTGCATTTGGGGACCGTGGGTGCTCCTGGTGGCCCTTAGCCTGGCTCATGCTGGGAAGTAATTTGAAGGGGGTTTTCTCTGGCAGTGGTGGGGAATGGAAAGAGAAGAGAGGGGGATGGGGGGTGCTACTTCATTTTTCTTTCTCCTTCAGGAAGGCACAGGTTTCCTATGCTACCTTGGAACCAAAGCTGTGTTTGGACTAAATGGAAGATCTCTATGGAACAAAGGGTGAGGGGGAGGCATTTTTAAAAAAAGCATCCTCTGTTGTAGTCCATCAATGTCTCTTCTCCCTCCTCCTCCTCCAGAGCACTCTCCATTTATTTGTCCTCTCTGACCCTAGCAGCATTACCTCCCCCAGCTGCTATCTGAAAAGACAGTCTGAACCTTATTATAGGCGCTTGCCGGGTCATGGGAAGGCCAGGCCCCTGTGGAACTAGTTAGATGTGCCCAAGGGGTCAGATACTGACCATGGGTATAAGGGTTAGCTGTGGGGATGGGAGTCCGGAGGAGCTTGCTCCTCTGCTGCCAATTCCAAAGCTCATGGATGGTCCTAGCAGTGTAGCAGCTAGTACCCCATAGGCCTGGCTCCTACAATTAGTTGTGCAGGCAGGTGGAAGAGGTGGTTAGTCCTGGGATTTTAGAGTCAGTGTCTACTAGAGTTTTGTTTAGGAGAGAAAGCAAGGAAAGGGTAGTTATCACAGGAAGCTACAAAGTAAGAACTGTTTTTTCTCTCTAAAATGAATATATATTCAATAAATATATACATATACATACATACATACATACATACATACATACATATATATATTCATTCAGTATCCTCCTATGGCCTCTAAACTGATTGATGCAGCCTTGTCCCATAGTCAGGGGTATCCCTTCATCCTTTGTTTACCATTACCCTGTAGGACTTTCATCTTGCAGCTCTAAGACTCTACAAAAGTCAGACCTGTAAACTAAGGTGTGTGACAGAAAACATAGCTAAGGATGCCACATTCCTTCAGGACAAAGAACCTTGTCATCTGTAGTGATTTGAATAAAATTGGCCCCCATAGGTCCATAGGCCTGGCCTTCCCATGAACTGGCAAGCAATGCTTATAATAAGGTTCAGAGTGTCTTTTCAGATAGACACTTTTGGAGTAGGCGTGGCCTTGATCGAAGAAATGAGACGCTAAGGGGTGGCTCAAGGCAAGCCTAGTGGCTCATAGTCTCTTCCTGCTGCCTGAAGATCCAGATGTAGAACTCTCAGCTTTTAATGAGGAACTTACAGTTAGAAGCATGCAGCATACTGATGTTGTTATTCAATTTCATATATTTTCAGAGCAGATTTGAGGTATTAGGAGCTGTTTTATGAATTTGGCATATACTTTTAATTTCTTCCCAGCAGTTGTGTGGGAAGGGACCATTGTCTTCTCTTGGAATCTGAATGCCAGATTAGTCTAAGCTCATACAACTAATAAGCTGCGTGTGTGTGTGTGTGTGTGTGTGTGTGTGTGTGTAATATCTATATATAGACACAGCACACAAGCACAGTACTCTGAGGGCAAAAGCAAGTTCAGAAAATACTTATGGCACTCCCGTGTGCCAGGCATTTGGCTGTTTAATGCATCCCCAGATTTAACCAATTGTGGCCCCTGACCTCAAGGAGTGTGATATTGGGAGGGGCAGGTGCACAAAACATAACTGCCTTCATTGTAAATCTAGATTCAGGAAACCAAGGACACTAGTGAATGGAGGAGGTAAGTGGACAAAGGCTATGGGAGTCTGGGAAGGATGTGTATGAGTTCTCAGCCAGGAAAGGAAGGTCATGAGCAAAGTTAACAGGTCCAAAAGGAGAGAGCAACAGCATTATTGTCTTTGACCCTGGTGCACATGGTGTCTCTTTGGCTAGAATTAAGGTCATGAGCTAACAACTGGAATGCATTAGTTGCTTGTTGAATAAACAGAACACAGAACAGTGAGTGTTAGTGGTATATTTAGATGGGCACAAGCCATACAAGATGGCATCTTCTTGGACTAGCTTCTGTGTATCTTAACTACCCAGAGGCAAATGTTGAGAGTGGCTGGCTTAAAAAGCAGCTTAGGTGGACAGCTAAAAACAATATGTCACTGAGAAGTTGGGTTTGGAGAACTTTTCTAGCTTCCTGTGACTTTTTCATCTTACAACCCAAGGCTCTGAACCATTCTTCCCTATGGCTGGCACTACGCGTGGCTTCAGGTTGGATCACTGGGTCAACTATCAGAGCGATTCTAGAAAAGGACCCATAGGAAGCGAAGGTAATGATAAGAGAAAAGATAATGGTCCATGCTACCTATATGACAAAGAAGTGATGGCAAAGTAGAGGGAACCACTCTTGTCAGAGTGGTGACCAAGGTTACCCTGACATACCTAAGAAACCCAGGCCAGGCCTGGGATAGTAGTAGTAGCAGTAATAGTTGATGTTCTTCTTCTGGGGTATATGTGTACTCCTGTATGCATACACATGTTGTTTTTCTTTCTTTTTGACAGAGTCACTAATTCAGCTAGATGGTTGGCCAATGAGCTCTAAGGATCTACTTGTAGCCACATCTCTAGAGCTGAGATTGCAGATGTGTCCCTATGTATCCAGCTTCTCCATCCCTATTTTTAACCATGAGTATCAGGGATCCAACTTAGGTCCCCATGCTTGCATCATAAACAATTTACTCAGTAAGTCATCCTTCCAGGCCCCAGGCATGGCCTTCTAGTGCTTGTGTGGAACTGGAAGGATAAGAGAAAGGGGAGACAGGAAAAAAAAAAAAAAAAAAGAAAGAAAGAAATGTCCGTGAGGAGTCTGCAGGGCTGAACATCAAAAGTAGTTGAGAAATATATTTTGGACTAAAGGTAAAAGTGGAAGGAATTAGAAGATATCAAATGTTCATTTTGTTGTTGTTGTTGCTGTTGTGTTTTGTTCTTTTGAGACAGGGTTTCTCTGGGTAGTCTCAGCTGTCCTGGAAGATGTCAAAGCTCTTACCAGTCTATGTTTACAGTTGCTAGAGTTCCGCTCCTACATGCCAGGCACTAGAGTGACGCGTCGTACTGCTCTTGTTATCCATCCACGGACACGGATAGTGTGTTGTAGGAATTATCACTGTTTCGTAGGTTGAAATAGTGAAGCTCCAAGAAGGTCTGAAACTGTGTCTCTTGGGTTCATACAGCCCAGCTGACCTTAGAATGTGAGGATGATCCCTCCCCTAACTGGCTACTTTATGTCTAGGCCTGCTCCCATCTTTGAGGTTAACTCCACCGGGCAAGTCTGGTACTAGCCTAGTAGTCCCACTGATGTAAAAATGGAAGCATGCTTACCACCCACTCCAACTTTTCCGTAGTCTTGGAGTCACGACTAAGAAATAACTATTGTCTCTTTATATGGGCAGCAGCAAATCCCAGAAGCTCTCCAAAAGCTAGAACTGAGTGTGATGTCAAGGGGGATTTTGCTTTATTTATCTTCTAAATTCTCCTCTGACAAAGCCCCTACACCTGGGCTTTTGAAAGCTCCAAGAGTGAAATAATGGGTGGAATTTGCAAGAGGGTGGTGGAGGGGAGGCTTCAAGAGTTGCTTCTGTCAGCAGCTGTGGCCAGCTTTGACAATGCCCCTTCTTGGCAGGTGGGAATTTTAGGAACTCAACGCTGTCAGGCAGAGAAGGAATGGAGCAGCCAGCAGGGTTCAGTGGGTGTGGTGTTTGGCTCACCAAAGAGTTTGGGGAGCTGAGGCCATTATCGTTACTGTCATAATCAGTAAAATGAGGATAGAGAAAAGAACTCATATTTTACAGGGTTGTGTGTGTGTGTGTGTGTGTGTGTGTGTGTGTGTGTGTGTGTAGTGCACTAATAAAATTCACATTTTGTTGTTTCAGGAACTGGGGATGAAACCTAGGCCCTTCTGCACACCAGGTAAATATGTAACCACTGAGTTACACCACCAGCTCCAAGTCATGTTCATATGTATTAAGAAACATAAGCATCTGTATAATCGTATCCTGCTCAGGAAACTGCACAGTACATGTGAATGAAAGAGCATCTCTTCTTTCATGGAATGTGCCAGGGGTTGAGATGTATTTAGTCAAAGGGGCTACAGGGCTGCCAGATTTAGTTAAAATGCTAACAATTTTGCCCCATCTCACATAGCGTGAGTTAAAATTTATTTTTGGATCAACAACAAATGTCTATCCATTTTTCAACTATCTACCTACCTACCCACTTTATGGTGCCCCACACATTATTTTCATTATTTGCACACAGCACAAGTGATGGAGTCATTTATCTGGCAGCTCTGTGCGGGGTGGAGATGAGGAGGAGATGGAAGATGAAATCTGTATTTATACCTAGGAGGAACGGGTCAGTACATTCATAGTATTCCATGCGACCCGTCTTGTGTTAGATTTCCAGACAGTGGAAACCCAGATAGGGTGGCCTCTCTCTACAGCCTCTGTCTGTCTCCAATAGCTGAGACCACACAGCCATCTCCCTGCATTGTTCCAGCCCATGAAACTGGAGACTGTGTTTGCTGGTTCTGAAGCTACACCATCTCCTGCCCCCTCCTTTCACCAAACACACAAGCTCGTGAACACAAAGGCAGGGGGCTGAGGGTTAATGGCAGAGGGGCAGGGAAGGGATTAGAGTTTTTATCAAAATAGCATCTGCAAAGATCCGTCTAGGATAGACATCATTTGGAGCATGTCTATGGCTGGGGGCCAGGCCTGGGGAGGGGGTGGGACACACCAGCTGTCCAGGGAAGGAGTGGTCCCTTGGGGCAGGGGCTTTGCCAGGTGCATGTGGCTGAGAGTGGGTAGGCTTCCCTTCTTCACTTCTCAGGCCTCCTGCTCTACACGTTTTAAAAATAAACCTTTTGGTCAAACAGTTGCTTTTCAATCACTCAGAAAGAAGAGCTTGCCTAACCATGCTATTAACATTGTTGGGACGTGTATGTACCTGTGTCTCAGAGAGTCTGTGGCCCCTCCTGGGGGTAGGGAAAGCTTTCAGGTCTGAGTCCAGAACTCTGTGGCTTTGACAAACTCCATCTCTCAGGAGCTTTCTCTGCCTGTGCTGTAGGCCTGCTTGAAACCAAATAAGACTTGACAAAAGTTAAAGATGACGTTTCCTTTCTCAGGATCACAGTTGCCCCTCAGTTTTGATGCTGAGAGCAACATTCTCCATTGTTTACCCTCATGGAGCAATTTGAAGCGTCTATATTTTCTCTTGTTGGTTACTGAGCTCACCAACACTTTATGTTGTCTTTCTGCATCTCACATCCTCTCCTTATTAGTAAAGGATAAAGAGGTCAGGGCAGTTCATCTAAAAATAGACCATTTCGAGGTGAAGGACTTTTTACACATGACATCAAGGGGAGAAATAAGAAATCCGCAAAGAAAATATTGATAGATGTGTTTCCACAAACATTGATGGTTATATATCTTAAAATACCATACCAAAGGCACACAGAATATTTATTACCTGTCCTATAAAGAGCCTTTATAATTAACAAGGAAGAAAGCAGATGTAACTAACAAAGAAATTCAAATGGCTAATAAATATATGTAGAAAAAGTTCTGATAGATAACAAAATAAATTCAGATTGAATAAACAAGAATACTTTTTAAAAACATGTATATGAGTATGTGTGTGTGTGTGTGCGCACAGGTGTGTGGATGCATATGTGTGTGTGTGTGTGTGTGTGTGTGTGTGTGCATGCACAGGTGTGTGGATGCATGTATAATGCATTTATATATGCACATGTGTAGAGACCAGAGGATGACTTCAGTGTTGTTTCTCATGAGTATCCACCTTGTTTTTGAGACAGTTTCTCTCATAGGTCTGGGCTATTATTATTAAACTGGGCTAGCTGGCCAGTGAGCCCAAGGAATTTGTCTGTCTTCACATCCTAAGCACTAGTATTACAGATGTGTGTTACCATGTACATCTATCTATCTATCTATCTATCTATCTATCTATCATCTATCTATCTATCATCTATCTATCATCTATCTATCTATCTCTATTTGTCTATCGATCAATCTATCACCTATCTATCTATCATCTATCTATTGATCAATCTATTATCTATCTATCTATCTATCTATCAATCTATCATCTATATATCTATTTTTATGTGGGTTCTGGAGATTGAACTCAGATCCTAATGCTTCCATGGCAAACACTTTACCAACCAAGCCATGTCCCCACTCTCAGGCATTATTTTTATATCTAAAGCACACACACACAAAAATCTGCTAAAAAGCTGATTCCAAGTGTTGGGAAGCATGTGGAAGAGGCAGGCCCTCTCAAGCACTACAGGTGTTAGCATTTGAATGGACAATGTCTTGGAAGGATGAAGAAAGAAGTAAAGAAACAAAGATGAACTTCTCCAAGACCTTTTGAACTGGTTCTTCTAGTCCTAGAAGCCTTTTGGAGAAAGTAATGTTTCATGCCAGCATCTGTCTATGAGGTTCCTTAGTGTAACACTGCTTATGACAAGATAAATCTTGGTATTTATGTTCAACAGCTCAGCTTTGGTGTTTTGAGGACCACAGTGCATGGATCACTGGGATATTATATAGCTAGAGGAGAGTGCTCTGTAGGCATCTCATTGAAGTAAGAATTTGGATTCTAGGTCTCCCATGCTAGTAATGCTTTTGCCTTAAATAATTAGTTTCTATGTAATATTGAACTGTAAGTAACCAAGGATTCACAGTAAAAACATGAAGCTAATATAAAGTCACCCTTGGGGGTTAAACAAGTTACTAGATACCTCCTGCTTATTCTTCAGGATTCTTCTCCTACCTCCCCTAACCTGCTATCTGCCCTGGGTAGCTACTGACCAGTGTGATATTGGTGAGGTCCCGTCCTCTGCTTCCAATTGGGTTCAGTTAGCCAGAGCAGAGCATCCGAAGTGGAGAAAGAAGGAGAAGAGAATTGTGACTTTATGGATCCTCTATTGTGAGACAACTGCAAACTGAGGTCCTTCACCCCAAAAGTCCCTGTAAGAAGCCTCTGAGTTTCCAGGGCTCTCCTCTCTTCACTTCAATGGCCTAGGAGGAAGCAACACCATCTTCTTATATTTTTACTTGTGTTCCTTTTGCCTAAAGCAGTGGTTCTCAACCTGTGGGCATCTCAGAAATTTACATTATGATTCATAACAAAATTAAAATTTACAGTTTTACATAGCAAAATCACAGTCATGAAGTAGCAATGAAATAGTTTTATGGTTTGGGGGTCATCACAACCCGAGAGAGACTGTATTAAGGGGTCGCAGTGCTAGGAAGGTTGAGAGCCACTGCTCTAAAGTAACTAGAATATTTGTTGTTGCATGTCAGTGGTAAAGAGTGTTGCAAAATAATTATTTTATCTCATTTATTGAGGAAAATAAGTTTTATTATGTTGTGGGGGTTATGAGATATCAATCAACACTAGTTTCAATTTTTAAGTTCTTTCTCAAAAAACTAATATAGCATATGCATATTCTTTGACTTGAAATCACAAAATCAATTGTTTATTTGGGCATGGAGTTGTTTGCCCATAACTGAAGCTGGAAGATTTCTTCAAGTTCAAGTCCAGTCTGGTATACAGTGCACTCTAGGCCAACTGGGACTATACAGCAAGAACTTACTTAAAAAAGATTATTAATCTTAAGTTAATCATTGCCAGTCAAATTGCTTTGTAAATATTTATGGTTAGGCCCACAGACCAGTGCTGTTGGCTTTGGTTGAGTCGATTCTTTTTGTTTCGTGGGTAGCAACAGTTACTCAGACATTCAACTGGGCAGAGTGCTGAGAATAAGTGACTGTTGACTCCTCATAAGTGAGGCATTCCTATCATCCAGTCTAAGGTTCGGTGAACATTTCAAAGGAATGCGATCCAGAGGAAAGGATGGAAGCTATGGAACTCTGTGTTCTAGGCACACCATGGCCACTGTGCTCATGACCTCGCAGCATCTGTGATTCCCTGTCCATGACCCGCACAGTTTAGACCCATTAACACTCCCTCCGGATGGGCCTCAAGGGCTCATGAGACCCCAAGCCTCCCTCAAGGATTGATGGATAGTTGACAAAGGATGCTGGGGGAGAGAGATTTTCTTTAGTGATGTAACTCCTGTAAATTACCCATGTGCTGTAACTATCCACTTACCCAAGTTCCTGCCAGCAATTATAATAAACTCCATAACTGAGTCACAAAACAACAAAACCAAAAACAAAACATGGAGGTAAAAGGAGAGAATAATGCAGGGTGGACAGGATCAAAGTACATTACATATGTGTGTGAAAAATACCATAATGAAGTCTACTATTATGTTTAATTAATGTTAATAAATACTAATGAAAAGATACACATTCATAATAATAATTAATCTTGATATGTAATCATGTGCTTTCATTTAGCACCATGTCACTAGTTTTAGAAAGAACATTTTACAATGTTGCCTTATATTTTAATTTTAATTAAAATTTTTTTCTTCAAAGTTACGTTTTATGTTTAATATATTTGATGCTGACACCTTCACCTGATTTTTTTCATGTGCATCATACTCTTATAAGTTATGAAAATACTCTCTGGAGGACTTGTAGAAATTATGCTTTGTAAGATATTTCAAATTGTAGTTGCCTTATAGTGTGTAAAATTTCAACCCCAAATTTTATGCTGATTATTGTTTTTTAAATTTCCAATTAGATGCTATGTTTTCACAAAGCATTTTTCCAAAAATATTTTTTTTAATTGAAACAGAATTATACCACTTTTCTTCCTACCTTTTCTCCCTCAAGTACAGTCCCTCATACAACTCTTAGATCCTTCCCACTCTGAAGTTTTATATATATATGTATATGTATATGTATTCATATATACAATTGCTAGGCCTTTTTGGTGGTTTGTGTGTTTATAGTTTCATGGCTGTCTTCTGGGAAAGGCTAACTCTTCTCCCAGAAGTCATTACTTGCCTCTAAACCTTGACTAAGGAAGAAAATATAAACAACATCCTAAAAGTTCTAGGTATAGGAAGGAGTTTCTAAACCAAACCAAACCAAACCAAACCAAACCAAAACAAAACAAAACAAAACAAAAGAAACTGCATTTGCCAAGGAATTAAGGCCAACAATTGACAACTAGCACCCCAAGAAACTGAAAACTTCTATAAAGCTAAGAAAACAATCAAGTGAGTGAAGAAACCCACAGAACATGGGAAAAAAAATCACATTGCTTACTAAAGAATTCATGAAACAAGGAGTTGAGGAAACAAATAACCAGTTTAAAAAAGATGAGCTAGATGTTAGATGTGTACACAGAGATATCTCAATAGAAGAAATGAAAATGGCTGATAAATGCCCCAATATGTGCTTATTATCTCTAGCAATTAGGGAAAACTCAAATTAAAACATTGAGCTGCCATCTTACCCAGCCAGAGCGGCTAAGCCCAACAAGATAACTGGCAATGAATGTTGGCTAGGTCGTGGAGGAAGAGGAACCCTCCTTCACTGTTGGTGGGAATGCAAATTGGTGCAACCATTCTGGAGATCAGTATGGAAAATCAAGTAACTAAAATTATATCAACCATATGACCCGGCTACACCACTCCTTGGCATATGCGTGAAGGACTTGACATTCTATTCTATAGATACTTGCTCAGCAGTATTTATTGCTTGCCTATTCACAATAATAGGCAAATGTTAACAACCTGAATATCTTCATCTGACAAATAAATAAGTGTGGTACATATAGACAGCGGAGTAAGTTGTAAAGAAAAATGAATTCACAATTGAGATGTAAAAAAAAAAAGAAAGAAAGAAAGAAAGAAAAGAAAAAAGAAAAATGACCTCATGAAATTTGCAAGAAGATGGGTGGACCATTGAATGAAATAACACAGACCTAGAAAGTCAAACACAGTATGTCCATACTCTCTCATCTGTGGTTTGTAGCTCTAAATTATCAGATGTGAATATCCAACATCAGGTAACCACAGAAGCCTGGAAAATAGAAAAGAAAACTGGGTTGGGTTGGGGCAGGATACAGGCGATATGAAGTGAGAAACGGACAGTGGCCTTCAACTGAGCAGGAGGGAGGAACGGAACACAGTATGAGAAGATGGGGCAGGCACGGGTTAGAGACAACATCATCAAGGTTGTTCGATAAACTCTCAAGGAATCATATTATTTTATACTTACCTAAAGCTATGTTCTCGCCCCTCCATGTACGTGTGTGTGTGTGTGTGTGTGTGTGTGTGTGTGTGTGTGTGTGTGTG
>OU015743.1:31773941-31797620 GCA_907169655.1 Acomys percivali
GTGTGTGTGTGTGTGTGTGTGTGTGTGTGTGTGTGTGTGTGTGTGTGAGTTTATGTATACCGTGTGCATGCAGGAGTCCTCAGAGGCCAGAAAAGAGTATAAGATTCCCTAGAAGTGGAGTGACAGGAAGTTGTAAACCAGCATGTGAGCTGCAAGCAACTGAACCCATGAACTCTGTAAGAACAGCAAACACTTTTAAAGGCTAAGCCATCTTTCCAGCCCAGTTTGCCCAGTTTGTTTTATTTCGAGACAGGGTTTCTCTGTGTAGCTTGGCTGTCCTGACCAGGCTGGCCTCGAAAATACCCAGTTTTTAATTGCATATCCTGTCCTTTCCTTCTTGGGTTCAGAAGTTCCTTGTATATCCCTTTCGCCATTTGGATATTTGATTGTCTCTCAAGGCTCATGTACTAAAGGCTTGGTCACTATGATGACACTATTGGCAGAACTCCGAGATGTGAGGCCTAATCGGAGCCTCTTAGATCATTGGGGACATGCTGTCGGAAAGGGCTGTGAGACCTACCACAGTATATTCCTCTCTTGCTTTCTGACTTCTAATCCAAGTGACTTTGTCCTGTCACACATTCCTGCCATTACGTGATGACCCACCCATGGGCCCAAAGCAGCAGGAACTACTGATGATGGGATAGACTCTCCAAAACTTTCCAGTTAAAGGAATTCTTTTTCTTTGTAATTTATCTCAGTTGTTATAGTGACAGAAAGCTGAATAATCACTATCCCCAAAGTGTACAAAGTAACCTACAAGTGCATGGGTATTTTCATTAAACACTGTCAGCTCTCATTTGTCCAGAGTACGTAAGGGAAATAATGTTTGACAGAAAACTCAAGTTTATTCATATTTGGCTGGGAACATAGCAGAGGCACAGATCCACCTGTGAATGCAACCCAACCTGTTGATACCATTAATAGCCCTACTTTGGGAATGGATGCTCTACAACCATCATTTTACCCACAGGTGAATGAAAGCAGACTTCAGTCACCAATTGCACTACCTCTTTTTTACAGTCACAACCAAGTTTGTTATTATGGAAACTATTTTCAGTTTGACCTACTGGGAATTATTTAGCGAACAAAGATGAGCGCTAAATACATGGTCAAAATGGGCATCAGTTGAGCATCATGACACACATATTCACTCATTAAAATCTCATCACATAGGTGTTAAAAGTATATTTCTTTTACATGTGTGACATCCAGGTTTGGAGAGTTTAAGTACTTGCCCAGGACCATGTCACTAAGGTCTGTGAGATCCCAAAATTAAACCCACAGAGGCCAAAAGATGTATGTTATCAAAAGAGAAAGCTCCATCACAATTCTTTCCTAGAGTCATATGGATAAATTATCCCTGAGAATGAACAAGATGCTGTGTAGCAATAACAGAAAAAAAAAATCAAAATCTGAGGCTATGGACTCCATCCCCAAGCTCCTGAGGGCAGACAGTGAAGATCAGGAGGCTGGTACGTCTGAGCCAACACTATGTCGCCAAGGTTTTATGGAGCTGAGAGTAGAATCTGCTCTTTCTGCCTCAGGATCCAGACAGTTTCCTTCTAATCCTAAGGGAAAAGTGTGTGACAGTCTGCACCCTCACCGCATGCCAGCCATTGGTCACGTGCCAGGTGGTTCTAGATTAGTGCAAACGTGTGTTATTATTGAAACTAGATGTGTAATTCAGGCTACTTGAGATGAGGTGGAAGAAGAATAGAGGTGTTCATAGAAGGACATTTTTGTGAGGAATACATTTCTTCCCCCATCATTTTAGGACTGACTACTGTAGTATAAGGGGTGAGCAAGAAAGGAAGGGAGAAAAATAAAAAAGGGGACACACACACAATGTATATATATATATATATATATATATATATATATGACATATGTTGTATATGCATAATGCATGTGAGCATATATGTGTCCATACATATAGATACACACATGTTCGTAGATATTTATACACATGTATTTGCAGTTATAAGTGTGAACTGTGTGTATATATGTGTGCATACATATAGATACACATATGTACATAGATATTTATGTATATACATTTGCAGTTGTAAACATGGACTTTTAAGTATTTTTAAAGCGAGGAGAAAACTAACAGAAGTGATATTTGTGAACAGGGACCTTTTTGCATTTCTGAAACAGGAAGTCAAGAGGAAAAATTATTTTCAGTATTCTTAAAGCACCAGGTGTGGGCAGGATGGAGCGTAGCCCTTTCAAAAATAAATACGGTAAGAGAGAATAGCCCAGTGAACAGAGGGACCAACATATAAGGCCTGAGTCGGGCTTGAAGGCACATGCCTACAGATCCAGCTACAGGGGAGCCAAAGCAGAAAAGTCACAAATTTAAGGTCTAATTGGCCTATACTGCAAGCTTAATGTCAGCTTAGGAAACTTAGTAAAATTTTATTTCATAATTAAAAATAGAAATTATTGTAGAAGATTTCACTCAGTGGTAGAGTGCCTTGCTCAGCAGAAAAGGCCCCAGGTTCTAACCCCAGTCTTGCTAAATGAATGACAAAGCAAATAAGTGAAATGAAAGAATTAACATTTCTGTCAGATGCAGTGGCACAAATGTGTAATCCCAGCACCTAGGAGGCAGAGACAGGCAGACCTCTGTGAGCTCCAGGCCAGCCTGATCTACAAAGCTAGTCTAGCACAGCCAAGGCTACATAGAGAAACCCTGTCTCAAAATAAAAGGAAAAAAAAAAAAGAATTGACATTCCTAGTTTAGGAAGAAGAGGGACTTGTCCCAGAATAAAAAGTCACCAAGGATAGAAATCAGAACAGAATAGTGCCTCTGTCTACTGGAAGTTTTAGTGTCACATAATATGTATGGGTGCTCATTGGATGGAAGAGGCTAAGGGTATTGATATCTATATGGGGAGTGGAAAAATCAGGAAAAGAGTGAAGGTGAAGGGGGGCTTGAAAATGAGGTTCATCTGGAAGAGAGATGCTCCCCTCTCACCTCAGTGTTGGACCATCTCAGAAAAAACTTAAGAATCTCTTTAAGCATATGTGATGATAATAAAAGTCTTTGTGTCACTGGAAGTTCTGTGTTTCTGCCACAGTGAGGAGGATGGACAGGGGAAATCCATCAGAGCACACAGCTGCTGGCTGTAGCCTCCACCTGCCATCGGAAGATCTCGGTGATACTCAGTAGAGGATAGAGAAATGCAAGGCAGGTTGGAGAAGCAAGCTGCCTAGTCCGGGAGGCCAACGGAAAGAATCCAGAAATAGAACTAGAGGATCCAGTCCCAGCAGGAGGAGTATGAGGGAGACAGATGAAGTGGGGAGCAAAAACCCCTTGGGGGAAGTGGGTTGAACTTAAGCCAGCAGGGTGGTGGAAAATAGCTGTGGGTGCCAGGAGAAAAAATGAATTGAGTGAGAGGCCATGGGACTGGGGATGGGGGTGGTGGGGAAGAGGGCATGGGGCAGGCCCCACAGGAATTGGAGACATGGGGTAAGAGATGATTATTCCAGCTGTCCAAAATCCATCCTTTTGATTGTGTACTGGCAAGATGAGAGTTTGGATGGGAGCTAGGAGTGGCTATCAGGGGAGGACAGAGGGTGCTGGGGAGGGTGAGTGTCAGGGTGCTGGCTGTCAAGGGCCAGCGTGGATGTTAGCACTGTCTATTCTCCATGTGTGTCTCAAGAGTGCATTTATTTCTTATGTTTTCTCCCTGCAGAGCATAGATCCGAGGCCAGACTGTGCTCTGGGAAAGGGTGAGACACCCTCAAAGTCCATGCCACCAGAGGCCTCTGAACAGCCTCCCGAAGGAGTGCTCCAATTATGTCACCGACATGGGACGTGCCAGGCGGATAGGGTAGGGGAAGATCTCTGGCAAGGGTTGTGGTGACCACAGGCTCCTGGCTTCATGGAGGCTCCCCACAACTGGTGCTGTCTCGTCTCAGTCATAGTTCATGGTGGCTGTGCCCAGGAAGTGTGCAGAGACAGTTTGCTACAAAGCCCAAGGGAAACCGGGACCAAGAGTGAGCAGTGTTCCAAGCCCCGCCCCTTGTCTCGCAGCACTTCCGGGAAATGAAGGAGGAAATAAAAAAGAGAGTAGGCCCCTTCCAAGCAAAGGTGGTTCATCGTGAAGATGAACCTAGTGTCTTATCTCCAACGCTGATACACAGTTGGTGTTGGGCTAAAACTATACAGTTGAAGAATCTTAGAATAGTTAAGGCAATTGAGTCAAATGAACTACATCTTAGAATAATTCCTTGGTTATTTATTTACTGAATAGACATTTATAGATCATTAATGTTAGGTGCCCATATTAAAAAGGTATTATGCTTAGCACAAAGTATTGTAATTTATACCAAAGATTACATGAAAACAACACCACAGAGATATGAAGCTGTTGGCATAGGTCTCTTGAGTCAGTGTGGTATCATGCAAATTAGGAAAGAAGTATTTATCATTAATAATAAAAATAGATGAAAGTTATGGGACACAGTGGCCAAGTTAAATAATTTGCTTTGGAGGGAATCTTTCTTGTGGACCTATGTACCTTCATAACACATTATTTGGAGAAGCAACTGGGTATTTTCAAGACCCCTGAGTTCAGCTGAAATTGCTTAGAGGCCTTGAGAAAACAGTGTCTATAATTCATGATTCTGGACTTAGGACTTTTTTTGGCATGTCCAAAAAGACTCCCTGTGGGATATGAGATTGCTGAGTTAAAGAAAGCTGCCTGGCCATTGCTCAATGCGCGTATTATAGGCCTATTCTAAAGAGAAGCCACGTCTCTTGAGAAGAGACAGGGCGATAGGGCACAGCAGCAATGGAAGATGGAAACATGGCTGGGTAGTGTCAGAAGCGGTAGAAATAGTGAAGAGGGGTGGCGAGGACTTGGCTAAGTTTACATTAGCCAGAGTCGATTAGCAGAGTTTATTTAATTGACTTAAAAAAAAAAAGAGTCCAGGAATTTGGGCTAATTTGTCTTTCTTAAAAAATTAAGGACTGACAAACATTAGGTGGGGCTCAGGGAATCCTGTGGAAGAAGGGGAGGAAGGATTGTAGAAGCCAGAAGGGTGAAGGATGCCACAAGAAAAACTACAGAATCAACTAACATGGTTCCATAGGTGCCCACCAACAAAGGCTGAATTGCCAGTCAGGGAACATGCTTGGGACTGACCTAGGCCTCTGCACATATGTTACAGCGGTGTAACTTGGTCTTCATGTGGAACTCTTACCAGCGGGAACAGAAGCTGTCTCTGACTCTGTAGTCTACTTTGGGGACACTTACCTCCTATTGGGCTGCCTCATCTACTCCTCAATAGGAGAATATGCCAGGGCTGATTGATATACATAAGAGGCCTCCCCCCTTTTCTGAAGAGGAAAGGAGGAGGAGTGGTTGGGGGAGAGAGGAGGGAGGAAGGACTGAGAGGAGAAAAGGGAAGCTGCAGTTGGAATGTAAGGTAAATAAACAAGTTAATTAATTAAAAAAAAAGTATGGCTGATAATACCATTCTTTTGTGGTTGCCTAGACATATGAGGCCCTAAGTTCAATTCCCAGAAGTGCAAAAACCACTGGGAGCTGGGGCCCTGGCTGTGGCTCTCTTGGGAGAGTGAGTACTTTACTTGCCTAGTATGTGCAAAGCTCTGCCCTCAGTCCTTAGTACCGCATGACCCATGCGGTGGTACATGCCTTAGGAGCTGGGGACATGAGGACCAAGAATTCAGGGTCATCCTCAGCTTCAGAGTGAGCATGAGGTCAGTCTGGGCTCCATAAGACCCTGCCTCAAATGAAATGAAACAAAAGAAAAGAGAGAAAAGGAAAGACAGAAACGGTGAGTTGGGTTCAACGTGAAGATCCAGCCGCTGCAACACAATGAATCCCCAGAACACTTACAGAGAAGGAGAAGAGGGCCTCTGGACAGGTGGCAGAAGGGTCAGGCTTGGGTGCTGCTTGCCATGGGAGTCAGGCTAGAGCAGTGGTTCTTAACCTATCAGTTGTGACTCCTTTGGGAGTCGAAGGACCCTCTCACAGGGGTCACCTATCAGATATCCTGCATATCAGGTATTTACATTATAATTCATAACACTAGCAAAATTAGTTATGAAGAAGCAATGACAATACTTTTATGCCTGGGGGGGGTCACCATAACATGAGGAACTGTATGAAAGGGCTGTGGCATTAGGAAGGTTGAGGACCACTGGGCTAGAGTCAGGGGATTTCTGAGTGAAAACACTAGTGGAGAGAGAAGGAAGGAAGGATCAACCCTGGTCCCTCTGCCAACCCAGACTTCAGCTCACCCTCAACTCACCCTTCTGAAATGCTACTCCCGCCCACTACTCTCCAGCAGACTGACTCTCTAGTTCCCACCCATCTACCTGGGAACCTTGTCACAACCTAATACACATTCTTTTCTCTTCTTCTGATGTGAGCCACCTGTCAAACCCTACCTGCGTAATGAAGTATCCGGGCCTATTCAAAAATGAGCTTCCTTCTTGTCTCATTCCTGGGTTCATTCATTTATTGGCTGGATTAATAGTCTTATTTGCTGATAATGTCTTAAAGTACATAGCATTTCCCAAGCACTGAGTATGCAGATTTAAGACATATTCTGGATCCCCCAGGAGTTTAGATATGAAGACACCTTTGTGACCCCCTGGTGACCCACAGATAGTACAACCTGATAGCTGTTTTATTTCATCTCCTCTTCATATTGTTTCCTTAAATTTATGAAACATTTTCATTAAGGATGGTACCCAATACCTCATCCTCCCACCCCCCACCGTTCTCTCCATCTCACATAGAACATTACTCATCACACTTGTTAAAGCCACAAAAGACAAGGGAGCCCCTGAGCCCAGTGCTCTGGTAGGAACACGTGTGATGGGCTGGAGAATGAAGAGGCAGCTTCACAGATGGTACGCTCTGAAGCACGTTGCTCTCTGTGATCTCTGGGGACCCAGATGGGAGCGAGACCCGTCTCAAATCAGTGTGGAAGAAGGCCTCTCCCAAACTCACTGTGGAGGATGTCCTTGGGAGACACTGAGTCGGCAAGCAAGTTAGCGTGTGACATGAGCAGCCAGTCAGGAGCAGAGGATGCTCTCCTCCCTCCCTCCCACACAGGCATCCTGGGACAGTAGTGAAGTTCAGCCTGGCCCCCCTGGTCTGGTCTTGCTGATCACTGCTGGAGGAAGAGACTCCATCTTTCCCAGCCCGCTTCTGGTTCTGTCTGGTTATGTAAGGTCACCCAGAGAGAGACCGTGCTCTGGAGCACACATGGTCCCATCTTAAACACAGTGGATTTGGGCTGGGAGAGGGAGTCATAGCCTTGGCGCTGGCCCTAATGACTTGTGTGGCTTGGGGCAATCACTTTTCTTCTGGGTCGTAGTTTTCCCAACTCAAACAGCTTGGTCGTTTTGTTCAAAATGTGTGCCTGTGCATGTGTGTGTGGTGTCTCTGCATTTGTGTATATATGTAGGGTGTGTGTGTGTGTGAATGTATTTGTGTATGTGTATGTATGTGGGGTGTGTGTGTATGTGTGTGTGCCTATTCTGGTGCATGTTTATGTGTGTTTATATGTATATTGGGAGTGTGTGTGTGTGTGTATACACACATGTTGAGAGTATGTGTGTGTGTATGTGCATACGTATGTGGGGCATGTGTATATATGGGTGTGTACCTGTATGAGTGTGTCAGTGCATGCATGTGTGTATGTGTGTATATGTATATGTATGTGGAGTATGTGTGTATGCCTGTGTGTGTATATGTTTGTGTGTGTGTAGTATGTATGGATATATGTGTGTGTGTTTCTCTGTGTATGTGTATGTGTGGCGTGTGTGTGTGTATGTGTGTGCTAAATTCAGGGATCAGAGATGGAGAAACAGAGCTGAGTTTCCTGATAAGGCCCAGAAGAGGCAAATAGACTGCCCTCTTGCTAAGCTCTCTCTTCCACACCCTCTAGCACATACTTTGAAAACCTCTAGAATGGTAAGCTTAATTTTTTTCTAACTAGGCTGTACAACCACAATTAATTTAAGGAGGCCCACATCCAAATATATACATGCTGACAAGCTCTATAGATTTACTGCTGCCTATCCGTGTCTTCACTATTAACACAATTCTTTGTAATTTTTTTGAGAACAAAATAAGCCCAACTAGAAGGTTCAATATTTTCTTCCCACACCCCAGTGGATTGTCTTACTCAATGCCTGTGGTGCACACACCCTAGTGTGGAGAACACTGGCCCCAGGGGGCCCCAGGTTCTTTCCAGCCCTGTTGTTCTAGGTGTCTGTGCCTAGAACAGAGAAGTGCTGTCGGCGTTTCCCAGTTCGGATCATTGCTCACAGAGGCAACAGCATTTAATTTGGGGAAATGAAAACATCAAGGTCACTTCAGGGGAAGAAAAATACTCCACTGTCAAGTCAAGGCCATGTCATTCTTCTCAGTGGGCCGGCACATCCTGCTGGAAGTGTGCATGCAAGCTCTCAGGCTCTCACGTTGTAGTCTCCAGCTTCCTGGTAAGGTTTCCATTGGTTTCTCTAGTCATGAACCAGTCAGCCCTGGATGAGGCGATAATGAAGGTTTTCCTTTTCCTTTTTTTCCAGAGAAAAATTCTGTAAACAAACAACTTGTAAACTCTCTTTACTGTTTAAGAAGTGTTTTATGAGGAGTGGGGATCATAGGGTGTACATGGCCTCTTCTTTCTCCTCTGGCCTTGGGTAAGTGACTGTTCAAGAAAGGTCTCTTTCTTTGGGAGGACCACAGGGCTCAAGGGAGTGGTGGCTGAAACCCAGTCCCCAGTCCCCATCCACTCATAACTCATTTGAGAGATATGCAAAACTGTCAGGACTGCCAAAGGCCTGCTTGCCAAGGCGGGCTGCTCTCCAGTGCACTTCTATATTTATGAGAAACCGAAATAAAACACAGCGCTAAAAGGCAACAGACGCATAGTCAGGCAATCCCCGGGAACATGCCTAACAAAAAGCAAGAGAGTGAGGACAGGCCATCAGCAGGTCACCCAGAACAGGATGGTTGCTTTGTGGCTCTAGGGGCCCCAATCCTGGCCCAGCCAGCCAGCTGTCTTCAGATAAAGTCTGGGGAAGTCTTCTTACCCCTATGTTAGTGTGGCCAACTGAGAAAACTCTTGTCACCAGCTGAGTCCCCTAGGGTTGCCATAACGAAGTACCACACATCACATGGCTCACATCCACTGTATAGCTTTCTGATGGTTCTGGAGGCCCAAAGTCTGTAGTAAAGGTGTCAGCAGAGCAATGGTGCTCCCTCCAAAGGGTGAAGTTAGGGGATCTTCCTCATTTCTCTGCGATTTTGATGGTTGTTGGCATCCTCAGTGTTCCCTGGCTTAGAGCTACTTCACTTCTGTCTACCATGACCTTTCCTCTTGTGCATGTTTATTTTGTCTTAGCTCCCCCTTTCTTCTTCCTCTTCCTTCTCTTTCTTTGTGTGTGTGTGTGTGTTTGTGTGTGTGTGTGTGTGTGTGTGTGTGTGTGTGTTTTGAAGGGGGTTCTCATGTATCTCAGGCTGCCTCAAACTTGCTACATAGACAAGATTGACCTTGAACTTCTGGTCCTCCTTTCTCCACCCCCAAGTGTTGGCATCACAGACCATTCCACCAGTAACCCCTGATTTACATGGTGCTCTCAACTGAACACTAAGACCCTGGCACGGCAGAGACTCACTGTACCTGCTGAGAGATAGTTCTGGCTCCCTCTGGCTGCTTATCTTTTATAAGATTATCAGTTACATTGATTTTTTTAGGGTCCACCCTAACGCAGAATGACATAATCTTAACTTAGTCACATCTATTAAGACCCTGTTTGTCAATAAAGTTACTTTCATGAATTCTAAGTGGGCATAAATTTTGGAGCAGGGAGCATATTTAACCTGATGTAGTACCTAAGTATATCTTTCCCCAGGGAAGAATAGAGGTCAAAGAGAAACAGTGGGTTTTGCTTTTTAATTTTGAATAAATAGTAATAATAAACAGTAACAATAATAATTACTATTATTATTATTATTACTATTGTTGTTGTTATTATTGTTATTATTGTATGTGTGCACAAACACACATGTGCCTTGGTGCACATGTGCAGGTCAGAGGACAACTTAATGGTAGTTGGTTCTTTCTTTCCATCATGTGAGTCCCAGAGTGATCAAACTCAGATCATTGGGCTTTGGGGCAGGTGCTTTTTATTTATTTTCCTAGCCCTTGGTTTTTGCTTTCTGAAGTTCATAATCCCATTACTATTGTGAAGCTTCTGAGGAGCTGAGGCGAACGAGGTGTACGGTCTTGAATTCTCTCTTTAGCTCCCTCCCACAGGCTCATCTCTTACAAGTCCCAAAGCTTAAGCTCTTTCTCTGTAGAACCCAGGGACAGAGAGATTGCAACACTTGCTAAAGTCCTCCAAGGAAGACTCTGCAACTCATATCTATGGTGGGCAGGGCAAGACCCCAATTTCAAATCTGACTGGCCATATGAAAGCCTGCACTGAGCAGAGACAGTTGAGTGGGTGTGGAACATCTGGTCTGAATTTAGCTTTGAAGATAAACTTCAAGGCTTGGACTAGAAGCTTCTATAGTTTGCTTACTTTTTTAAAGAGAAATTTGACTTCCACTATCTACACATTCATAAATCTTAGTTCATCTTTTGTCTATGCTTGTTCTCTCTTTTCCCTGTTAATTTTCTCTTTCCTGACTGTCATATGTTTAGTTTCTAACAATTAGAAAAATAAATCCATTCTTTCTATCATGCCAGTCTCCTGGCCAGTCTGCTCAGTTGCCAGTAGAGAGGAATTCCACTTCCCTCATGGGTGCTGACTCACATACTCACCCTAGTTGAAGCTTTGCAGCCTCAATTGTTCACATTGACAGAGATGGAGATGAGAAAGAAGAGATTTTAAAAAGGTAGGGGACACGCAGGGGAAAACACTGGAAAAAATGTTCAGAGTGACTGACCCCAGCCAAGACCAATAGCTGAAAACCAGGGGGTGAAACTGTGAAGGACCATGGAAAACCCAGCAGGCAGGTTGGGGCTGCGTTGAATACAAGAACAGTGAATACAATCTAGAACACTTTGGAGCTACTGGGAGCAAAGCAATCCATGGCTCAGAGAGACCAGGCCAAAGAGATCGGGAGGGAGGGAAGTACATGGAGGGGAGAGATTGCTGGACTGTCATGATATGGAAGTAAGCTCCTTGGTTTGAAATAGAAACTGTAAGCTTTTCTGAACCCTTACAGTGTTTAATACCTGAATGTGTGCCATGGAAAAGAAAATCCTGGATCATTCCCACAGCTTGGTCTACCAAGCCTTTGCCTCTTAGCTTCATGTCCCTGAAATAGGGGATAATGACTCATCATATGTTTTGGGTCAAAGGTCTTTTTCTTGTCTTTGTGTTTGTGTTGCCCTCAAACATGGCAGACTTCCATATGCTCTCCATACTGGTGTTGAAGGATCTTGAATCAATAATGATAAGAGTAAAACTTTGGTGTGGTGGCTCACACCTTTAATCCCAGCACTTGGGAGACAGAGGCAGGTGGATTACTGTGAGTTCTTCAAGGCCAGCTTGGTCTACAAAGTGAGTTCAGGATAGCCAGAGCAACATTGAGAAACCGTGTCTTGGGAAAAAAAAAAAACAAAAGAAAACCCAAAACACTCAAGAGTAAAACTCCGAAGGCCGAGTTCCCTGGCTGCAGTTCTCCCTCGTCAGTGCTACGTTCTTGGTAGTCCCCAGATCCATAGTCCCATACTCTAATCTCTTTCATTACTATAAAACTTGGAGCCTCCTTCGCCTCTGGCACACTAAGCAGAAACCATTTGGTAGCTGTTATCTACTCTCCCGAGGCTTGGCTTCTATTGTATGTCTCTTTAGGTGGTTGACACATAAGGAGAACTCAACTTCGGCTCTCCTAGATGATCTGAGTTTTCACCAAATAAGTGGATCTGTAGTGATTAGGGAGTCTCGCTAGCCAAGGGACAGGTGGTGACAGAGAGCTATGTAGGCCGAGCCATTGAGGCTTGACAATGTGTCATCAGGATTATTCTTGAAGATTCCTTAGAAAAACAAACATTTTGCAGAGCAGTTACTTTAAGTGCTTTGACTAAAGAAATAGCATTTGGCTCCAATTTTAGAGACAAGCTGGTCCTCTGGGCTTATTGAAATATGTTCTGTCAGTCTGAGTTTGGGATCACGTGGAGTCAAGCAACATGGCCAAATCTGATGTAAAAGCCAGAGGGTCTGAGCCAGACTGAAGGCAATACAGAAACCGACTCTGCCTTTCAATATGTAACTGCAATTGGGACACGTACTAATACACATGTAAGTTAGACACAGAACAAGGCTCTCATCTGTCTATGTTAGCTCCCTGTCAAGTACACAGAAGGAAGGGTGGGGTAGGACCATCTCCTAAGCATCCCCTGCAAAACCATTGCTGGCTGAGAAGTAGGTGTGTCCGTCTCTGCCCCAAGCTATGTTTCCTCATGGATGGACACAAGGTAGGCATGGTGAGATAGTTGAGAAAAAAAATCTCACTATGTTTAAAGATTTAACCACCCAACTAAATTTGTCTTCAATCTTGGGTTTCCCATAGGAGACACTGATGTCTCCTACAGCCCCTGGTCAGTGGACAGTAGCCCCTCCTCAATAGAGAAAGCTTGGTGGGGCTAACAACGGGTGCCGAAGAAGGGAAGGTAAGAGGCAGCTGGGCAAACAGAGCCTGCATTGTTCTGCACCGTCAGAGCTGTAGACTGGGACAGTGCCTTCCCCAGAGTGTATCTGACAAGCACATCGTGCCTCTTGTTCTGTTTACACAGGTGCCTTCTCTCTCTAGGGGAGTCAGAGCTCTGCAAACACATGTGACCACATGCTGTCCACCATAAGATGGATGTTCACATCTGCGGCCTGACACAGGGGGAGAAACTGAGGCCCTGAGCCGCAAAGGAAGGCTCTCTGACTGGAGAAACCAATAATGAGTGCCGGAAGGTCAGGCAGGTGCTGGTGGTGCTCCCTGCTGGCCTCTGGTTACCAGGCTCCCTTTGTCTTGTCAGCCTCGCTCTTCATAGGGATAAAGCCACCTGGCTGGGCTTTCACTTCAGGCTGTTTGAGCAGTTCTCTATCCAGTGCTGCAGGTGAGAGCCCAAATTTCCTGTCTGCTGGGGAAAGAGGATGTGCCTGGCTCCTCCACCCACCTATTCCACCTGTTAGTACAACCCTAACAGCAGAATTGCACGAACAAGAGCCCTGGAACCCAAGCAGCATTGTCACATGCATATAAAGTGTCCCTTGGCCCCCATAATAGCCGGTCAACCCCATTCTTAGAAGCCCCCAATAGCTCTCGAGAAACAGGAAGTCAAGAGGAGAAAACCAGTCTGTGCACAGATTTGTCTTTCTTTCTTTCTTTCTTTCTTTCTTTCTTTCTTTCTTTCTTTCTTTCTTTCTTTCTTTCTTTCTTCAGTGTCTCCATGTCAAAGCCTCAGCTCAGATGCCCCAGATTCTCCGGTGGATAACTTGAAAGTGAGCAACAGTAACAACAAAAAGACTGAAAAGGCACACTGAGATTTTCAAAAGCATGGCATCCAGGAATGCTCAGCTCCTGCTAAAACTGCAGAAAGGGGCAAAAAAAGCAGGGCTGTGAAGCCAAAAGACCAGCCTTCAGAGAGAGCACAAAAGGCAGAGACTGAGCTAGGAAGCTCTCATTCTTCACCCCAGTACTGACAATATTTTAATGTGTTTCATGACAACTTATTAAGTTGTGCATTTATTCTGTGTGTTTCCTCAAACTGGGTTTATTTATTTATTTATCTATTTATTTATCTTTACAAACTGGGCTTATTTTAAGTAACTTTACTTCTATTTTATTTTGATGATGAAAGGGTTAAAATAAACAGTTCCCTAGAGGCTGGACAGCTGCATCTTTCAGGATGCCTCCATGGGCCACTTCCCTGATGATGAACCATGTTTGGGTTCATCTGCTGTGACCAGACTGCTTGAGAGAAGACCATACAGGAAGGACCTACAGTTTCAGAGGGTTCAGTCTGTGATACCCTGGTTCCTAGTGCTGGGGCAGACCATCATGGTGGCCGAAGTATATGGAGAAAGGTGCTTATTTACCTCCTGACAAAGAGGAAGCCGAGAGTAACAGAAAGGCTGGGGCCAGGAACAAGATAGCTCAAGGATCACCTTCCGCAAGCCACTGCTTCTAGCTAAGTTCCATCTCCTGAAGTTTCTAGAACCATGCAAAACAGCGCCACCAGCTGGGAACCTTGCTGTGACATAGGAGCCTCTGAGAGAGACTTCAACTCAAAACCATAACAATAGTTTCTAGAGGCAAGACTAGAAACCAAAAGGCAAACCCCATGAGTATGCACTGCAAGTGGATGAAGGAGCTACAGGGAACATGCCCTACCTTTCATTCCTTCAAACAGGAAAATGCCCTAGCTAGACATTGTTGCACTTCATATGAAGTGAATCAGTCCTTCAGAACGTGTGTGTGTGTGTGTGTGTGTGTGTGTGTGTGTGTGTGTGTGTGTATGTGTGTGTGGTGGGGAGGAATTTATAATTGGTCCAAAAGCCTTACCTGCCTGAGGGAATTCATAGTATTTTCCACCAGAGAAAGGCTGCCTTCTGTTTTTGTGAGTCCTTTAGGATCTGTCTCTACCTGCCTGTCCTTAAGCAGAGACATATCTTTCTTCACAGGGGACTGTCGCAGCTATTGCCTGAGATGTGACTCTGACTAATGTGAATTCTAGGAACTACTTCTTCCAAGTAATGATGTGTTGGTCCCAGTAAGTTCATCAGAGACACTCAAATATTGTTACAGTGTCTCCAAGTGCCTGTGGACTACTGTGTGTGTGGCTGTTTAGAGTAAGATAGCCGGTTGCTAGGCAATGCATCTCCAACAAGGGGAGTGTGAAAAAAATAAAATAAACAGATGATGGGGATTGTGATCCAAAGCCTGTTATGACAAGAGCATTTGGGATAAGTTCACTCTGGTTTGATGGGAGTGTCACAGGGATGTGGGAGATTGCTCGGCTCCCACATGAGTTTCTTGCCTTTCAGCTTCTCACCCTCTGTCTTATGTGGTGGGGAAAGCAGGCTTGAAATATGGCTCTCTGGAGGGCTGTGCCTTTGTGAAAGGCTATTATAGCTGTAACAAAACTTTTGTAATCTGTAACCGTATCCCATTACATCTCCAAGGCTCCTTGGGTCTCTTCCCAGCCTTAAGGAAAACACACACACACCCTTTTTCTTTCTTTCTTCTTGCCTTCTTCTTTGTGCCCTTGCTAGTTTCCACTCTTTAAAAGGTCATCACAGCTGTTCTTTTCACACAGATTTTTCTTCTTAGCATTTGACGGAAATTGGCTCAAGATCTCCAGAAAGACTGGGTGGTATCGGTGTTAGTTCTTGACAAATGGAGGAAGCAGGGACTGACCTCAGGGTGAGCTTACTTCAATGGCTGGGAGGTTTCAGGGGCTGCCTGATGTCTCTTCTGACAAAGAGAGCTAGCGTTCCTCGAGCCTAGACTGTCTCCACATTCACTCATTATCTTCAGTCTTGCTTTAGGGGAAAAATCAACTGGCTTGGAGGTGAAGGACAAATTAAAACCAGACCTGGGGTCCTGTCTCAACTGCACTAGTTACTAGCTGCATGTCCTTAGGAAATGGCATCCAACCATTCTACTTCTTCATGTGCATAATGAGGTTACTGATCGCTTCCTTGTAATTTGAGGGTTATGGGCTGGTCCATGTCAAATGCTGTGGAGAGCATAGTAGGCATCTTGACAATTGGCGGACTTGAGGCTTTGATAAAATGGTAGGCTGCAGGGGATGCAGTCATTATTTTCACCCATTCAGAGGGATAGAACTGGGCTCATGTGTGACTTGAGAAAAAAAAATGGAAGGGGCTTCTGGACTGAGGAGGAATTCTTCACACAGAAGTTCTGCGATACAGAAGGACGGGACAAGTGGGTGCAGGTAGCACTGAACTCCAAATGCTCGTCCCATTGCCTTGAACTGCAGAGTGTGGCTTTGCTTGTAAACTCCGCAAGACTTAGTTGAACCAGATGTCAGTAGGGAATCATGTCCAATGCCTAGGGTTGTGCTGAGACTTGAATGAGATGTTGTACTGGAAGTCGGATGGAGACCCTCATCCATAGCCGCATCCAGCATACTTGGAGAATAAAGACTGGAGACAGAGAGAGTATTGGTGGCTTTCCATGGATGCTTGCATGATTCTCTTTCATGTTCTCTTGATCCCATTTCCTTTTTCTTCTCTCATGCCCCTCTTTTGACTCTCCTAATTCCTCTCTACTTTCTTCTTCCCTACATTTTTTTAGTCTAAAATTGTCTTCGTTACCAAAGAACCATCTCTTCATCCTTCTTTGTCCAACTTTCACTACCTCCTCCGTTAGTTCATATCCATAGATCCTGACCAAAGTGATCCATAAGAGATACTTCTATCTAGTCTGTTTGGATGGTAGACACGCCATAGAGTTCGGCCAGAAGGAGGCTGTTGTTTTCTGCACATATATTTCTTGACTGGTTTCCAGGGACTGTTTTGCCTCTGGGTCCAATTCTTTAAGTCCTTTACTAGTTTTTGTGTGTGATGCTCATATGACCCTGAGTGGGGTTAGCATGCAATGAGATGATATAGTCATGAAAACAGATTAAGATGAACTTCCCTTCTTGGGCCCTGTGGCATATTAGATAAAGAGCAGAAGTAGCCACACAGTAGTGGCAAACAATTCCATCCTAGCTGCCAAGCCATACTTGTTTGGCAACTTGATGATACAGGAAGTAATTGAAGAGAAGAGAGCGAAATTGGGTATAATGTCCTCTTGTACATGTCAGAGAGACCATGGGAGGCAATGGGGGGCTGTCTTGTGCTGAAGTATGCAGCAAAACGAAGGGCGTCGAGTCTCTAAGACAACCATTATAACTGTCACCTACTACCCAACCTTGCCTATGCACATTAGTGCGAGTTAGGCTGCGAAGGCGAGAGTGGTGCATGGATAATTCAAAAACCTTCCCTTTGGGGTTTGGGTTGAAATTTCCTTTTGTAAATTTGCCTTACTGTTTTTAATTACAGTGACGATAGTATTTTCCCTGCTGAGAGTTGAGGAGACTCTAAGGCAGATGGAGACATGGGGATAAGCAAGGGCTTAGAAAGCCATACTAAAGTAATTTCTCCATTTCCTTTTCTCAGAAAGTTCTTGGTAGATCTGGGGCTAGACCACACAACACCGGGCCCTCTAGGAAAGATACCAGCTGGTTTTCAAATCAGTCATTACTTTTCTGAGAAGTCATCATGGCAAGTAGTGTATAATTTATAACACAACAGAAGCACTGGGGTACCCCTTCTCATCTTATCATGCACCCAAAGATGCACTTCTCAGACATAACTGTGGGTGTAACCAGAGGAAACGCCCCTTCCTGGTCGCACAGTCTTGCATCTCTGCTGCCATTCATTTCTCCAGTCTTGATATCTCTCTCTCTCCCTCCCTCCTCTCTGTCTCTCTGTCTCTGTCTCTGTCTCTGTCTCTGTCTCTCTCTCTCTCTCTCTCTCTCTCTCTCTCTCTCTCTCTCTCTCACACACACACACACACACACACACACACACACACTCCCTGGCAAAGCTGCTATTCTTGAGGTGTAGGAAATTTGGGGGATAGAATATGTGTAGTTGTGAACTGTCCTCCCACGCACATTTAATTGCCCCTCTGGTGACAGTGAACCCCCTTGTGAGTCCCCTTGAGCTGCTGAGCACCAGAACATAACGTATTGCACGGACTACCCAACATCCTGAGATTTTCCTTCTTTGCTATTCCTACAGCATTGCTTCTCACTGTCATACACACTTAGGGTAGAGCTCTGTTACCCAAATTTGTCTTAGGGCTTCTTTTGGCTTTTGGCTGGACTGGTTCCCTCCTGGGGAGTCACCTGGTGTGCCCTACCTGTCTTCTGGGTTTCAATCCTAGAAATCTTGGATCTGTGAACACTTTCTTTGGTCCTTAGTCACCAAAGATGGTAAGAAGCCATACTCTTGGCATTCTTGCCATCCATTACCTACGAATTGTCCTTCTGTTGCTTCTCCCCTCAGCCCTCACATGCTACACCAACCCCTCTGAAAACTCAGAGCCTCAGATCTCCCCATGCCCCACCTGTCTCAGTTCCGAGGGCTTCTCACTGTCCTGCCCGTTGTTTCCCTTTCTGTGTCCTTTATGTCATTGCCCATCATTGATCAGCAGTAAGGTTTTGCACTTGAGCATTCTGGAAATGGGTCTCTGTCTTTACTGTATCTTCTTCATGAAAATGCAGCATGCAACAGTGTTTCCACATCAGACGCCCTGGCCATCATGAGCTTCACAGTTCTTAAGTGCTGGCATTTTGTTTTGGATTCGAGCCAGTCTGGCTCAGGGGGTCTCTCTTTGGGGTCTCTCCTGTAATGACAACCACATTCTGAGGCTATTATATCAGCACAGTGACAATGAGGATAGCGGCGATAATGATAGTAAGAAAGATACTGATACTTGAGGTTTTGGCTATGCAGCACATGCTTATCCTTCACAATCACCTTGGGGGCAGGTGCTACCACAGAGAAAGAAACTGAAGCTAATAGACATTGACTGCATGGCCTGGGGTTGCTCAGAAAGTAGTAAGGCTGGATCTGAGGCTATGTGTCTCCGCCCATCTCCTTCATTAGGATATAGAAGCTTTCAACAGGCAAATGTCTGCTCGTACCTACTAAGATGGTTAGTGTCAATTGTCCACTTGACCAAATCTAACATCCCCATACATGGGTCTCTGGGCAAGCCTTGCAGGGTCAGTGTTACTTTGATGCTCTTAAGTGGTGGTGGGCTGGTGTGGCCATGGTGGGTGGCACTGTTCCATAGCTGAGCTCTTGGGCTGTATGAATAGAAAAGGGCGCTAAGTGCCAAGCTTCCATTCATTGTCCTTTTCCTGACCGTAGGCGTCATGTGCTCCAAACTCCTGCTCCCTTGACTTTCTGATGGACCATAACCTGTGAGCTAAATACAGCCCCTTTCCCTTGAGTTGACTTTGTCAGGTTATTATATTATAGCAACCAGAAAAGAAACAAACCTCTAGACAGAGAATGCCCAGCCATGACAAAGAGCGGTGACCAGCAAAGTAGAAAAACGCTCAAGCATTAGTTGTCACTTCTCTAAGTAAAACTTCAGGAGATGTAGGCTTCAGATAATGAGGGTCCATGGGATACCAGCCAGATGACCTAACTGGACAGTGTGAATAATTTTATCTTCCGGGTCACTTAGCTTCTACTTGGCTCTGGTGTTTGATGAGTTTTCTGACTCCCCAAAGTGCAGCATCACCATCATCAACACCTCAGCCCATGCTTTACTTGGCTGCCCTCTAGAAGCAAGGGCCTGCGCAAGAAGTGAGGAATGTTTCCGCTGCAGCATCTGGGAAGTGAGTGGAGACAGCCTTTCTGTGGAGCATGTTTGACCTACACAGGCAGAAAGGAAGCTTTCATTGGGCTCAGCTGGTTTTTAGACGTGGCAGATGGGATGCAGTCAGAGCCTCAGACCCTGTGTGTGGTCACGTAGCTTTGCTATGTTCCGTGACCACAGCCCTGCTTTAAGTCTTGGCCAGACATCTTGTAATGCATATGGCATGCTGTGACAGTCTCTGTGGGATGGAGAGTAAGGTGTGGATGAATCAGCTCAGCTCCAAGTCCTCGACCAGAAGATCGGTGCGGAGCACACATCTGGAGGACAGTGGGAACACACATGAGGTCAAGTAAGAGGATCTCATAGGATATTTCAGTTTGGGGCTCATTCCATGAAGGATGTCATCACATCCTCAGCAACTAACTCCTGAAGATGGCTGGCTGTCAATTACCAAGAAAGTGAAAAAAAAAAAGTCCAACCATATTATAAGTCTAAGCTATGTGACAAAATTTAGGACATTTGGAGTTCTTGTACTTAGCTGGAACCTCATCCCATTCAGAACAAGTTCATAGATGGTCTCTTTTGTTTGTAAAATTTTAAAAATAATTTAAGAGTTTTTCTTTTATTAGTTTTAATTTATTATAATTTATTCAGATTACATCCTGAATGTCATCCCCTTGCTTGAATGTTCCTGTTTGCCCCCCCTTCCCTACTCTCCTCCCCTAGACTTCTGACAGAAGGGGACCTCATCCTCCACCATATAGCTACAGCCTCTTAGGTCTCATCCAGATAGCCTGCTTCCCCTTCCTCTTCCTCTGTGTGCGTCCGGGCCTCTCCATGAAGAGGAAGTGATCAAATTGGGGGCACCAGAATTCATATCAGAGGCAGTCTCTGCTCTCCCCACAACCATGGAGAATGAGCTTTCCATTGGCTTGATCTGAACAGGGGGTCTAGATTCGTGTGCACATGCATTTGTGTGTGTGTGTGTGTGTGTGTGTGTGTGCATGCGCGTCCAAGGAGGCCAGAGAAGGTGTTGGATGTTGGGATTTGTGCTGTTCTAAGTAGTTCTGTTTATGCTAGGTTCTTCATGCTTGCATAGGAAACTTAGAATCAACCTATCACTTTCCACAGAGAAGCCCACCAGGGTCCTAACTGGGATTGTATTAAATGTGCAGATTGGTCTGGAGCGTGTTTATTTCTCTAATATTTTGACTGCTTTGTATACAACGTACTAAAGTGTCTTGGAAATGAGCTTCAGAATCTCAACATGAGAGAGAGTGAGAAAGAGGGAGAAGAGGGGGCAGACATTTTCCGATTCAATTCAATTCAATTCAAAGGTAACGAATATAACGAATTAGTATAAACATTGAACACAAACCACCTGGATGCAGGCTTCTCACAATCTCAATGATAATCAGATTATTTTCACAAAGGAAAACTTCAATTGCTGCCAACTCACCAAATATGATCTATACTAACAAAGTAGAGGCTACATTTGTAAAATATTTAATTTCTAATAGAAATCTATGAGTTGGCATTTTCCACTACGCTTTGCAAGAAGGGACATGAAGGTGTGAAGAGGTTGGGGATCGAGCACAGTAGTTAGTGGGAAGGTTGTCACTGATGCTCAGCCTTGTCTACCATGGCTCTTAGAACGCTCCTTACCTTCATGGTTTCTGTGTGTCCTGAGTAGTCTTGGGTGCTGCTGGTGCCTGGAACCCATGGGACATTGTGTACACGGTAGGGGAAGAAGGACAATGATCTGCCTCTCAGAGCTCCACCTGCTTCCACCACCCTTCCTGTGACCCGTTTTTATAGAGTAGGTCTCTGGAAAAAAAGAAAAATCAATCAACCTACCTACATACCTGCCAGCCAGCCAGCCAGCCAGCCAAGCCAATGGACTGATGGACCAACAAACAGACCAACCAAACCAAATGAAAAACCCAAAACCAGAAACAAAAGTAGAACAAGAGGACACGCCTGCTTTTCTACCAGGTTCTCAAATGACATCACTCTGCTGTCTGCTGGAGGATATTTCCATAACAAATTGATAGAGTTTTAAGCCTGTTCTGAACTGCCCAGGGCTTGCACCAGAACAGCAAGTTTGCTTCTCTGTGGGGGCTTCCAATTCCTTTGAGGTTGCAGAGCCTACAGCTTGAATCTGCAAGCTATGGGTCCCCTTGTGCTTAACAAACATGCTGAAGATGAGCCCAGATCAATGGAGAGTGCTTTAAGTGGCCTATTCACCTCATAGAAGCTCAGTTGCTTTCCTGGCCAGCTCTAGGGTTTACCTCCTTGAGTTCCAGTGAACTCCTGTGTCTCACAGGCAGCTCCTCCTGGATCCGTTCCTTTCCTTTTTCCTCATCAGCCTCACCCTTGGCAGCCTCCCTGTGAAACTGAGCCTCCCTCGTCTTCTCTCTCCCTCAGAAGCTGGACCACTTTTATGCTGAATTCCTTATTTTCTTTTCTTTGCCAAAACCCAAAGGCCCACATCTGCTGTGTGCCAAAGAGGAGAGGTTGGTTTGGAGGAACACAGCAGTGGCCTTGAACCTTTGCTCAGCCCTCCAATAAGAGGGTCTCTCCTTCCCTGCCACACCCCAGCACACGTGCTTCTGCTGGGACCAGGGAATGTTTCATGCCTCCTACCCTTCCCCTTCTCTACCACCCTTCATGGCCACTTCCCAGTTGTTTCCTCCCTATTGCTTCTCTTCTGGAATACTAATCAGAGAGCTGAAATCCCAGGACAGCAAGGGGTTTAGGGAGGACTTTTAACCCAGGCTCTAGCTTCCTGGTAACAGCCAGACCTGCCTGGGTAAAGGATTCTTTCTTTTATCGTTAGCCTGTCAGAAAAAAATAATAATTAAGAATCTCTGTGTTTTTCCCCTCCTTGGTGTCTTACTTAAAAATTTCATTAAAAAATGTCTGCTTTCTTAGTATGTCAAAGAAATAGTTGCCCTCCTGTAGTCATGACAGCACAAATTACAATAATGGAGATTTGGAATCTACCCAGGTAGTAACAAGTAGATGAATAGGTGAGGGATGTGTGGTAGGTATATACAATGCAATATCAGCCAACCTTAAAATAGAATGTCATTCTGTCATTGAAAACAACATGGCTGGGCAGGCAGACATTCTGTTAGGTAGAGTAGGTCAGGCATAGAAAGATACGCACTGCATGTTCTCATTTATCTGTAAAAATAAACATCAGAATAGTGATTACCAAAGGCTAGGAAGACTGTGTGCATCTGCAGGCTAGGAAGACTGTGTGCATCTGTGTGTGTGTGTGTGTGTGTGTGTGTGTGTGTGTGTGAGGGGTGGGGGTAGGGATTTGGGGATGGAGAGAGCCATGCAGTTGAATGGAAAAACAGCCCCACTCTTCTATTGCACATGTAAGTAAATGATATATATTAGAAATATATAATACATATATTATATATTCTAACTGTACATGGTAAGTAAATGATATATTTCAAAGGAGTGAAATTTTGGATGCTTTCAACACAAATGAATGATAATGTTTGAGATGATGATAATCAACAATTTCCCTTATTTTGATCATTTACCTTAGTTTAAATATATACCATTGTATATCCATAAGTATACATTTCAATTGGCAAATTTAAAATGTTTCAAGGGGTCATTGAGATGGCTCAGTGAGCGAAAGCACTTGTTGATACATTTGATGATCCAAATTCAATCCCCAGGACTTACATGGTGGAAGGTCACTACTGATTCTTGCAAGCAGTCCTCTGATTATCATATACATGCCATGGAATGCGCTCATTCACACCCCCAAACAAACAAACAAACAAACATATAAATAAATATATGGGAAGAAGAGAAAAGTAAATACTTTGATTCTTCTGTTCAGGCCTGCACAGCACATACAGGTATACCTGCTGACAGACACTCATGATGTCATGAGACTGAGGCGCTCTCTTCTGGTAGATGTCTACCACCAACAGGCAGAATTCCCAGGGCATCAGATAAGACAATGGGATTCTATAGGTGACAACTACAGGCAGCAAGAGGTGGTTCAGCTGTGGAGCCTGTTAGGATTCTGCTTCAGTCAGCCTATCTGTGACGTCATTGCCTACTGCACAGGCCACCAATTTTATAATTACTAATAAGATAATACAATGTTAGGCAATAGATATTAGATGAGATTTATTGTATGAGCATGGGGAGGGAAGGAAAGGGGGGAGGAAGGGTATGAGAGAGAGAGAGAGAGAGAGAGAGAGAGAGAGAGAGAGAGAGAGAG
>OU015743.1:31812455-31824889 GCA_907169655.1 Acomys percivali
ACACACACACACACACACACACACACACACACACACACACACACACAATCTCTAAGTTGGTCTGCTGTGAGGTCTACAAGCCACATCACCCAAATATCAGTTGCTCTCCAGATCTGACTGTTTAAGGATGCTTTCTAAATAGAATTCAGGAAAATTCCTTGAAGAAAAGGCAAATTCTCAGACTTGCTGGGAGCATCTCATACTGCCAGAAAATAAGTAAGTGCTCAATTAATAAAATGTTGAAGCACATTAAAAGAATGTCAGGAACAAACTGAAAAAGCTTCACATGGCCAAAGTTTAGGCAACTCGAGTGATAGAATATGTGCTGTATAAGATATTGACCTAAGACTTCCTGTTGACTTAATAAAAACTTGAATGAATGAATAAATGAGAGCCAACTTCATGCCTATGGAATCCAAAAACTGTATATAGTTACTCTCCACTATCTTGCAAGGATGAGAGCTGTGGACTGTGGTTTAGTCTACAGTTTGGAAATGGGAAATAAAAGATAAAATTTCTAGAGGGGAATCTGAACAGTGGGTGGTTTTTATCTTTGCTTTTCTTTTTCAATGTCTGGAACTCTCTCCACATATCTGAGTCTCAACCTCTCTTTGTGTCTTCTCTTAGCTACCCCATAGGGTGATGTGTTTCCATTTCTCTAAAATGGTGTGGTCAAGGCATCCAAGGAGAGTAGCCAGTAAAAGTCTCCCCACTTAAAATAAATATTCATCCATCATGGGCCTGGTACTCTTGATGCATAAGGATCCCATGCAGCCAAAGAGTTACAGTCCAGAAAAAAGGAATGGAATGATTAATTAATTAATGCTCCATAGAAATTATGGGTACAGCTATATGATAGTGGCCCAAAGTAATAGCCAACCCTGTCTGCATGTGAATTTATTTCTACCTTTGCATGCTACACTAGATCTTAATGGAAAACAGAGTGGATAGTTTAGAAGACAACGTAGTAGAATTAACAGCATGGGCCAAGGTCTACAGCATATTCATAAACGAGATCATTGGATGGTAGGAGATGACACTGGAAGGCAAAGTTGAGGTCAGATTACATACCAAAGAGTTGAAGAGGAGATGATATGAAATAGTGGATGTGAAAGAACTGCTCAATTCGGATCATGCAGGAGTCATACTCAAGTAATAGCAGATACTACAACACAATTATTGTCTTTCTTTAACTTCTTAAAAAGAAGGATATATGATTTTGTGTATCCCAGGCTAGCCTGCAGGCTGTGTAGCCAAGGATGAATAAGAATAAAATCCTCTTCTTGAAAATGGGGTTATATGCATGTGTCACCACACCCAGTGCTGGAGATTGAACCCAGGACTCCACTAACTGAGGTATGGCCCCTGTGTTATAACTGTTTTGAAGTCTACTTTAGCTCACGTGTGTGGGTTGAAGCACACTCTTCTCTGACAGAGAAAGCAAAGCTATTTGCCATGTTTCTTAAAGAAATACACAGCCTCCTTCATACACAAGATGGAGAGAAGCCCTTCCAGCTTTCAGTCAACCCAGCATAGGGCATCCCACAGAGATAGTAAGAGTCATGTGTGCACTTGAGTGACAGCTCCATGTGCAACTGGTTCCAGGTTCTGCATCTGCCTACAGGGGCTTCCTACAACTTCTTACTTCCTGGACTCTCCATGTGTTTATTTTCTTCCCACAGTCTCAAAGCACAGACAGAACCTTGAGTGAGGCAGGAAAGAGGATTCTTGTCTGTTTCGTCTTCCTGCGATGGCCACCTGTCTCTCATTCCCTTTCCCCTATAGGTGGCAGGAATGTGAAGACCATTAACTCCAGGAGCGGCTGTCAGGTTCTTTAGGGTGTCTGATGGGAAATCAAAGACACCTCATTTATATTGTCCAAGCAGAGGAAGAAGCTGCCAGAAGAGGTCCTTTTAGACATGAGTGGTCAAAGGAAGTAAGTGGTTTTCTCATTAACCATTGACAGTCTGCTAGTTTTGCAGATGTTGTCTGGTGACCAGAATAGCACCTCTATCGTCAACCTTGAGTCCCACCCCCAGTGACTCACCTCCTCAAGCAAAGCTTGAGGAATTCAACATTTCGCAACCACCCCACAGAGTGCCACTGCCAGGGGACTGGATGTTTAAACATGTGAGCCTATAGAAGGCACGACATATCCAAACTACAATAGCTTCTTACAAGGAAGGCTGGCTTCTTGGGCAAGTAGCTTAGGAGGGGAAGCACACGTATTGTCCACATGAATGGCCTAGACACTTACCAAGGTTTGCGTTTCAGGATTCCCTTTTATTTCCTCTAGTATTCTGAAAGGCAGATGCCATTATCTTCGTAGTCTCAAAAAACACGGCTGTTAATTCAAGCTGAATTTTGATGCCAGGGATGCTAACTTTGAGGCCTTGGAATTTTTTTCTATCCTACTGCATTGTTCAAATTATAGATTTGTCACAGGGAAAAATTGCTGGGGTGAGGTTATATGCTGAGAGTTAGCTGAAGAATAGAGAGAGGGGTAGTAGGTAAATTCTTGGCTTTTTGCTTTTCCTTGGGGACTCCCAGTACGGGGTCAATCTTTGAGCCACAGACTTTCTGACAGTATCAGTGAACATCAATACTTGGGTGGAAAATTGGTTCTCTCTGAAGTTCACTGGGCCGCTTCCAGCCACTCTTTCCTCCAGCACTCTTACTTATTTCCACCTCTCTGCATCTTTAGATGACTTCTATCCCCATGGATTTTATTTGCAACCCAAGATAGAGATGCCAACACAAGAATCAAACAGTTGGGCTTCAGTGCAATGTCACGTCTTTACTATGTGAGGTTTGGCAAGTTATTGCTTCATTTCGGGGACTTGAATTACCTCACATCATCCGAAACACCATTATGGTTGGTATGTTACATTATATTGTATTATGGTATGATATTATTCATGGTGTTATTGTGAAGGTAGATGAGATAATGCCTATGAGATTACTAACAGATTTCCCAGCACGTTGCAAACACCAACAGGTTACACATGTATCGTCCCTGTAACATTACACAGCTCAGAGGCTTATATTCATAGCTCTTTTTTTTTTCAAATGTTATTTCTGACCCCGTTGCCCCAGATTTCTTTTATAGAGAAATCCAGTCCATTCAACAAATATCCAATAACTCTTCAGTCACCCAAAGATTTGGCAACTTTATGATTGTACAACATACATCCATCTGTATCTTGCCCCACACCCCAACTCTAATACCACCTCTAGTTTGAAGAAGGTGTTGAGTCAGTAATGAGGGCAACCTAGCTGCTATTTCCCTTTAGCTTTGCTGTAATGGGCAAACTGATTTCACTGTCTTGTACCACTAGTGCCTTCAGTTACAAAAGAGAAACAGTATTTCCCCCACACATTACATATATTTATCATGAAAACTCCACAACATTCACTGTGTAAACTATGTAGAAAGCCCCAGAATGCTCTATGAATATGAAGAATTGTTACTCTTAGGAGCTTTAGGTTTTAGCTCTGTGATCACTTTACTTTTGATGTGGAACAACAACACATGCTCAGTGTCCTATAGCAGTAAACATCTATTTCCAACACATCTGTAGAGCTGAGCTGATCCAGGCTGCCCTTGCTTGCACATGTGAATTGTTCTGGAATTTGGCTAAACACACTGGGTTTGGCTGAACCACTGTAGTGCCACATGTTCCTCAGCCTCTTCTCAGGGCTAGACCAAGCAGGTCTGCAGAGCAATGGTAGGAGCCTAAGAAAGCAGTCCTAGCTCAAAGAGCCCTTGAAATCTAGTCTTGGAGTTGGTATGGCATCTTTCCATTGGCAAAGCAAGTCACGGACTGTAGTCTCTGGTAGGGGTTAAGCACCATCTGTGGCACTAGATTTTTTTTTAAATCTGAGAATGAATTCAGGGAGGCACAACATCAGTAGGACCAGTAGTACAATTTTCCACATTGTGTTTCTTGTCTACTATGAAGACAGGTTATTTAGAGACTTATCAGAAGCTCAGGGTCTTCGGAAAGGAGACTGATAGACCCACAGGGAAGGAAACCTCCCGATTGTTTCTGGAACCTAGTGACAACACTCCTTCTGAAAGGTTTCAGGAATGAAGGAGATAAAAAGAGAAATGGCACATGTTGCCAGTGCTTTTAGTCATAGTTCTTGCACTCTAACAGAAAACAAACAAACAAAAAAACCCTAAAGCAATTGCTTTCACAACAGGAGAAAACTATTATATTTTTCTACTCCCTCACTTCCCAAGATTCCTGTATATTCCTGTGAGTTACTGAGGGGTGGGAAGAGAAACACACCCACAATAGGACTGCGAGATTCTTGTCTCATCCTCAAGACACACTTACCACACCAAAAAAAGAAAGAAAGAAAGAAAGAAAGAAAGAAAGAAAGAAAGAAAGAAAAGAATAAGATCAGATAGGCTGTGGCTATATGGTGGGGGAGGAGGTCCCCTTTGTCAGATGTCTAGGGAAGCAGAATAGGGCAGAAGAGGGATGGAGGGTGGGAATGGGAAGATATAAGAATTGGGATGTAATCTGAATAAATTGTAATAAATTAAAATAAATAAGAAAGAAATAAAAGTTTTTTTTCTTCACGGCAAATTATGTTCCTTGGGGTACCAGATCTTCACAAATGGGTGAGCCCAGCTCACCTCATGACAGCAGAAACAACCTTGCCATTTCTACTGTTCAGCTGAGAATGTCTACTCACCTCTATAGTAGCTGGGTGGTTCAATATGGCCCTTTCCCCTAGCATCATCACGGGGTTCCAGCAATGAATTTTTTCCTGGAAGGTTTACTTGTAAATGATCTCAATTAATCAAGTAAAATATATCAATGCAGAAATTATGGGTTAGACATTTTCAAATAGCAACATCCTCTTCAAAGGAAGATGAAGATGAGAGAAGAAAAGAGAGTAGAAGTGATAGTAGAAGAGAGGATGGATGGAAAGGAGGAGGGGAGAGATATATTAACTGATTGATAGGCAAAAATTCAGGGCAAAGATAATCTCTCAAAAGGAATCTACCAAATTATCTGAGTCCAAGACACACAATAAGCGAGAAAGAGATACATCTACACTATTTTGATTGGGTCCTCCTGAGTTTATTAAAAGTGATTGCTAAGGAGATTTGAAAGATGATGCTGATGTTGTCCATTGCTTTTCATTATATCAGGGTTAAGAGTCCTTTCATGTAGGTTGCCTTCTGGTTCAACTTTGTGTGTGCAGGGAAGGCCCATGCACATGCGTGCACGTGTATATGTTGGCATGCCTGCCTGTATGTGTGCCTGTGGAGACCAGAGGTTAATGTTGGGCATCTTCCTCTACCACTTTCATCTTGAGACAGGGTCTCTCACTGAACCTGGAACTCAAATGGCTTGTCATTGAGCCTCTGGGATCCTCTTGTCTCCCCCCTTCCAGTACAGAGGTTCAGGAGCATGCCACCACACCAAGCTTTTACGTGGGTGCTGGGAACCCAAACTCAGTCACACTTACACAGCAAGTACTTTATCTACAGAGTCATTATAAACCTCTTGTTTGATTTTCAAATTAAAATTGCTGCCTTTTCAAAGAGAACGGAAGAAAAAAAATACCAAGGAAAAATTACTAACTCCCTCTGAAATCCAAATTTCCCAAGAAGAATCTTCTCAGAGCTGCTGTCTAGGGACCCGGAAGCTTGTTGCAGGCTCAGTAGGCATGAGAAAAATCAGCGTCCATTAGGGACATGTCTGAGTGCTTAAAAAGGCCCTAGCCTTAGAATCAAACCTTTCCTTTCCTTCATGACAGCGGAAACAACTTTGCCAATTCCACTCATTGCTTGGGAATGTCTACTCATCTCTACACTAGTCGGGTGGTTCAATCTGTCCTTTTGTTCCAAAATTGTTTATTCATTTAGTTAGTACTTGAGATGCGTATTCTTCCTCCTAGGTGGCTGTGCTGTAGGTTCTGGGACTCAATGGATGAAAGCTTTGTCTTCTTGGAATTTATAGCTCAATGAAGGGATACAACTGGTTAGATAAGACTAGCTTGACAAGAGGAGCAGTGTTTTGGAAAGAAGAAAGCAAGAAGCATAGGCGAGCGGTCAACATCTGCTTCTCCAGGACGCTTAGCATACGTATGCAGAGACCATCTCTCTGCAGCTCAGGATTGGTGACACGTTAGTTATTCCTCTGAGACAAAAGACTTAAACCTGCTGTAGAAAAGGTGAGGATTTATAACTAGGTTGGATTTATGTCCCGTGAATAAATTTTGTTCTGATACTACACTAATCTGTCTGAAGAGAAAATCAGGATCATTTACATAGATAATGAGATCATGTTGAGTTAATAGAAAAGTCAAATGATAAAAGGTTATAGAAAAGTCAGGACAAAAGACTCAAGGATATAGTAGTATTCAATGATAATTTCCTTAATATATATATAATATATAATATAATATGTTATATATTCCTAATAAGCTTCTATTTTTGAAATACTGTTCTACAACCAAACTCTGTGTATATGTGTGTCTGTCTCTCTGTCTGTCTGTCTGTCTGTCTCTCTCTCTGTATGTGTGTGCATGTGTGTACAAAGCAGAAATGTATACCATATTTATTATTGTAGAAGAGATATTATCTAATGTGACTGGATAAGATGAATCAATTAGGGTGTTAAGAATTGAAATTAAGGAATGAAAGGATCAGTTTACGGATATGACAGTATGCATGAAAAGCTAAATGATAAAATAACCAAAATATTATAGGAAAGGGAGCAGATTTTTAATATAGCCATTTGAAATACAGATATTTTTCAGATACAAAAATATAACCACTTATAGATAAAATAGGAAAGATATGTTTAAACTAGAAACACATAATAATTTAAAAATAAGTTAAATAAAAACATACAAAAATCTAAAGGACAAGCCTATTCCTTTCCTTTTTCTCAAAGCTGCATATTGAACCAAGGCCTGGCACTTGCCGAGCCAGTGCTCTACTACCAAGATGCACCCCAGCCCTTGATGTTTCTCAAACACATACAAACATATCAAGTGTGGTGGGGCATACTTGTTATTCCACTGCTCAGGAGGCTGAGGCAGGAGCATTGCTGTGAGTTTGAGGTCAGCTAACTGTATAGTTAACTCAAGAGTAACTTGGGTTATCGAGTGAGACCTTGTTTCAGAAGACAAAGGAGGACTATGAAGAGGAGGAAGGAAAGAAAGGGAGAAGAGGAAGAACAGAAGCTGGCTTAAAGGCAATGGCCCAAGCAATATGGCAATTTAATATGCAATAAAGTAGCAACTCCACTGCTTGTGGCTATTTAAAATAAGCTGAGATCTGTGATTTAAACCACAGTTAAGACTAAACCTTGACTATATGAGATATAGGTATAAAAGTGAAAAATTTAAATTTAAGTTTCTAATTAGAAGAAAATATAAACGAATTTATTTATTATATATACTTGACTTGTATCATACAGGACTTACTAGTCTATAGTAATAGTAATAATAATAAAATTCACCTATATGAAATTTAAAACCAAACCTCTATAATCCAAAACACCATTAGAAATAAATTGAGAAAGCCAAGTGAAAAGCTGGAAGAAGATATTTTTATGAGCATCATGGGTAAAAAAGTTCATGTCCCAAAGAACACAGCACTTTTAAAAATGGAGGAACAAGAAAAACTGAAAGGCATTAGAGAAATGGACAGGGAGTATGGCTGTGTTATTTGAAAAAAAGCCTTTAAATACATAAAAGTATGTTTGGTTTTCAAGTATCCCCAAACACACAAACAAATGCTCAAATATATATCTCATAATTAAAATGAGACTTTTTTTTCGTACTTATCAGAGTGGGGAGAATATTTTGAAATATTTGTAACACTGGAAAAAAAAAAACCTGCGAGAAAATAAATAGGCAGGATTGCTCCAGAAATGCGGAACATGACACAACAGCTTGGAGGAGATATTTGGGCAACGCCTGCCGGAAGGACGCACGTCTTTGTCTTTTGGTCTCGCTGTCTCTTTTCTAGGAATTCATTGAGAAGATGTAACCCCAACAATATGGTAGTGTGTACATCTTTTGTGTCGGTTTGTGTTTTGGGAGGAAAAACGGCAAGAACTTAGAAGCAAATACTACATGTTCCGTGTAGAGAAAGTGGGGAAGGCGGGAAGGCGGGGACGCGGAGTAGAAAAAGGAGGTGGTTGGTGGCAGAAGATGATGCCTCGCCAAGTAGCATGTGTGCACCTTTCACACTTCAGGAGCCATGCCGAAGGGCCCTGGAGTATATTAAAATAGAACGCAGAGTTGGAGAGGTGGCACCCTGGCTGATCCTGCAGTGGGCCTGGATTCGGTTCCCAGAAACCACAGGGTGTCTCAGAACTGTCTGCAAGCAGGTCCCAGATGATCCAGCGCCCTCTTCGGACCTCCACAGACTCTAGGCACACGCACATGATGCACACGCAAGCACTTATACAAAGTAAAAAGAAACACCCCCAAAAAGGGGTAATCCGTACGGGGACCAGATACACAAATAGCTATCATAGTAAAGAGAAGTTAAAAGGGAAGAGAAATATATGCAGAAAGTGATTATTCTACTACTGTTCCCAATGCCTATAAAAATAAAGCACTGACAATCACTAATAAAACACCAACACAGATCTAGTGCTCACCGTACATGGACCACACTGTATCGTGGCATTTATATTTGGATGCATGCCACTATTACACCCATTTAGCAACAAGGGAACTGAAGCTCAGAAAGGTTAACTAAGTTATTTAAGGCCAGAGAGTGAGTACATCACAGAACAGACTCCTACGGTTTGACTCAGTCCCTACAGAAGTAGATTTATTCCTAGAAAGATCTTCATGTCCTTTTACTTTCCACTTAGAATTAATTCCACTTTCACCAAGCCACAAAGACAAAAATCTCTTCCTAGTTGAAAAAAACAAAAAAACAAAAAACCACTGACTGAGTTCAGCTGCACGCAGTTAACTAAGCAGTTAGCAGTCCCCTCTTCCGGATGTGTTGAAGGCTGCCAGCATTTGATCACAATTGTGGGTCCACACTGATCTAGTTCTCTGCCCTTTCTTCCTAGGAATTGTATAGGAATTCTATACTAAGTACCGAAGCTGTAGAACCTGGTGATTTTTATGTTTTTCTGACTCATTTATTCCCAAGCCATAGCACATCAAATACTTTCTGTTTTGTGGCTCATTTCTCTTTGGTATCTGCCTCTCTGGTTGTCTCTTCTCTTAACAAATATTTGTTTCAAGTTGCAAACCTAGTGGGTAGCAAACTTCAGACAGGCCATGAGTATATACAGAGGGAAAGACTAAAGATGGTATTGAATTTGGAAGACACACACACACACACACACACACAACTTTATAGTATAATAACATTTTGTGTTCATGAAGAAAGTGTGAGGTGCTAAATGCCACAAAATAGCATCCCATGAGTCTGACACATGGAGGCTGGGCATTGCTTCACAGATGAGATCACGCTTGTAGCTAAGATGTTTTAGAGACAGTGGAGACGGGACCCTCCTGGGACATAACTTCATGTGTGAAGCCGAGAGTTGTCAGGCACAAAAGAGCACAGCAAGTTGAAGCATTTGGAAAAGTCGGGTAAGGAAAAAAAACAGGATTCTGATGAGAAACTGGGGTTTCTCAGTTCCCAGTTCCATAGGGGTCTGACTGTCAGGTCTATGTTAAATTTTCTTACCCAGGACCTGAAGAGTGGTGATGAGCTCCAACAATCCAGGTAGTATGAGCTTTATGTTTTCAAAATAGTCACTTTTGAGTAACAGTATAAAGAGGCGATAGAGATGACACAGGACCCATTTCAAGATGCTATTCCCCATAAGAAGACGCAAGTTTCTGATGTGTGCAGAGGAGCAAGGCGGGTGATCCAGACCTGGTGGTGCAGACCTGACATCCCAGCGGTCCTGCAGCTGGAGCAGAAGGCTTGACTGTGGGGACACTTCGTGAGAGCCTTTCTCAAGATAACAAAGCAAGGAGAGCTAGAGATGACGTAGCTCACTCGTGGGGTGGATACCAAGTGTGAGCAAGATCCTGGGCTCAATCCCCAGTACCTCACCTTCTGCCCATGGAGAAACTAGATGAGACACTCAAGAGGCAGGTGAGAAGAGATTTAGTCACTGACTGAATATGGGTGTTAAGAGGGAAGTTGAAGGCAGCACAGATTTTACTTCTGAGGTAAGTGACTCTACTGTGTGGAGCAATGGTCCTTAACCTTCCTAATGTCATGTGAGCTTTTAATACAGTTCCTGTGGATGTGGTGACCCCCAACCATAAAATCATTTCATTGTTACTTCATAACTGTAATTTGCTATGCTGTGAGTCGTAATGCAAATGGATGCTATGTAGTCCCTGTGGGGCTGTGACCCACAGGTTAGGAATTGCCAGTGGGTAGCAATTAAAAGCAGAGGAAGCATTGGAAGTGGCAGGGATGGGCACAATGAGCTTAGGATTTGGTATAAATTAGATCCCATGTCATTCAGTGATGATGTTCCGGGGATGACTGTGCGCATAGGACAAGTGGAGGAGTCTGGTTGGATCCGCTTCTTCCCTTCCATCTTCCTCTCTTCCCTTCCTCTCTCCGCTCCTTCTTCTTCCTTTGGTTCTTCATTTCTTTTCTCATTTCTTTTTCTTCCTTCTTTTGAGAAGAATACTTAAGAATATTTATATTCTGAGGGAAGAAGTAGGAAAAAAAACTGAAGGCAAAGTAAAAGGAGGAAAAGTATTTAAGAAAACGTTCTCCCCTGTTCCATCTCTTCCTCTATGTTTCTGCACAGGCGGTGAGCAAATAAGAGCCTGTGTATGCAAATAAGAGCCTGTGTGTGCACTGATCCTGCTCATATATTCAAGTTCATGTTCTACACTTGGGGGTGAGGTTCATCATCAAATCACCTCACCCAACCCACATCAATTGCATTTACACACTTTGCTGAGAGATAGCAAGAGCATTCTTGTAGGAAGGGCAGAAAGGCACAGCCTATCTGTGTCCAACAGTGTCTGGCGAGAACAAGAGATGCCTCATCCACACCATGAAATGAGACACTAGATCTGGCTAGGTTGTGTAGGTTTCTTGGTTGCTGAGCAGAACACAGTGGATGGGAGTGGAAGATGCCGTCACATGGAGACAGTTGAGGCTGCTCCAGGGTAACTGGCGAGTAACTGTTGGATTTGCCAGAGACCCACCATCCCAGTGAACACAAGAGAGAAGTCTGGGCTCTGTCCCAGTTTACACTTGGCCAGTCCACTGGAAACAGCTGTTCACTGGGCCGCCGAGTTCTTTCCGAAGAACAATGAAGAACAGTGGTTTGGGGTAGGTGGGGCTAGGGAAGGGCTGGGCAAGAAAATCAGACACAAACTTAGGCCTTATGGCTCAATAGTTCTAAGTACCAAAGAAGCTGTGTCTGGAAGCCTTGACACCATGCTACATAAGGGAAGAAGAAACAGGAAATTAAAAAACACAACTATGACACAAGCATTCCGCACATAATTACCCCTTAGATAAATAGACTGTCTTCTCCAGGAGCAGACGGAAATCTGTTCCAATATTGCCCCAGTTCCTGACAAACATGGCAGGGAGACTTTCAGTATGGGACCATTCAGGGCAGGTCATTTGACTGAGGAGTCTTCCTCGGGGTTTGATTGCAGTATCCCCTCTGCCGTCTCATCTCTAAAGCCTCTTTAGGAGCTCTCTGTGTTTGGGTATCCAGTGGAGACTGAGTCTCAACAGGGGATGCTGTTGGACATGTGATAGTATTCCCAAGCAGATGCGGCTCAGTTCTTGTGACTTGGGAGAACCTGGATCCATACAGATGAGTTCTAACATTTGTACTGGATGTCTGTGGAAGGCAGAATTACAATGCTATCTTACTTTTACAGAAAATATAAATATCCTGAAAATACAATGAATGTCTCCTCTGTTTCCAGGTTATACAGATGGAGGTGCTCAGAGAGATTCACAATCCTGGAGAATAGCTTATTCCATCTACTATTTATGTTTTCATTCACTCTGACTAGATAGCAATATTTTAAGCCATGTTGTATGTGAGGTAGCTTGAAAGACACAAATGTATTTAGGATAAACTGCCCTCAAGCAATTTACAGGGAGACACATTAAAAACAATATTTACATACTCATAAATAGGGCAGGATGGATTCTGTACACATCTCTGTCCACATTTCACAGTGTGCTGTGTGTCCTCATTAGGTCTCTTTTACCATATCAGTGGCAGGAACACAATTCTAACATAAGGAAAACAAAAATTATGTATTAAAATATAAAGAATTATTTGTTGAAAGCAATCAGGGAATTAATTATTGTTTCACACAACTAGTAAAATCAGTGGCTTCAGATACACACACACACACACACACAGAGAGAGAGAGAGAGAGAGAGAGAGAGAGAGAGAGAGAGAGAGAGA
>OU015743.1:31827173-31841589 GCA_907169655.1 Acomys percivali
AGAGAGAGAGAGAGAGAGAGAGAGAGAGAGAGAGAGAGAGAGAGAGAAACAATTTGTCCATGAGTACACATTGAGCAAATGGATTTGAAGCCATCACTGTTTAACGCCCAAACCCACATTCTTGAGAGGGGACAGTTAGAAATGGAAGTGTCTGTGACAGCTGAATCTGAGGAATGGCAAGGAAGCCATACCGACTGGCTAGGCCTGTGTGGCTGAGATTTTTAGAGCCACAGTGGGTAGAGACGACTTCGGGCTAGCCCTACCTCCCTGACTTCTTTAGGAGTCCCTCCGAATGTGCCCAGATGCTTCTCATTGTAAATCAGGAGGGCACATTCACATGGCTACTTGTGCTACCTCTCTCCTCACCAACACCCCCAAGGTTACAGAATCAGATGGATGCAAAGTTTGGAATGGCAACGTCACCGGTTCCCTTGCTCTTCCTCAAGATCTGATTCTAGCTCTAAAGTCCCCACCCTTCTCCTTATTGTTTTCCACTTCCAACGCCATCCTTTTCTTCTGAGGACCTGGGGCAGAGGTGGAGGTGTAAGCGGTGCCCCTCTGTGCCTGCACACATCCGTGTCCTGTGATGTTGAGTGAGAAATGATCAGGGTTGAGAAGCTTAGAGAATAAAGTGGTCTTGGGCAGACTGGTGACAACTTTGAAAGCTGAGGGTCTGATCTACATGGACTCTAAGGGAGAGGAGGGTTGGGAATGGTAGAGAAATGATCCCTCAGTGTCTCAGGGTTAGGCTTGTCCAGAACAGATCTGGCGGCAAACACAGCCGCCCTACTGCCTCTATACCACATCGGGGCAGAGTCCTTGCTGTTTTCATCTCCTTTAAGTTACTGCCCCCGCTGGAGAAAGCCCAGATGCAAGCCGACTGGCACAACTTTGAGTTTCTGGAGAGAGCACAGAACTCAGAGGAAACTTGGGCTTCAGTCCTGCTTGTCCACTGGAGGCAGAAGGGGACATAAACAATGACGGAGCAGAAGACACTTGCCTGGGTTAATTTCCCATGTCAATGGGTGTTATGACACCTAACCATGTCAAGCTCCAAGAATGACAGAGATCACTTGATGAGAGGGCAGCAGCCCCATGTGGCACACCATAGGCCACCCCGTGAATGCTCAGGGAGTGGGTGTAGCCTGAGTTGAGAGCCTGTAGCCTTGTGGATTGGAGCTAAGGCCACTGAACCATCCTCATTTGAAATATCAGCGCTTTTTGTAATCATGAAGTTTTGCTTTTCATTTTTTTCACAATTTCAATAATTTTTAATTTTTAAAGATGTTGTTACTTGTTTTATTTTACATGTATGTGTGTGTGTGTGTGCGCGTGTGCATGTGCGTGTGTCCGTGTGTCCAATACCGGTGAAGGCCAGTAGAGGGCATCAGAACCTACGGAACTGGAGCCTCATGATGTGGATAGTGGGCATTGAACCCAGCCTCTCTGTAAGAACAGCAAAAACTTTTTCTTAAAAGTTTTTTATTAATTTATTCATATTACATCTCAATTGTTAGCCCATCCCTTGTATCCTCCCTTTCTTTCCTCCCTCCCACTTCCCCCCTACTCCCTTCCCCTATGTCTGTGACTGAGGGGGACCTCCTCCCCCTGTATATGCTCCTAGGGTATCGAGTCTCTTCTTGGTGACCTATTATCTTTCCTCTGAGTGCCACCAGGCCTCCCCATCCAAGGGACATGGTCCAATATGGGGCACCAGAGTTTGTGTGAAAGTCAGATCTCCTTCTCCACTTAACGGTGGAGAATGTCCTGTTCATCGGCTAGACTGGGTAGGGGTTCGAAGTTTACTGCCTATATTTTCCTTGGCTGGTGCCATAGTTTGAGGAGGACCCCAGGGCCCAGACCCGCCTGTAGTTTTCCAGGACCTTCTGGATCCTTCTATTTCCTCATTCTCCCAGGCTTCTCACACCTAAAGTCTCAATAGGATGTCCTCCCCTCTGACCCACTTTCCTGGTAGGTAAAGTTTTTCATGGGGGCGTACCCCTTGGACTAGCGTCTCGATATAAGTGAGTATATACCATTTGACTCTTTTTGCTTCTGGGTGAATTCACTCATTATGATAATTTCTAGTTCAATCCATTTGTCCACAAATCTCGGAAATTCCTTGTTTTTAATAGCTGAGTAGTGTTCCATTGTGTAAATATACCACAGTTTCTTTATCCATTCTCCTACTGAGGGACATGTAGGCTGTTTCCATGTTCTGGCTATTATGAATAAGGCAGCTATGAACATGGTTGAGCATATGTCCCTGTTGTGTGGTAGTGCATCTTCTGGGTATATTCCAAGGAGTGGAATAGCTGGGTCTTGAGGAAGCCCTATTCCCATTTTTCTGAGAAAGCGCCAGATAGCTTTCCAAAGTGGTTGTACTAGTTTGCATTCCCACCAGCAATGAAGGAGTGTTCCTCTCTCTCCATATCCTCGCCAGCATGTGGTGTCAGTTGAGTTATTGATCTTAGCCATTCTGATGGGTGTAAGATGGAATCTCAGTGTCGTTTTGATTTGCATTTCTCTGATGACTAAGGAGGTCGAGCATTTCTTTAAGTGTTTCTCCGCCATTTGATATTCCTCTGTTGAGAATTCTGTTTAGTTCTGAGCCCCATTTCTCTATTGGGTTATTTGGTTTGGTAGTGTTTAATTTCTTGAGTTCTTTATATATTTTGGATATTAGACCTTTGTCAGATGAAGAGTTAGTGAAGATCTTTTCCCAGTCTGTAGGCTGTCACTTTGTTCTCTTGACAGTGTCACCTGTCTTACAGAAGCTTCTCAGCCTCATGAGGTCCCATTTATTAATTGTTGACGTTAAGGCCTGGGCTGTTGGTAGAACAGCAAAAACTCTTAAATCCTCTCTAGTCCCACCTCCTCCCCCCCCTTTTTTTTTAGTTTTAAAATAAATGCTACGTTGAAATATTTTTTTCCCTCCTGACTATAGAGTTTGCAGTGAGCTCACTAATGTTCTTTTCCTCTGCCTAGATTCTGCTTTCCATGCCTCAGGCTTCTTACTTGTGAGATGAGCAAGATGGAGGCACCTACCACACAGGTGCTCAGACTGCCATGGTGGGTGCAGCAGCTCCTCATCCTGGTGCGCGTTCAGCGACTGTCAGCAACTTGGTGTTGTTGATGTTGTTCTACTATTAATTACTCCCTTGCCTGGAGAGAGAACATTCTGATGGGAAGCTCTCCTCACAGCGGGCCAGCTGAGACTCAGTGAACGAGATTAGAGACCCTGGGGTTGTCAGGGCTCTGAAGGCAGGCCAGGGGTGGTAGACCCAGGGGCTATATGTGTGTGGTGGGGGTGGGGGGCGCAAAGCAGCCTTGCCAAGCCCATAGAGAGGGTTCTTGTGGTCCAGCTCCTCTCTGGAGAGGCCAGGCATTGCCTCCACAGCTTTCGGGACTTGTTTAACATTTCAAACACAAATAAAATAAATAACTGCAATGTTTATGGAAACCTAAGCCTGAAATGAAGCCGACTTAGGAGAAAATTCCGTGGAAGGAGGCCAGGGGGCCTTTAGAGTGCACCCCTTCCTTGACGTCAGTGGTTCTGTGCTTCCATTTGTCAGATCTTCTGACTGCACTAATGCTCTCCCTAGCAGCCCCTTGCCAGCATGCACATACACATATATGTATAGAATGCATGTGTACATACACATACATTCACACATACCATTGTGAAATATTCACTTCAGACACTAACTCACATGTATCTCTCTCTTTCAAGAAATGCTTTGGCTGGCTTCATCTTTATGTTTAGCTTTTTTTTTTTTTTTTTTTTTTTTTTTTTAAATCTCACTAACTCAATTCTACAAGATGGGTTAGTTACATCAGTCATCAGTTTTAACTCCTTCATTCTGTTTTTGGCTCTTCCCCTTGTACTCACAAGCCAACTTGTCCTTATGGGTAAGTCATTCCCAAGTCAAGTTCTCAGGGGGTAAGTGAGATGAAGGGGTCAGGTCCCAGTGGGGGGGGAAACGTTCTGCATAATGGTCTGCCTAGATCTACCAGCCAGTATGTTAAATATATGCAGACCACTTCTTTTGCCTACAGTTCAAAAGACTCTTCTTTGCTACCCCGTTCGTCTGTCAGACTCCCGAAGAGGAGAGTGGTTTTGCCAGAAATATGGGTACTGTGAGGGAACAAAAAAATAGTGGGGGGGCGTTTAGCAGCAGCTCTGGGTAGATTCCAGCCCTTTTAGCAGGCACAGCTCCCAAAGCCACATATTCTGCTCCTGATGTAGCTAGGGTGTGTTCCCAGGAATCCTGTTGTTGGTACACCTAGGGCACCTCAGTGGTGACTGGACTAAGATGTTGGTGGCAGCACACATCCTGGAGTCTGAGGCTTCCTCTACCTGTTCCTTATCATCTAGTGATGGCTCACCATCAGAACCATTCCTGCTGTGAGAAAAAGCTCCAATCTCCAGGGCAGCAGAGGATCATCATGTGGGGACTGTCAGGGAAGTACTGAAGATCCGTACTGTAGATTCGGAGAACAGAGATCTCCTCTCTGGAAGACTGAGAGGCAGCCCTTACAGTGAGCCAGGCCCCTGCTATGGCTTAGCTGCTCACACGTGAGCACTTGCTTCATTTTTAAGCGACCTTCTTCATTTTTAAAACTTCTATTGCCATATATTCATCATATATCATAGTGGGTTTCATTGGAACAGTTTCATACAAGTCTAAAATGTACCTTGGTTCTATTCACTCCCCCTTATCCTCGCTTGTCCCCTTCCACTTCCCACCCCCACCAACCTTTCTTACATCTCAACATCTTCACCTCCAAGTTTGTGAACTCCTCATCAGATGCTTCTGAGCATTGCATGTAAATGAGATATTGTGAATAAGTTTTTTTCCCATTAACATATTCATTTACTTTACATCCTGACTGGGGCTTCCCTTCCCTCCTCTCCTTCCAGTCCCCCTCCCTCCTCCCCTCCCCTCCCCTTCCTTGCTGTCTCCATCTCTGAACAGCTGTTGGAGTGGCCATAGGGAGAGGAATATAGTCGATCAAAGCCACCCAAGGCTTCTGAATAGTGTTCTATGATGGATGCTCAGCTATGAGTACTCGATGTGAACAATTCACACTGGTCAATGAACAAAGCGTGTCTTTCTAGTTCCCTAGGGACCCAGATCCACTCCTGTGCTCCCAGCCTTCATGTGCCCCCATCTGTCCATCCATGAAGCAAACAGTGGGAGATAATACCTCCAGCCATAAAAGCACCATGAGTCCATCTTTGTGTTGCTTTGAACCATCCCCATTTCTGTCTGTTAACTACACACGTATCTAAGGGCCTCGAGGTCAGGAGATGACCTGGCCCATTGTTGTCAGACACAATGCAAAGAGATCTATTCCCTGGAAAACACAGGAAGTTCACACCATGGCCTTGCTGTTGTTGTTGTTGTTTGATGCTCAGGGTCATGCACACATGCTAAATAAGTGCTGTACCAGTAAGCTCCTTCATAGCCCTTCATATTCACCAGCAAACAGAGATGTCTGTCAGCATCCACCTGAGAGCTATTGCGGAGGGCTCTGAGTTAAACCCCAGAGGGTGCAATCGCTTTTGTCCTGTACCAGGTATGGTGACCATCAGTAAGTGCTAAAGGGCAACGTGCTTTTAGCAGTGTGGATAGATATGTCTGAGGAGGCAGAAGGCTGAAGAAACAGCCGGCTGAGGAAACATTGTATTGTGGTATCCTAACTCCTCTGGCTCCCATAACATGCCATGGGAAACAAGGTTGTGCAGCACTGCAAGCCTGCCATTCACCTCTTCTTGTCTTCTTGGGATGCCTACTATAGATTTCCTCCTTGTCAGGCTGCAGCCAGTGGCTGCTCTTACATCCAGGCGCTCGCTCCCTCCCTTCTTCTGCCCCTCTGAGCTAAGATTGGCAATGGGTCCTGATAGGAATCTCGAGAACAGGAGACTTTGTCATTTTTTTAATATGTTTTATTGATTTATTCATATCACATCTCAATTGTTATCCCATCCCTTATGTCCTCCCATTCCTCTCTCCCTCCCATTTTCCCCTTACTCCCCTTCCCCTATGACTGTGACTGAGGGGGACCTCCTCCCCCTGTTATATGCTCACAGGGTATCAAGTCTCTTCTTTATTCTTGTCTTTGTGCTTGAGCAGTGTCCTAGCGTATGGACTCACTTTCACAGACTGTGCCTCATGTAGATGCTTCAGATCCATAGGATGGAGGCTGGGTGATGGGCCAGGAAGCAGCCTACGGGGAGTCCCTTCTCAAAGCTCCTGGCTATAGTCTTGGCATGGTATACAGTCTTGATACTCAGCACATAGCAAGCGACCATGCCTATGGAGAACTGTGGCTCTAGCCTGACTTTGCAAATAAACCTTTGAAGCTATCCTCCTGGGAAATAATCTAGGTCAGAGAGGCCGGGGTGGAAAGGGTGCAAGCCACGCTGACAGAGCAAACTGTGCTCTTCCTGATGCAGTGCCCAGCCCAGTGTGGCAGAGCAGGCGCGACCATTCCAAGCCCTGTAATTCTGCCCTCTAACCAGGCTGGTTTGACTCAGCACTGCTGGGGAGCCACAGAGCATTCCTCATTAGCATTTACGGGTTCATTACCAGCTTCCTGGAAAAACATCAACAAAGGGTCTACGTCCCTTCACAGCGGGCTTCCAGATTTTTCTTCTGTGAACACTCCTAGGCTTCAAGTAGAAGTTCAACTTGCAGAATTCAGACATGGACAGGCAGCAGGCAGCCCTCCATTTTCCTATTTCAATCCCTTTTGGAATAACCTCAACAATGAACTCAAAGTCATTGGGGTGAAAATTGCAGCCCATTCCTATGCCTTTCCGGACACAGTCTCACTGTTGGTTACTGGGTGGAAGAACCTGAGGCTGCTGGGGTTGGTAGAAGAAGCCCCAGGCACTGCATTGAACGTATTGCATCACAACAGAGAGCCCGGGCTCACTAGTTTTGACATTTGGGGCTCATTTGTCAGTCTCTAGAAGATTTGGCATAAGACATTCACTGTCGTATTGCAATGGATACATGGGTGGTTGCTGAACCAGGAAATTAAAATGGAGAAATGGAAGTCGGGGCAACCAAGGATACCATGGAGGCACTGATACCCATGGAGGAATTGAATTTACTTCATCGGATGAGGCAATCTTTGAAGGCTGAACGTGTTTTGTGTATTTTCAATTGAGAGAGAGCTGTCTACAGTAGGGATTGTTCTGAAGAGGCCTAGGAAAACCAATATAGCATAACCAGAAAGCATGGGAAATACACCTAGCACTCCATTTGTTTTCCTTGCCAGCTCACCTCCTGTGCACAGAATGGAGAGAGCTGGTGTTCTTTCCACTCACTGGCAATTCTTCCTGGCCACTTCCTTCCTGGGATTCCAATGATGCCAGTCTTCCTAATAAAAACCAGTTCCAGAAATGTGTGTACCAACTGGGAGCCAACACCTTCACCTGGTTCTCTCATCATTCTCTGGTAACTGGGAAATTAGATGCAATGACTCTCTTATAAAAAAAAAAAAAATAAAATAAAAAAAAAAGAGGGAAACTTACTATCATGTCAAGTAATCAGATCACACTGCCAGATCACCAGACCATAAGTCCCCAGCATGATCAATACCACCATTTCTCATCGTACTGTGTTCCTTTAACTCATACTAACACACAGGTAGCCTCTTTGATTTAATCAATTTGACTCATAATACACCACCTCCAAGAAACTTCGATGAAAATAGACCATATTGTAAAGCTCCAGATCCATTCTCTCAGCCACAGCCTGGCTAAAAGTTAAGCCAATGATATCAAATAGACATCTAAGTTTGATTCTGTGTGTGACAGTTTTTTTGTGACAATTATCCATCCACTCACCCTGACCTTTCCTTTTCTGAAAAGCCATAGTAGAGAGTTGAATTTCAAATTACAGGATATTTTGTCCATGGTTATTCTTTAGTTTCCAAGGAAAATGCTTATATTAAAAAAATAGTTTTCACTATGCAGTGAGCTCCATTTGATTTAGTCTTAAATAGTAGGATAGGTGCTGGCTGTTTCATACATTTGAGCTAATATTAACTCAACCAACAGCTTCCTTTCTGTGACCCATTCTTCCAAAAACATTCTTTATTATCTGTGTTAGGTAACTATAGGCTCAGTCTTGCGTGTGTTTCTTGCATTGGGACAGAAGACACTGAATTATGGTCCATGAGTAATGTTGGTAGGAGAACCTGACCAGAAAAGGAAGTCCTCATGGTGTCAAGCTAGGACTCAAGAGGAAGAGTATTTTGAGTCATATATTAGTTCCTCTTTGCTGTGACAAAAGCAACATAAAGAAGGAAGAGTTGATATGGGCTCAGTGAGAATGTCATTCACAATGGTGGAGACATCATGGCATATGCAGGAAGTAGATGGTCACATTGCACTTGCAGCTAGGAAGCAGAGAAGTGAATGTTGGTGCTCAGCTCACTTGGTCCTTTCTCTATGTTTGTTCTGTGTGAGACCCCAGCCCACAGGATAGTTCCACTTATACTCAGGGTAGCTCCTCAGTTAGTCTTCCATGCAAAGGCTCTCATCGATAGACCCAACAGTTTGCTTCACTAATGCCATAGAGGTTAAAGCCGACCGACCAGTTAGTTGGCAATTGAAATTAGCCATTTCAGTAAGCCATCCTTGTCCAAAATTTTACCTTCTTCCCTCCAAACAATAACTCCCACATGGTCCTCAGAGCCAGGAATTGTGTTTTAGTACAAGCCTATTGTTAATGCTTTTCTGCTTGCTTGTACAAGCATCTTAAACAGCAGTTGTCAATGGAGGCCGTCCATGGAACGGGGAGTTCATCAACCCAAGAGTTAGAAGCTCCAAGTCTTGAGATTCAGAAGGGTCCTAGAGATGAAAGTACAAGAGGTGGAGAGTTCCCCTCAGACTTGAGAATGTGCTGGGAACAAGATCAATGGGCAATAACAGAGGCAAAGAAAATGACAGCCCCAGAAGGGTTGTAGGAAGTAAGAAGAAATTTATTTCTATTTGTAATCTTGATTATGGAAATTTCTTTTCTCCTCTTCTTTTTCCCTTCTGATCTACCCTCCTTTCCTTATTCATTCCTGGAGTAAAATAAAAGAAAATATTTAGGAATTATGATAGAAAGGATAGCCAGTTCAGATTTCTAGGCTCATATTTTTATGTAAACCATACGGCATCTTCATAATTTCTTTTTATCCTAACCTTTCTCTCTCCCTGACCTCAATCCCTATTTCTCTTCAGTCCCCTTTCTTCTCATGGTGCTTTTTTTCATTAGCTAAAAAAAACTTAAAGATCTCACTAAATCTTTACTGAAACTGCTATTTGCCTATCTGTTAGCTTACTGGCATGCTCTTTGGATGGTGGGAAGGTGGAACATGGGGAAGAGCTAGATGACAGTGACACCTAGATACAGAGTCATGGCAGGTATATGACCCTGTGTTCTGTCCAAATGCACCTTGTCTCGATCTGCCTGCTCTTCAGAATGCATGCTAGTGTGTTCATGGGCATCACAGCCTTCTTATTTCTTACTTCAAGTTAGGTTAAAATTCAGGACCGTGCTATCAGGAGCTCCTTGATATGACCTATTGAGGAGAGATGTGGTTAAGAGTCATAGGAATCGGCATTTAACCTAAGAGCCTGCATCTTTAGAGGCAGTGCAGAAACTTCAAGGTTTCTTCTTGGAGGACTTGGGATATCTTCACAGCTCCACAATGTCCCTTCTGGACCTTATTGGCAAAAACTAAGATTGGGTGGGATGCTCTCCTGCCACTCTCTCAGTATTAATGGAACCAGTCTTTGAACTGACAGTGACAAGTGTGTGGGTGGCCAAGGTGAGCCAACCCAACTTTGGAATTGTAAATGAGCCCTCTCTTTGTCCCCTTATGTCTTCTTTCTGCCAGTAATCAGTAATGATAGTAATAAGAAATTGCACTTCAGGGTCAGTCCCTCTCTGCCTTTGTGGTCAGTGACAGTCTAGAATGGGGCTGGGTTTTATGGATATAGTCACAACCATCCTTTCGATAACTTTATGTGGTCTTGTCAGTCACTTGCAGAAGCAGGTGACTTTCAGTCACCTCTTTATTTCTTTCTGGTCTAAAATTCAGTAAATGAATCTTGAGAATCTGAGTTGAAGATCCCAAAGCACCCACTAAGTCTTGACACTGACGTGTGTCCTGTGAGGCTACACCTTGCCTAGAGCTTTAATCACACAATCTTTAGAAGACAAAGAAATCTCTCTTGTTTTCCCCTCCCACAGTGTGTGCCTAGTTTAATCATATTCTTGGAGACATCATCAACTTTTTCTAAGCAACTTGGATTCACACCAGAGGGATTCCTTTTCAATGCCAACCTAAACAAATGCCATCAACTTGCATCTCAAAGAATATTGAAAACAGAAGAGTCCCTCTGGGATTCTGACTGGGTCTATGTCTTCCTTGGGGCAAGCATTTGTCTCGGGCTTGTGTTTCCTAGTCATCCAAAACGCGGGTGGGCCTAGTCCCACCGCAGCCATGGCTATGAGCTCAGAAGACTCCCTGAATGTTCCTCTGTTCCTCCGACAGCAGGGAATCAGTGTGATGTGATGGGTCACAGAAGGTGCACGGAGCCAGCCTTTCATTGGATCCTCCCAACAACCCCGTGAACTCAGGGTGATGCCCCATGCCTAGGAAGGGAAGGCATGGCATCGGATGCCAACTTCTCTACCACAAGATCATCCTGCTGATGCTGCTGGAATAAAAGCAGCAAAAGTAATGCGGCCATTCTGCGCAAAGTCCTCTGGTAAAATATGGCCAGGAGTTCTGGGCGAACTGCTAATTTGGGTTACTGTGTACCCTCTTGTGTTTCATGGCTAAGTGACAGCTAAAACACAGAGCCTTCCAAACAAAAGAAGGGGATGATATCAAGGAAGTGAAGAGTAAAGGTCTGAAGAACTGTTTCCTGTACCCCAGGAGCCATGCGAGTGCCTTATTTATACCCACAGAATAACTTCCGAAGCCTCAGGGCATCTGTCCTCATCAGATCCTCTTCTGGAGTACCTCCCTCTGGAATTACCATCTCCTCTGTTCAAACGCCACACTTTATGAGTTCTTCTCTGCCTCTCTGTGAAGCCAGGCATCCCCTTTTGTCATTGTGTTAGTTGTTGCATTTCTCACCACTGTGATGAAGTCTCTGACACAATGAAACTTGGGTGAAGAAGGAGTTCCTTTTGACTCATGGCTTTAGGGGAGACAGTCCATCACTGAAAGGAAGGCATGGCGGCAGGAGCTCAAGGTAGGTGGCCATGTTACCTTGGCAGGTAGCAAACCTAGATTAGACAGAAAGTTAAGCTGAGCATAAAAACCCTGGCAGCATACCCCCAATAATCTGTACTCCATCCCACCCCCCACCTACCCTCAGCTGTTTGTACCTCCAGAAGCAGTGACTCTTCTCAACCTGTGGGTCACAACCCCATTGGCAAACCTTTATCTCCAAAAATATTCACATTACATTTCAGGGCAGAGGCACAAATTACAGATATGAAGTAGCAAGGAAAATAATTTTATGGTTGGCGGTCACCACAACATAAAGAGCTGTATTACAGCACTAGGAAGGCCGAGAGCCACTGATCTAAATGTTCTACGGTCTTTCAAAACAGTGTCATGACAAAACAGACACAGCCTACACAGTGGAGCGGGGGTAACACACAGTGAAACCCTCACAGTCTTGTCTATTTCACCAGGATGCAAACTCCCTGAGAACAAGGTTGACACGTCTCTCCTCCAGTTTCCCCAGCACCTAGAGTAATGTCTGGCACACAGCAGTTAGTCCACCTATATTTGCTGTGTTATCTCCTTTTACGACTGAGGAAACTGAGCCCAAGACAGCAAGTCTTGGGTCACAGGTGACAAAGCCATCAAGAGGTAGAACAGAGTCGCAAATCAAGGTAACTTTAAATCCTGCTGGGCTTTCTGTCCTAGGATTCTCTGGCTATATGGACAAGACCTTTATCCTGCCTGCCCAGCCAGGCTTCCCAGACCAACAGAGAAAGACCCAGATTCCTGTCATCAACCTTGCCCAGGGAGGGGGACATGGCTTCTACTTAATTCACCCTCTCTGCTTAGTTCCTTCCCCCTTCCAACCACTGTTTACACTTGCAAATCTCTGTTGATGCATATGACGGCCTCCTTAGTCATTGTTTAACCACTATGCTCCGCGGAGGTAATCTTCCATTCTTCTGTTTATATTATTATTATTATTATTAATTAATTTATTTTTTTGCTCCTCCCTCACGTCCTCCCCCATTCTGATCTTTAAGGGCGGCGAAAGACGTGTTTGATGACACCAGCAGTAATACGGTTATAATTACGATGGAAACATGTTACTAAATGGAGGATTTAACTGTGATGTGTTGGATTTCATCGTGAGCGGATTATTAAAGAGCAAATGGGTGACCCTTTCCCGGGGCTTTCCCAAACAGAGCGGTCCTCTCTGGCTTCTGTCCTTATAGGTGTATGTAGCGGCAGCTCTGATAGATGCAACGTGGGCACAAGGAGCACGTGTCTAGGAAGAACACTTTCAATGGAACCCACAGATTGATCCACCCTCTTGTTCACCCTCTTCCATGGTACTGGAGGGGACTCAGCACCCCTGGGCCACCATCTGTGTCATACCTCAAGCTTCCGCTTATATGCCCCCTGACTTGGGGTGCTCTGCCCAGGCCTCAGTGCATTTTCTGACTCCTCGAATTGGTCTAGAACAAGTGGCAGGCCTGGTGATAGACATGAATTTGGGTGAGACTGTGATCTTTGAACCTATGGCACCATCTTTTGCTGCTCCAACCTCCAATCCATTCAGAGTTCACGACCTGTCCCCGTGGTGTTCAAGGCTGCGTGAGAACCCCTGCAGCGAGATCAAGGGGAGGGAGAAGCAAGAGGAGCGAGTGTGAGTCGCATTCTGTCTTCAGCAGTATCTTGCGCTCCTTCGCTCCTTCGCTGTGGGCTTCTGGGCTCACCACTTTCAAACATTTCCCAGGCTCCCGGTGCCGCCCCTCCACCCTCCCCGCGCCCCCTCCCCCCCCACTCCATCCGCGCAGAGCTTAGCCAGGGCCACATTATTTCTCCTTCACCTTTCCAGTAGCAGCTGCTGCTTCCTGGCTTCCTTATCCTCCTAGACAGGTGTCAGCGATGTGGCTCCTGCCCGAGGACCCCGCCCACTGGGTTCTGATATCTTCATCTTCCCTTTGTCCCTGCAGCTGTGTCCTGCTGTTGGGGGCCTCTGATTTTCTACATTGTCTACGGTTCTGCTTCTTAGCAACTCCATTGCCCAGGAAACTAATTCCCTGCGCTGCAGTCCCGCTTTAGATAGACTCTCAAGTACAGCTTTCATCCTTTTCAGTCGGACATTGACTGGCACCGGAGAGATTTGTGCTCCGATCTAAAGCTGGATGCTCATTTTTCTTCGGCCAAGTTTTTGTTTTCCATTAATCATGAAATGACGTGGCAAAGATACGCAGGTGGGCCTCAGCAGAGGGCCACATAGCTGCGTACAAGTGGGATCTTCAGTTTCGTTCACACCAGGCTTTCATTAAGCAAAACGTCAAGAAGAAATTCTTCTTTATAAGTAAAGAGCTTTTAAAAATGAAAAGAAAATTTAAGAGCAAAAGAAATAAAAAATAAAAATAAACAAAGGTGTTAGGTATCTTCCTGTTTCCCTCTTCTCATTGAAATCAGTGACTTTTACTGTGCTATCAGAGTTGGAGTCAAAGTTCTTTTTTTTTTTTTTTTAACCTCCAGAGGTGGTTTAAAGGAACACAGGGTAGGAGAGGGAGGTAGAGACAAGGGGAGGGCAGCAGAGAGGGAAGGGAGAGGGGAGAGGCCGTGAGCTGAATACCCAGCAGGCCTTGTAGGCAAGCCCGGCAGGGCACATGAGCACTGTGCTCTGCTGAACCGGAATTGTTGGGCTCAGAAAAGCCATGAAAGCCGCCTTTCTACTCTATCTCAGAGTCTGAGATCTGACCTCATTGGAAGCTGAAGTTCCATAGTCAGAGAGGAGGAGGAAAAAGAGGGTGAAGAGTGAGGCAGAGGAGAGGGGCGTGGCAGGCCCTCTCGTGGTGACAGGAACTTCTCTTCCTTTCTCCTGAGAGCAGTTGGTTTGTGGCTCCTCAGTGCTCCCTTTGTGTTGGCTTACTGAGGGAGTTTAGCCAGCTTGTGTGTTTTCCCAAATGTGTCTGCCGGCTGCTCAGCAAATTTAGTGTGGAAACATTTTAGGTGAGCAGAAGAGAAAAATTATATAAGCAAATCCATTAGGCAGAAGGTCAAAGGACAGAATCAAGAGGAAAAAAAAAAAAAAGAAGAAATTCTATGTTCTTGGTTTACAGAAGTAAGTGTGTGTGTGTGTGTGTGTGTGTGTGTGTGTGTGTGTGTGTGTGTG
>OU015743.1:31841599-31877410 GCA_907169655.1 Acomys percivali
GTGTGTGTGTGTGTGTGTGTGTGTGTGTGTGTGTGTGTGTGTGTGTGTGCCTAATTTAGAACAGCTGGGGTGATCTCACAAGTCCCATTCTTCCATGGAGAAGACATTTCCCTTGGAAATGTGTACTCAGGTGCAGCTAGAGGGCCTGAGGTCACGGCTGAGGCCCCAGCCAAGACCCTCCCAGGCTGCAAACTCGTTTCCTCTAGAGTCCATTGGTCCAAAGCCATCTTTCATCGGTCAAAGGCAGACCATGAGCAAGTCATACATGCATGAAAGACAGCATTCGTTTGTCCTGAGACATCAGCTTTGAGCATCAAGACTATTCTTGGAGAAGTGCTCTCTCTCTCTCTCTCTCTCTCTCTCTCTCTCTCTCTCTCTCTCTCTCTCTCTCTCTCACTGTGTGTGTGTGTGTGTGTCTGTGCCTGTCTCTTGCTGTCTCTCTCTCTCTCTGTCTGTCTTTGTCTTTCTCTGTCCCTCTGTCTGTCTGTCTGTCTGTCTGTCTGTCTGTCTCTGTCTCTCTCTCCCATGACTTGGGTATTGAATTACTCTGGGAAAAAAATTGCAGAGACTCTCCTTAGAGATGCAGAGGAGACAAACCATCCCTTCTACTGTGTACCACCCCCATACCTCTGATGGTCCCAGTGGTCATCTGTCATTCATTACGTGTGACCTCTGCCACCAAAAGCAAGGATAGGAAAAGAGAAAAAAGAACAAGAAGAGGGGTTTCTTGGTATGGGGTACATTATAGACTTCTGTGTCTAGATAGGACTGAAAATTTCACATTGACTAGTTTTCTACATTCTCTCAAGCAGTCTTTATGAGCTTATCAGGTTGCGCTGAGCCCTGGGGTGGGGGTTGGGGGGATGCTGGCTTGGTTTCTCTTGCTCACTGTTGCATCCCTAGCTGAGCCCAGTGCCAGAGATAAGAGAGAGAAGAAGATAGTATCACCCTCGAAGATAAAAGTAAATAAGAAAAGCCAATTTAGCAGAAGGTCAGAGTCTGGACTCGAGAATAAGATTCTATGCTCTGGGGTGAAAATTGTGAAAGGGACTTGCTGGGAGCCAAGCAGAATGAGCAGCTCGTGTCTGAACAAGAAAAGGAGAAAGAACTTACTGTATGCTAAGCAACAGTCAGCATAGAAACATTTGGAAATGTGCGCCCAGATTGGCCATATCTTCCCATGTTTATGGGCAAGGCAGGAAGTTGATATTTACATGAACTTTCTTGATTTCATATCTTGACAAAATAAGATGGATTTTCAGAAAGGAGTCTTCCTGGTCCTTGTTGGCCTCTGTCCTGGTGGAATTCAGGTTGCCCATAACAATCTCCACCAATACAAATTGTTTCACGCTTTTCCTTTAGATGATTTGTCATAGGCTATAGGAGCAATATCCATGAGCTAGGGCAGCAAGAAAAGTAGTGGTACAATGGTGATGCTGAGAAGCTTTCTTATTTCTGCTTATGGTTGCTTTTAGTTCTCCAAAGTCTCTCAGTTTTTCTGGGCCCTCCAGTGGCATCGGTCATCCTAGGCACAGAGAAGGGTGCACAGTAGGTTTATGTTGGCAAAAATCAATTCATCTTCCCTTTAAATCTAAGTAGAGACCTACAACTTTTATAATAAGAGGGGGGGAAAAAGATCCAAAGTGCAGCTGGGTTCCTTGTCTCCAGTTTTCTGAGGCTCATATTTGATATATATTGATATATAACATCATTCTGAAAGCAATCTGCTTACAACAGCATATCTTTCTTGTCTTATCTGTGGGTCAGAAATTCTGGTTTGTCTTACTTGATGCCTGTTCCTAAAATCTCCTATAAGGTGCATCCTATTAGATGCCAGCCAGAGCTGAAGACTCACGCAGGGATCCACCCCAAACTCCTTCCCCCTGCTGTGGGCAGCTCTCAGTTGTTCATGGTGTGCTAGACCAGGGGCCTCCATCCTTTACTGACTGGTACCTAGAGGTCTCCTTCAGTTCCTTGCTATGCAGACATGTCCACAAGGCATCCCTCATGGTAGAGTCTGGCGTATGAGCATGAACAGGCAATAGGGAAAACAACAGCTTGCAATCTGGCCACAGCCTTTTTGTAAATTAATTTGCAAGCCAGGCCTCACCACAGTTCTCATATCCTATTTATCTCAAGAAACTGGCTGGGTCCATCTCATGAGAAGATGAATTTATATCTGCTACCTGATGTTGATTATGATGATGGAATGATTGGGTAATGCCTTGAGCGTGCTTCCTTACATATTTCTCCAATGTCTGTTCTGATTAAGAAGAGCTATGAGGTTCTGGGAGTTCGTATCTGAGCTGTTTCTAAGAGATAACATAAATTATAGGGATTAAAAAATTCAGGGCCGGGCATGGTGGCGCACGCCTTCAATCCCAGCACTTAGGAGGCAGAGGCACGGGGATCTCTGTGAGTTCGAGGACACCCTGGTCTACAAAGTGAGTCCAGGACAGCCAGAGCTGTTACAAGAGAAACTTTGTCTTGAAAAACCAAATCAAACTAAAGCAAACCAAACCAAATCCAAAACAAAAAGCAAAAGCAAACTTACCTCATTTCAATATGAAAGAAAAAAGCCAGAGTGGTCAATGATTTTATTTAGTGAAATTCTGGAAGACTTCGGAGAATACAGGAGAAAGATTATATTCCTGAGTAGTAACAATAGATTCTGAGCCTGTAGTGGTCAAGGCCTGAGAACTGTAAAGCACAGTGCTATCACAATGGGATACCTCAGTGTAATAGGCAAAACTAAGTGATGTGCTGAACCCCAGGTAAACCAACAGATCTGAATAGAGAATACAGGTAGAAATATTATAGATATGTCTTTAAGAACCAGAGGTTATCATAGAGACCAAATGTCAGGAACACCACTGGTGCTCCAAGGGTTCTTGGGAAACCAAGAGACAAGCCTGCTAAGAAACTTGCCCTTCAGACTGGCTAGGTGAGGAAACAGGAAAGACACTTGTTATTGGGGACTGGGAGAGCTTCACTCAGTAGCAAGAGCCCAAGAACTGACCCAAAGTTCCCCAATACCAGAAACCAGGACTGGGTTTGGCATGGAGCTGAGACTACTGGTTGAGATCAGATGGTTTTACTTGCCAGGAGTAGAGTCATGTAGGAAGCCAGAGCCAGGCTGGACATAAAACCCAGAGACCCTGTGACCAATTGCTCTCAATTTTCTCTGATACCTCATGGGAAAATCCTACAAACGCTATTCAGAGAGGCAATTAGGTTTCCTGATTTCCTCCCCTCATCTGGACTTTAGCAGGAAATTGAGGCCTGGCTTCCAAGCCTTTCGTGCCCTCCCCCTTGTACAGGGTGAGAAAAGAGGCACACAGGACAGGGCCACCTTGGGAAGAAGCGATGGTATTTTAATCACTGTTCTATTGCTGTGAAGAGACACCATAGCCAAGGCTCCGTTCATACAAGACATTGTTTAATTGGGGGCTTGCTTACAGTTTCAGCGCTTAGTCTCCTATCATCAAGGCAGGGAGCATGGTGCTGGGGAAAGGAGCTGAGAGCTACATCTTGATCTGCAAGGAGATGGGGAGGGGGAGAGAGAGAGAGAGAGAGAGGGAGAGAGAGAGAGAGAGAGAGAGAGAGAGAGAGAGAGAGAGAGAGAGCGCCCCAGTGGCACAGTTCCCCCAACAAGGCCATATCTAATCCAATAAAGACACAGCTACTAATTCTTCTCAAACAGTGCTGCTCCCTGGTGACTAAGCATTCAAATACATGAGCCTAGGAGGGCCATTCTCACTCAGATCACCACAGATGGGGCGATGAGGGCATGTGAAGAGCCACACCTCTCTCTCTACTTCTTTGTTAGTGTCTTTCATGCTTGGGCATAATGTTCCCTGTTCTATCAAGCCGCATCCCTTCACAGAACTCAAATATTCAGCTCTCCTTCAGGATTTTCAAGAATATTCCCAGATCTTCTCTTCCTCATCTCCCTCCCCCATACACCCTACACAGCTACCTCTGGGGCACACCCTACATCTTGCTTAGACTTACATTAATTCTTATAACGGATGAAGTTTTCTTCCAGCAACTTCCCATCCTGCCTGCATTTTCCTTTCCCATCCTTTGCTACCATGGGACAGAAGTATTCACCCTTGGTTTTTCCTTCATAAGTAAGTCAGGACCTAAAAGTGGTCTCAGCCCACGATTCTTTCTTCAGTCACATTTTAATGTACTTATTTCCTGGTTAAAATAGAACCACATCCTTGTCCAAACTGCTCCTTCCATCTATTTAATTCATGCTAGTTTTTTTGGGGGGGTACACATGTTTATTCAGTGCATCACCCATATTTTTGTTGATCTAAATGGCTACCTGAGGAGCCACTTGTAGGTAGGGAGTCAGAACACAAACCGCTCTACACTGCTTACGGAAGTCAGCCTAGCATAGCACTCCACACATGCAGAAGAGCTCCTTGCTGAAGCCAGTGGAATTTTCCTGCACTGAGTGCTTTGAGCCTATCTTTAGGGCTTCACTTTCGTGATAGAACAATCCAGAGGTTTGGCTGGATTTCCTGTATTTAAACTGCCTATGTTGGGGTCATGTAGAGACAACCTTTTAGAACAGCGTGACCTTTAAGAAGCCCAGCTCTGAGGTCAGGCTCTGTCACTAGTCAGTGGGCAGACTGCTTACATTATGCCTTTTGCTCTTTTCCTCCCAGTGGGAGGGAAGATTTATCTGTCTGATAAATTGAACTGGGAAACTTTTTGAAACGTACCTTTTGCAGACAAGCTTATCCCCCACCCCACCCCCATAGTTATTTGGAAAACTAGAAGAATACCAAATCGAGGAAGTTTTCTATGAAGCCCCAGGATGCTCACAGAATTCCATGATGCATCTTCAAGATCTGAAGATGAGGGAGGGGAGGCAAACCCAAAGAATTCTCGCTGTTGCTGAACGCACAGGTCTCTAGTAGCTTGCAGGCCGCATTTGTTTGTTAAAGATTGCCTTGGAGAAGGAGAGGCTGAGGAGAGTTGAGAGACCCAGCATTGCCACCCCCAGGCTCGAGGCCCACCTGAGTGCCTTTCTGTCACACTGCATCCTGCTGTTTGAATTGGTTTTTTTCTGCTCTATGATTCCAGTTCCTTGTCTCTGTTTTCCAATGTGTAGGATCGTTTCTGTCTGCAGAGCATGACTGTTTTTCTGACTTGAACAATCATCCAGACAACCTTGGTAATAAGGCCTTTGTACCATTACTTGTGTTTCTAATAATATATGTCTTTCTCATCCTTCATGCTTGATGACATCACATTGCAGCTGAGGTCACTGCATGGGAAAAAGCAAGAGTAATGACAACAAATCGCTTCTCTGTCTGGATGGAAACCTGCAATCGTACCAAGCGAAACTAAGAAAAACCTGCTTGTGTTTAGAGAAGTTGGAGTAAGGGTCTGAGACAGACAACTGTTTTAGCATCTCATACAAGGGGTAGTAGGGTGTTAGGATAGTTTAGTGTACATTCACTAGACAAAGAAAGCCATGGTGCCAGGCCCAGCAAAGGCCTATAGTATAACATATTATATGTGTGTGTGTGTGTGTGTGTGTGTGTGTGTGTGTGTGTATACATACACATATTATATCAAAGGCCTGGCATGACTGGCTAGACTTATGCTGGACTCAAGGCTCTTATGGTGATGGGCACTCCTTCTAGAACAGTGACTACCTTGCTTCCTTGCTACCATCTTTTAGAGGTTAAGTATACACCATGACCAATGAACCTTGGGTTGTAATAAATGAGTGACCCTGTCAGGTTTTTGCAGGGAGAAGAGAGGGTAAGATACACACTTAAAGTTTCTATTACTTTTAAAAACCTGTGGTCTAGCACTTCAAGAGACCAGCTTTATTGGTGACACTGGCCTTTCATAATGTAAACTCAGAACTGAGGTGTGATATACATTTGGTCACAATGACATTGAACAATATGATGCAAAAAAGGGCTTGATGCTGTGGGAGCCTTGGTTGCATCATGATGGAGCCCTTAAGGTCAGCTGGGAGAATGCCTTTCCTCAGAGCTCCAGGACTTACCACAATGGACATCTGTGTTCCTTGTCTCCGGCAAACATTTCCTTATCTTTCTCTGGATTAATACTCACATTTTCCTTAAAGAAGCTGTTATTTTCTTAGTCTTGGAACACAAAAGGGTGAGATGACATCACGTCATCCAGATCTGGCAAAGCAGCCAATCCCATGCTTGTGTCTATTCTAATTCACTTAGTGATAAGGATAAGAAAATTATTCTGATAGTTTGGGTTTAGATGATGAAGATGCAAGTGACTCTACATGATATCATTAGTGTACCTAAGTCCATCTCTTCCTGAATCTTCTGGCCTCTTAGTGAACCCTGTTATTTATTTAAGTATGTTTGAGTTGATTTTCTATCCATTAGAACTAAAAGAGGAACCTGTGTTCCAGGTCACAGAGGCCATCTAACCCTCCTCCAGGCTGGTACTATTCTCTTATTGGAACTGAGAACATGGCTAGTGGTCCACAGATAGGATGCATGTAAGGGCAAATGCTCAAGAGTAGATGATGCAGTGGTTAATAGCTGGACCACAATATTATTGGTTCCACTGAATTTTTTTTTTTTGGCAGCAATCTAGGAAGTGGAATCCAGATCCTTCTAAACCCTGACTTAATTTTAACATTTGAGGGAGAGCTCCAGATATTACATGATCTCCTGTGGGTTTTAAGGGAGGGTGGGTGGTCCCTGGAAGGTCTCTGTGAGAATTCCCTTTGAGAATTGGTTTCAGAATGTACAGCCAAACAGGCAATTGAATTAGAGAAGGCCACCAACTTTTTTTCTGAATGCTACTGAAGACACTGGATGGAAGCAATTCACACCAAAACACTCTTTATTACCATCTTTTAGAGGTTAAGTTTATACCATGACCAATGAACCCTGGATTGTAATAAATGGGTGGCCTTGTCAGTTATTTTTTTGGGGTGAAAGGGGAGAGTAAGACACACATTTTAAGTTTCTAGTAATTTTTAAAACCTGTTGGAGCACTCTGTCCCTAGGGCAAATGACCTTGAGCTCTGAATGAGAGACATCTAGGAGGTTGTAAAACTCAAAGGACTGGCCATGTTCCAAAGGTCATATCTAAGTTCTAGTGTTTCCACAAGATAATGAATTCTAAGCTGTCTTAAGATAAAAAGTCTCCAATGTAGTTTCAGAGTTTTAGTTATTAGTTACTCTCCAATGTAATGAATTCATTTCAGGAAAGCCTTCAGTAATCACCCTCATCAATAGTAACATTTAAAAATTATCTATCTATAATCTATTTATCTATCTATCTATTTATCTATCATCTATCTATCTACCTGTCTATCTATATATAATCTATCTGCCTATCTATCATCTATCTGTCTATCTTTCTATCTATTGAATCTATTGTCTGTATCTCTGTGTGTGCTCATGTGTGTGCTTGTGCACATACTATGAATCACATGTGGAGTTCAGAAGACAACTTTGGGGAGTCAGTTCTTTCCTACTGTGTGGATTCCAAAGACCAAACTCAGGTCCTCATTCTTGGTGGCAAGTGCCTTTATTCACTGAGCCATCACACTGGCCTCTGCAGTAACATCTTATCCCTTGTCTAGCCCACAAAACACCACAGAACGTGACAGTGAACTTCACATCATTGTGATCAAGTCCCCAAGTTAACCATAGAAGAAAAAAAGGCTTATTTCTCGTTTGTGGTTTCAGAGTCTTGATTCTTAGTAACTTGTTGTATTGCTTTGGTGTGTGGTGACACAGAGCATCATGGTATGTGGCCAAGGAATCAGTTCACCTCATTGCAGCCAAAAAGGAGAGAGACAGGAAGAGGTCAATGTCCCAATATCCCTTGCAAGTGTATTCCTTCAATAGCTTACTTCACTAGGTCCTACCTCTTAAAGGTTCCACCACCTCCCAGAACCTACAGGCATATTTCCAAACATTTAATGCATTGGTGTTTGGGGAATATTCAGAATGCAATCTATAGCATAGATTTTATTTATTTTTTTACATGTAAACATTACATACATATTACAAACTATATGCTTACAGGTAACTAATTATATTAACTGTTAGATGTGTTTCTCTCACTGTATGTCAATCTAAAGCTTAGGCCACGTGACATTTATCATTCTGTCTCTCAATATGTCCTCGGCAGCCTGTCCTACACAGTAGGTGCTGAGGTAGAATCAGTGAGATAGGATCAGATATTCCATCAATCAAATCCTTTTCCTCATTTTGGAACACACGGCTCCTAGGCATCAACTTCCGGTTTAAGAATGAATATTCTAAGCACCTTATCTTTAACATTCATTCCATAAATAATTGCTGAAAGGTCCCTAAGTATCACATACAAGTCTAGTACCCAAAACAACCAAGAGATATCTAGTCTACCCTTGAGAATATAAAGTTTCCAGTCACAGAATAATGGACAACAGGCTGTGAAACAGCTAAGTTCTCTCAAACTCTGAATTAAAACGTTAGAGGGATTTGTTCATAACCCTTGGAGTGAGAGGGAACAACACCACCCTAATGTTGCCAAGAGTTGTCTGTCCCTGATGTCATCGTTGGATCCCAGCTAACATTCTCCTTCTCAGTGAAAGGTTCTCCAACATTGGCTAGGGCTTCCTTAAGACTTAGTCAAGGCTCATTCTTAAGTACTATCTGTTTTCCTGCTTACCCAACTTTTCATTTGTTTGGGAGTATTTACTTCTTGGCTATCTGTGGAAAGTCATTGTTAATCTTACTTCCTAAGTGGCTGATGTAATAGACACTCTACAGGGGAGAAGCAGGACGTGCTGCACAGGATCACAAGATCTCTAGCCTGGGTGGAAATGGTTCCTTTAAATCAGTGGCTCCACTGACCACCTCATGTCAAGCAAGCACGCATCTAGATTATGGAAAGTCTTCAAACTCTTCCAATCCCAAATCACGAACACAGTCACTGCCAAGTGATCTCTGGTTCCACGTTTATGTCCCAGAGCCTTTATTCTTCTCGTCAAGTTCAAGTAATAAATAGTATTTCACAGTCTATACACCAATTATACTAGGTTGAATATTTTTTCCAAACTTATTTCTACCCAGAACATACCTTGAAAATGATGCCTTTCAGATATAATCAAGTTAAAATGAAGTCCTATCAAACTGAAAGTAGGCGTCTGTCTTTTTAAGAAAAAAATAATTTGGATTTAGAGGAACACAGGGAAGAAGGCTATGTGAAGATGGAAGTGGAAGTTGGAGTTAAGCTCCCACGAGCTGGAGTGTTGGGAATCAGCAGAATTTACCAGCAGCTAGGAGGAAGTGGGGAAAACCCTCCTCTGCAGTCTTCTAGGGGAACATGGCCCTGCCAACAACCGAATTTCAACTTTTTGACTCCAGAATTGCAATAAAATAAACTTCTATTGTTTCAAACCACCTATTTACTGGGGATTTATTCCAGCAAATCCAGGAAACCAATATAGCAACCAAGGATAGATTCCCATGAAAATCTAGTACAGGAGGAATGGATGAGGCGAGATCATAACCAGATGATGTGTAGCTTTTTCTGCATTATTTTTCTTGGTGTATTTCATATTTCTGCTATACACTAGACTCAGGGAAGATAATGAGCATCCTGTTATGGGATTATCCACTCTGGGCTCTGAGGTCAGAGCATCTTGGGCCATGAAGTCTCTTAGGAGTCATCTTGAATCTAATTAATTTTAGAGAAGGACATTTGAACTTTGGGCTGAATGAAAGTGTAAAGATTTACAGATCATACTAGACCTGTGTTGACTCTAGGAGACCATTCTAAAGAGCATGTAATGGTCTCAGTAAAGAATGTGATGGTCACAGGGTCAAAACTTAACATCTTTCACTGTGTTTGCCTGAGACAAGTGTTTTCTTTGGGAATGTGGCCCCAGGGGAGTGGCAAACTGAATCAGAGAATGGATGAAAAGCAATTCACAAACACTTTGAGTTGTCCATCATTACTGGGAACTGGTGGTAGATACTTATGGAACATTGAAGAATCTTAGGCAACATGTCTGAAGACTATATCCCTGGGGATGAAATAAAGAGGAATTTATTTATGGGCTGACATTCTTAACTTTTTTGTGGTCAAAAAGGATCCTACGTTCATTAGTTTTTGCTTCCTTCCAGTAGGCACATGCTCCAGGGTGAGGAAGGTTTTTTTGCCATTTTACCCCACAGTACCATGACAGGATATGAAAGGCATCAAGCACAGGGCTAAGCTGAAACAAAGGTCAATGGTTGGGGCTACCATGCTGTGTACTGACAGAGCAGTGGCTGCAGAAGAAGGTCGGAACAAGCTGAAGACCTAGGGGTGGTCCACAAGAAGTACCCAACAATATTTTCACTGAAGCGGACTCATGCCATTAAAACATTTTTTTTTCATTCTTTCTGAATTTGGTGAGAATATTGTCTCTTAATGTAAGGGTGCCCTATTATTATAACAACAAAAAGGTCAACACCTTGGAATCTAGGCATGCTGGGAAGGCAAACGAGAACTCATTAGATGGGGGACCTACACCAGCCTCAGAAAGAAATCCAGACAATTAAAGAAGAAGCAACTTTCAAGGTTCAGGTATAGACTCAGAAATGCAGCCAATCTCAAGTAGAATAGACAAAAAAGTCATTCTCTCCTGTGGCTGTTTTCTCAGCACCTTCATTATCTGATATTTTCCTGGGCAATTCATTTTATGTAAGCCCCTTTCTTATGGACTGCTAGGTATGGGTATGAAGCTCTGTGCTACCTTCTCTCTGTAGTTCTGAACATCAATTTGTGATGCAGAGTTTATGAGTCGCCTACCTATTTGTTCTCAGTCTGGCCACAATACCCTCTCATCTCACGGGTGGACTGCTTTTGGTTCAAGGAGTACATTCTGGTCCATTTGGTTATATTTGGGAATGGAGTCAAAAGGCATATAACATATCACTTAGAGAATATGATCCAACACAGAGATTCTCCAGAAGACAGGCCGAGGCACATTCTGGAATATTCCAGGAAGGCATATGTGGCTCAATGTAGTCCAAAGACATAAGCTCAAGACTGGCATGAGTCTCACACAGAGCCTTCAGAATCTTAGGGAAACCAAGTACCAGGTTCAAACTCTTTCTACAAAGAAGAAAGGGACACTGATGGATCTTTGAGCCTACTCCCAGCTTTTAGACTTGCAGGCCACTCTCAGAAACAAACCCATCTACACATAGTGGAGGCAGAGATGTGTTGTTATGGTGATGGCCTCTTTCAGTGAGCCAGAGCCTGGGGTAATGCTAGAAATGTCATCTTTGTTCAGAAGAACTCCCGACATAAATCCAGTACAGCTTGTAATTTATTTCAAAGTCACTCAAAAGACCCCTACCCTTTCCTCCTTTCTTCTCCTAAAAGATAAATGTGAAAATCAGAGCAGTCTGTAATCCCCAGTGAAAGACTAAAGGATATTCCAGTCTAAAGACAGGTGTCTCTGCTTTTAGACTTACTGTGACGAAAACATAGGCATCTTATCTTTTTACACATTGCCTCCATTGTGGCCTTCATCCAGAGTAAGATCCGGGGCTGGAGGGTTCCTGAGAAAGCTTGGAACCACAGCATTGCATGGAAAACCTGAGCTTAAAAAGGTCACTTCACTCTTTCTCCTCAGAGGCTCTGGTGACAGGGAGCCTAACAAGGTTCTTTTTTACCTGTGTAAGGTGACCTCCACCCTCTTTTTCTCGCCACTGACATTAGTTGAATTTCACCAGTCATTATCACCGTGTTAAGGTTGTAGGTTAAAATGCCCCTCAATTGTCCCAACTTGGAATAGGCCCTGCTGCCATTCTCCCATTGCTGAAGGAAGTCTTGATGGGGTCACAGGACTCAACAAAAACACTTCTCATTAACATTTCACATTCTGTCTGGCGGACATAGAGGGCTGTCTTGTTCCACCGTGGGAGCCCCCACAAGAACATGACACTTTCAACTTGTAAGAGCAGGAGTGGCCACTTTACATGGGAAAGTGTCCCCTGGGTCATTTGAGCCTACTGTCTAAGCCATCTAATGCTATTAAGATAGAGACTGTACCTTTTCTTTGCTGTTGGTGTGGGTCATTCCTGCCTCCGTTCTGTAAGACAGTCATTTGTTACACTCCACAGACAGCTGCTCCGGCTGGAACCAGCAGTGGGCTCTAGTTTCTAACCTAGTCTATGTTCACACACAGTAGAGAGGTCAACTTGTCTTTCAATCATGGCTGTCTCTTTGACATTGTTCTTTAAGTGTCTGAGGTGTTCCATAACAAGGAACTAAAACTCACATGGAAAGCCTTCTTCTTGAAAACCCAGCCTACAAAGAGTGTTCATACAGCCATGGTTTCCCTGTGCCTCTGCTGCCACACTTATCCTCCTGCTAACATTCCTAGGTGATCCACCAGGGCCTGCAGTGCTACGTGCACAGCTTCTGCTCTCTTAAGGGCTCCCTTTTCGACTGACTTCCTGCTGCAGAAACAGTCAGGGAAAAAGTGGTCACAAGTCAACAGGGGTCTGTATGTGTGACCCCACTCACACAGTGGCTGACGATTCTGTCATAAGCTCCACAGTACGGAAAAGAGCTGCCAGGAAATGAGTCCGATGATTTGCCTGACTAAGCAGAGGGTAGGGCTGGGTAAGGGACAGAACGCAGTCAACAATGTCTCCATTTCTACTCCACCCTTGAAGTTGTGGGCTGAATCAAGTCTCTGGCAAAACCACCTATACTACTTGAGACCCTTGAAGCTCTAGAATCTTCTCATTTTATTGACATGCTTCTGGGGTTTAGAGAGGGGAAAATAGCTTCTCAGTGTGTGACTATGGAGAACTTGCCTTACATGTCTGGTCCGGCTCAGGGAGGACATTCTGTTGCACTGTACTGCCTACGAGTCGTGATACCTGTTCTCCGGGACTATTTATCTCTCTCCCACTCTGCTAATCCAGCAGTGCCTAAATGACTCATCCATGGTTCTCCCAGTTGGTGCCTGGGCTTCTTCTTAAGCTTGGGTTACCCACCCAGCAGTAGTTTGTCCTCCTGTCTAAGTTGAATAAGCCTGATTTTGCTTTCATGAAGAGGTGTAATGACAAAGCAAGCCATTATTTGTGCCTTGGAGTAGTAAGGAGGTCTTTTTTTTTTTTTTTTTTTTAATTTTTATTTTTTTAATTAATTTATTCTTGTTACATCTCTATGGTTATCCCATCCCTTGTAACCTCCCATTCTCCCCTCCCTCCCATTTTCCCCTTATTCCCCTCCCCTATGACTGTTCCTGAGGGGGATTACCTCCCCCTGTATATGCTCATAGGGTATCAAGTCTCTTCTCAGTGACCTGCTGTCCTTCTTCTGAGTGCCACTAGGTGTCCCCTGCCAGGGGACATAGTCAAATGTGAGGCACCAGAGTACTTGAGAAAGTCAAATCCCTCTCTCCACTCAAGTGTGGAGACTGTCCTGTCCATGGGCTAGATCAGGGTAGGGGTTTAAATTTGACCGCCAGTATTGTCAGTTTTTTTTCAAAGAGACTCCTTTGCATTTCTACATCCCTTATATTCTATATATTGACCAAATTCACTGTAAATTGCCCATGGTAGATCTGACTGATGATAGGATCTTCAATTCCTGAGAAGAGAAAGGAATGAAGGGAATTAAAAGCAAAACAAACAAACAAACAGACACCAGTCTAGGGGCAGAAAAGGGATGCTTGGAGATAGGGAAGGAGACTGGTTTGGGAAGGTGGGGGAGGGTTCTGCTACAAATGCTCTGATTAAAGCCTGATCAATAGTCACAAAAGATTCAACCCTCTGTGGTTACCATCTTTGGTACCCAGTACCCATCGGAGGTAGAACACATCAGGCAAAATCACAATGATCTTAGGGGGCCAGTTTACTTCTCAGCATCCTAAGCCAGGCACTGAGGGACTTGAATACAGTGCTTCCTAGAGATCCTTCCGATGACAGTTCTTGCAGTCCTCCACCGTGAAAGGCGAGGCCCACTGTTTTATTTTATTGGCAGCAAATCCCATGAAGTATACCAGTTGATTATAGTGGCTAGAAGGCAGAAGGCAAGCCGCAGGGGGAGCCTTTCCTTTCTTATGGTGTCTCCTAGACTATGACCCAGAGAGGAAGATGCAGGCCTTCTGAGTGTGGCCAGCAGGGACCTGGCAGAAGCAGGATAAACTGTGGGTTCCTATCAGTGTAGGATGGGGAAAGGAGGCAGGTGGAGCCACAGGGCTGGAACAGGAAGTGACACAAATAGCACAAGCAGCTGAGATAACAAGAAACCACTGAGGCATGTCAAAGGAACCGGTCAGCCAGACCTAAGTGAGGAAGCTGGAGACAGTGACAAGGTTAAGTTCATAGACAAAGTCTTTCTCAGTGGTAAGGGAGAGCAAGGAATAAGAAGCCCCATAGACCCCCAAATCCTTACAAGCATATGAAAAGGGAGACGCTGAGAAATAATATTTCACATAGTGGCGACAGAGCATGAAAGAGCGGCCACAGGTAGGCAGGTCGGGGTTAAAGAGAATGGAGGTAGCAAAGGCCTGTCTCAGATTTCCTCTACAGACTAGGCCTATGAGATGAAGTCATGACATTCTAGACGTATCAATTTAAAAAATCATAATTGTGATTTATGGTCTGCCTGGTGCTTTATGCTTTATAGCTCATTCCATTTTATTTTTATAGTCGCTTTGGGAAATCAGAAGGGCGGGTGTCATCGACCTCTTTTACTGATGAGGGAATGAAGTTCTAAAGTGATTAAGGGTCTCAGCAAGGGCACCTAGCAGCCAGGGTCACTAGGAAATACAAAGTATAGCCAGCCTCCAAGGCACCCCAGGTATCTGTATTGCGGTCTGCCCATCAGTTCATTGTTACGAAAAAATTACCACTCTTTCCATGCACTGAAGTCAATGGATTCAGACAATCTGCCATCCTTGCTATCATTTCTAACATCATAAGAGTAAGTGCTCTAAATCACTGCAAATAAGAACCCAATACGAACATAACTACCAGCAGGAGATGGGTTTGAAAGTGTCTTCTGCAATTGAAAAACAGTGTTTAACACAAACATTTAGTTCTTTGTTCTCTAGTCTGTTTCCTTGAAGAGAGTTAGCATATAATTGCGTGTTGTAGAAATTATTTTAATTCTAGCCCTATCTTAAATGGCTTCCTTTATAAGACCTGGTGAGAACTATGCCATCCTAGAATCATGAGAATTTTAAGTTCGTTCTTAATTGATGTACGGATCCTATTTGTCTCTCTAGCTGGTTGCATGGCTGGATTTTCGTCAGGACCTGAGTCGTGTTTGGGGCTGTAGTGTGGGACTCAGCATACACACACAGCTGGGGCAGAGGCAGCATGAAGAACAGAGAAGACAGTAGAGCCAGGGCCAAGCTGCCTTCCCAGCTTTGCAGGAGGGGGAGGGAACTGCACAGGCAGTTTGTTGAGCCCCTTTGGAGTTTAGGAGAAGGCTGTCAGCAGCAGGTGAAGGTCAGTATTTATGTCCAAAATGAAGCTGTGCCTCGGGGAGCTCTTGACAGCAAGGGTGATATTTACCATGCGAGGAAAGCTCAAGGTCAAATACGGTAATTTCCAAAGCACAGACAATAAGGTGTGGGAGATGCAGATGGGGGCTGGCTGGGCATCAGAGGGATCTGGTAAATGTCCACAGACGAAGGCTGGCTTGGATCTGCTCCCTGGTACAGAAAAGTGTAGGAAGAAAATCCAGAGTAGAGTTGGTGAGGCAGAATGCTGGGTATATGAAGGAAAGCATGGGTAGGCCTGTCCTGCTGACAGCAGTGAGCTCTGTAGTAGAAAAAGACATGTACATAGAAAGAGCATGTGAAATAAGGTATGGGAAGCCCAGGGAGGTGCCATTACCCTCAAGGTCAGCACTTAGTAGGGACAACTAATCATTGTTCACCCAGCTTTACCACCCATGCTCATAGGTGAACCATGTCTGTCTTCCCTCTCCCATCCTCCCCTCGCCTCTCCTCTCCTCTCCCCTCCCCTCCCCTCTTCTGCCTTCCTCTCCTCTCCTGCTCTCTCTTCCGCTCCTTTCCTCTCTCCCCTTCTCCCTCAGTTCTATTATGAAAATAAGAAAGAAGTCAAAGACATATCTAACATGTTTTATTAGTTGTTTCTTAATTGGAATTCAAAAATAAAGAGCCACAAAATGATGTGCTTAATCTCTGCATTTTCTCATACATTCTTTCTGTTGATCCTTCTACCCAATTTCTCTCTCCTGCCCTTTGTCCTCCTCCTAATGGCTTCCTTTCTTCCCCCAGTATCTCCCCTTTTGCTTTCATGTTGCATCTATTCTATTACCATCTCCCCAAACCCCAAGGCCTCTTTTATAAATTTTTAAAATTTTTTTTATTTTATTAATTTATTCATATTACATCTCAATGGTTATCCCATCCCTTGTATCCTCCCATTCCTCCCTCCCTCTCATTCTCCCCTTACTCCCCTCTCCTATGACTGTGACTGAGGGGGACTTCCTCCTCCTGTATATGCTCATAGGATATCAAGTCTCTTTTTGGTGACCTGCTATCCTTCCTCTGAGTGCCACCAGGTTTCCCCATCCAGGGGACGTGGTCAAATATGGGGCACTGAAGTTCATGTGAAAGTCAGACCCTAGAAACCTACAAGAAGAATATTATGATGGGCGGATCTGGGCCCAGGGGTCCTGCTCAAACTATGGCACCAACCAAGGACAATATGTGCAGTAAACTTCGAACCTCTACCCAGATCTAGCCAATGGACAGGACATTCTCCACAGTTGAGTGGAGAGTGGGGTCTGACTTCCAAGACCTCTTTGTTTCCTCTCAGCTGCTACATGACCTAGCTCCATGACCCTTAGGGTATATACACAAAGTGTTCTAAGCCCTTCCACAGAGATACCTGCACGACTATGCTTGTTGCTGATCTTCTTCCTAAAGCAAAGGAATGGAGTCCACCTGCATGGCCATCAACAGATGAATGGGTAAAGGAAATACACAATGGAATTTTACTCAGCTGTAGAAGAAAAACGAACTCATGGCATTGGCAAGAAAATGGATGGTTCTGAAGATTACTACACTGTGTGAAGTAACCCAGATGCAGAAAGTCAAATTCTACATGCTTTTCCATATTAACATCCTAGGTTTTAGTTATTATGCATGTGCATGTAACATATGAGGAGGAGATGTGGTCATGAAAATGGTCAACTTGTTTTAAATTCTATGAGCCAGGCTTTGTGCTAACATGCATGAACTCAGTCCTTAAAACAACCCTATGAGGTAGAACCTGGGATCGACCCCATTTTATAGCTGAGACAGCTAAGAGATAGTAGATGAAGTCACTTCTTTAAGGATGAACAGCCCATCAAGGAACAAGCTAAAACATCAAAGCCCATGTTCTGGCCCTCAGTCCTGAGCTGTTGATTTCCCTTCCCCTCTACCTCCTCTCCTTCCTTTTGTTTTTGTTTTTGTTTGTTTGTTTGTTTGTTTTGAAAGAGGGTCTCACGTATCTCAGGCTAGCCTCGAACTGGCTCTGTAGACAAAGGTGAACTTGAACTTTTGATTCTCATGCTTCTGCCTCCTGAGTGCTAATCCTATACCACCACACCATCTTGCAAGTTGGAGACCAAACCCTGGGGCTTTGAAGAATGCTAGACGAGCGAGCACTCTACCAGCTAAGCTGCAACCCCAGCACGCTTCTTGACTGCTATTCTATGATGCCTCTTCTGCCTCCCAAATTAGGAGTATGCGCAAAGTTTAAATGAGCTGCCTTTTTCACCTAAGCAAAAGCAAGACGTGTGATGCTTTTTCCCCAAATGGCAAAGCCGTGCTTCTCCTCTCTTGCAGCCAGGACTCTTTTGGACCCAGAAGGAGTCATCTGGCTGAGCATCAAGGCTGGAACTGCTGGAGGGTAGGGAGTGGGGGTGGTCGGTGACTGTCACCACTTCAGCCCCTGTAGAATTTTGGTTGTTGTAATAATTGCTTATAACATGCCTGACTGCTGTCCTTGTCCATGACTGCCTGTTTCAACCGCAGAGATCTGAGGAATAATCAAAAGCTATTATTAATATGAATGGAGGTGACAGTAATAAAAAAAATGATGGAGGAGCCCTTCAAAGAAAAGAGGGGTCACAGAACACAGAGTTATAAAGTACTGGGGTCCAAAGGTTGCCTTTTGATCACCCATCCAAGCCCCACTATATTACTGAGGAAACTGGGCTAAAAGAGGCCGAGTCCTTTGCCTGGAGTCATTCAGCTGATAGTCCCCACAGCTGGGACATGAACTCATACTTCCTGGGTCAACTCAGGAGCAAAGCATGTTCTTTGAAAGATGAAAATACCCTAGCAAGACCCCTTTGCACAACCAATGCACACTAATTTGTTTTAATCCTGCTTTTAAAAATTACAAATGTGGCTTTTGCCAGTTCCGTAGGCTAACCCTGAGTTCCAGGGCACCCTACATGAGTTCTAGGTACAGGGATGGCTGGACGAGAGGTGAAGTCTAGAACCACCACCTTCAGGAACTGAGACGGGTCCTACGCTTTACACCTTCTTTCTATCTGTACTTCAGCATGCTTTCCATGGATGATTACAAGTTAACCATCCCTGGCCTTGGATATTGGCTCTTGCTCAGAGGTTTGAACTGTTTCCCAGTCCTGTCTTTCATCTCCTGGGAGATAGGTCCTCTCACCTCAGAGTCTTGAAGACCTTGGTTTTTCAACCATAAGGAACCCCAAACTTCAGAAGGTGTTTTCAGCACGTTTATCAAGGCAGAAGACCCATTGCAATGTGTTAGGCACAAAAGAAGCCTTCTCTACACATGTGTCCACTGTGATTTCCCCTTACTCTGCTAGTAGCCAAATCCATTTAGCTGTCTGGTCTCTGCTTTTTAACAACTGTGTGTGGGGAGGAGGAAGCCACATCTTTCTTGCTCTGGCCATACAGTCTTCAGTCCTTCCCTGCTGAGGCCCTTTCAGCTGCCACTGCCAGCCCAGAGGAATACCAACCACAAAGAGAAAGCTAGAAGTCCCCGGAAAGCAGTCTGATCACTGAAAGTGTCGTCAACCACTCCTTTCTAGTCTCTCCTGGTGTCTGTATTTTGCAGACCAGTTTTGCTCCTGACACCCTTGGCAAGTGCTCACTCCTCTGGCTGACTTACCCATGTCACTCTGAGTACATTCATGTAAACTAAAAAGGTAGTGCAAAGATATGCATAGACTGAAGTATGTGCTTCCAGAAATCCAAGCCATGCACAAACATCTCAGTGAGGCAGGAGCCTAGACAAATATATGCTGTAGAAGTCCTGCCTAGCCCACAGGGAATGTTCTGGTGCCCCATCTTTTTTTTCCTTGTATTTTCCCCCATGAATAATCATTTCCCCATATTCATGTGTCCACTTCTGTGAATTCAACAAACTGATGATCAAAATAAACTTTTAATTACATGTTTAATTGCAGAATATTTGGGCATGTACTGATATGCCCATATAATATAATATCCATTTAAGCATTTATTTCATATTGGCTATTGTAAGTGACCTAGAAGTGGTTTAAAGGAAAATGACGGAGGTGCGTAGATTATGTGCAAATGCTATACCATTTTATATGAAGGATTTAAGCATCGTTGACTTTGATATCCCAAAAGTACTTGAACCAGACTACCATGGATAATGAGGGACACCTGCACATTCCAAAGCTGGTCTTATCCCAAAAAGAAACTAAACACCCCACAGGGACATAGATTGCCCATTCCATTTTCTGGAAACTACCCCAGGATGTTCCCAGTTTATATGTAGGTCAGGGAATTGAAACCACCTTGGAACCCTCAAACTTCCTGATCCACCCAATGACTCCCATTTCTCCATTTCTTCCCCCCTTCCATTCGGACACTGCCCATCACTCCACAATCCTGCTTCTAATGACTTAACTGTCAGATCTCATTACAATCCATATTGTGCCCCTAGATGAATTAAGTCATATTTTCCCAGAATACAGAGTCCAAATGGCATTGAAACAACCTACTTCAAAAGAACATCTTGAAGCCAGTCTTATCCCTGGTCCATCTTTACCCTGTGGTTCTCTCTTTCTCTTTGAGGATAATACTGACTGAGTTTTCATTGTGTTAAAATAATCCTTTAAATAATTTTCTTCACAATGAAGGGGATATAGAGTGCCTAGCTTGTTTAGCAAACAAGCATTGGGCGAACCACACAAACATTTTGTCTACATAGGCCAATATTTCCCACAGAGGAGAGGGAAGAAACAGCTTCTGCCAGAAAATCAAGCCATGTACATCCAAGCAAGGCTTCTCTGTCAGACAGCGAGGTTCTTCTTCCTGAGGATTCTTTAGAGAAGGGGCCCTTGGTAATTTTCCCTTGTCCTCCCTCTCAGGCTTTCACAATACTGGTGGCAGGAAATGATTTCTTAACATCCAGCTTTAATTCCTCTGAATCAACAACCTGGACCTGTGACCTGCCTCTGATTTCCACAGTGCCCATTGCTCTCTCACTCTGGACGAATGTCTCCACCCACTTCCTCCAAAGGGCCTGAGGACCTGAGGTTCCCAGAGGGGCCAGGATTATCCCAAAGAAGAGAAAAACCAGCCAGGTCAGAGCCCAGAAGGTGAGGACTGAGGCTGACTAAAAGGTCCTGTTCTGAAGACAGAGAAGTCACACTGCAGGTTATGAGTAGAAACATTGGGCCCAGTTGGGGCAGATCCCTCATGCTATTTTCTTTTAGGGATTTTGTGTAAAGCCTCCACCCTTGTGCTCTGTCCTAAGGCAGGCTTCGAACCTTTCATTCCCACCTCCTCTCCAGACCACGACTTCCACATCTACATGCCTGTGACCAGCATGCCATTCAATGCTAATTCTCCCCCCAAGTATTCTTCAATATATCAGATAGCAATTGAGATTCCTGACAGATGCAGAATGGCTCCTTAGAGACCCTCACTGGCTCAGCTGACTTTTTTTTTCCAAGGGGCTCCACTAAGTGTTCTTCAATGTCATAAGCCCCGGAACTTGAAGTTCATAAAGATCATAATGAAGTTCCTTAAATCTATTATTATTATATAGTAAGCCTGTTTTGGCTTCAACTTTTTTCAGTACATCCACTAAGTATATGAATTCTCTGCATTGTTTTCTGTACAACACACACACACACAAACACACACACACACACACACACACGAGTGTGCATGTGCACACGCATACTCACATGCACATGATCACCTTTAAATGATAAGCTTTCATGTGAATCCAGATGACAGTGGGATCCAAACTGGGAAAGTTCCTATCATATACACTCACAGTTCTGTGTTCACTGCGTGTGGAACAAGTACACACAGATAAGGAATAACTGTAGAGTGACTGTGAAAACATAAAACAGAACAAACCATGAAGCCCTAGGACAGGAACCTGATGCAGTGGGACCCACGTAGAGAAAGCCTAGAGTATCTGAGCTTGGCCAGCACCCCTGGTGGAAAGACCCTTCACCCTCAATAGGAGCTGCAATTGCTTCCAAGCGTTACTCTGCTGCCAACGTCCTAAAGTGAGGTCTTTCTTTGGCTGGCCTCCAGGAAGAAGGCCTGTGTGAGTGTTAACCAGCCACAAGGCATGAATTGTTCTTGAGAAAATGGCACACTTTCTAACTCTCCTCCTGAAGAGACTCAGCCTTCTCAGCTTTCCCCGGGGAACAACAAATGAAGTGTTCTACTGAGGGACTGCCCAGAGCTGTTGGCCATCAGACATGAGGAGGAGCATCTAGGGGACATGACTGCCCGAGCAAAGTTATGGAAGCGGTTGAGAGGGACCTGGCTGGGTAAAGAATCAATGGGATATGGGATGTGTGATACAGAGGCTACCACAGAATCTAAAGTGGACTTGCCCTGGTCTCTGCCTTACCATGGCTGCCCACTGGGTCAGTGCTTAGGTCCCTAGGCTGGTGAAGCATACTTCACAAACTCAGGCTGAAAGGGTGGGGGGTGGGGAGGCAGCTGTGTGGTTTGTTGTGTTTCCAATTTGAGGTCATAGGGATAAATTATCAGGAAAAGACAGTCCATCACAGAAAGAGACTCAAACAGAGACCTGGATTCTGACTGGAAATTTCCCTCTAATTAGCTTTAGGCCAGTGGGGGGGGGGGGGGGGTATTCGCACATCTGCAATAAGAGGGGTATGTCTGGATTAATTACCCAACTCCCGCTTTTGAAATCTTCCCTAAAGGCTTTTTATGTAGCCCCTATTCATTATTAATTTATTAATATTCCCCCACAAAAAAGCACATCATGTACTACACACATTCAGACCATACCACATAACACACATATACAGCACATATGCCACATATGACACACACACTTTCCACATATTACCTACCTACACATAAAATACTCACTTATACCAGTTCTCAAAGGACAAACGAAAACAAAGGGAAATTTAAAATATTAGGTCAATAAAAAGGTTAGATAAATAATAGCAAGGTAGGGTAAGAACATGTGGGGCGGAGCATAACAAGAGACTGGTCTACAAATCACGGGTACTAAAAATCCACACAGGCCAATCAGGACCACTGGACCAATAAGGACACCATGGTGCCCTGAAGCTGAATCGTCCTCAGCTGTCTTCCACCCTCCAAATTGGGTTTGTCTTCTTGGACCACAGTGCACAGGTCTGACCCACCCCCCCCCCCACTAGCTGACTCCTCACTGAGTTCCAGGAAAGAACCACACAGCCTCCCATCCCTCTGTTCTCAGTCTTTCCAAGTATCTTCAGTATCCTACTGAAGTCCCCTACTCCAAGTATCCTACTGCTGCTGGCCTGCCTCTGTCTGTCCACATCTCACAGCTTGCCTCACTTTCTGGCCACATGGTTTAGCTTGACGGTGCAGAAGATGCTCCTGCCACCTTACTCCTGGGCTATAGCCATGTTCAAGGAGTGCACAGTCCAGATCAGTCGCACTCACAGGGCTGCCAACAGAAGCACATGGTTATGGAAAACAGTGCAAAAGAATTTTAAGGAGGAGGACTGGATTCTAAATTACACAGAAGGCGTTGGGTCTGGACTGTTTTCATCAGGAGCTGTGTCCTGGAGGTAACAGGCCATAAATAGTCGTTTAAAGAGAAATAGGAATGTGTTAGGGTGGGTCCTGGAATGAATCAGGCCAAAACAGGCTCGTGAGGGAACAGGCCAGCCAGCAACCAGGAGGTGAAGCTTTGGCTGTGGGAAGGAGACAGGTAGGCAGCAAGCGTGGAGTAGCAGGGCATGAAGTTCAGACATAGCACATGGGCTCAAATGTTTATCGGAGCATCACTTTGTAGAGTTTTTAGGATAGCAGATATGGAGGTACCACCTGGACCAGTTGATGCAGAATGCCTGCATAATTGTGGATACCTTTTGCTTGTTTCGTTGTTGTTGTCAGTGGTGTTGGTATGTGTGGAACTGTGTGTTCATGCATGTGTGCGTGCATGCGTGCATGCGTGCGTGTGTAGGGGGGTGGGGGAGGAGAGATTTCTTAGTATTAACTCCCTTAGTGGTTTAATATGCAGCTAGAGTTGGCCTATGCAGTTATAGACCATAAGATTCTGGGTGCATAATCAAAGTTGAGTGAACTAAATACATGGGATTCTTACCCCCACAGAGCCTTTGAGCCTGGGAGTGGAGAAAAACACAAACACATAATCATACCCTGTGAACTGGGCTACAAAGGAAAAGTAGAGAGTGTAGCTTGTGTGTGTCACACCCAATGGCTCATCTTTCCAACTTATGAGAGGTTGACGGTGATGAGTGCCACAGTTCCATAACAGGAAGTCACCTAGGTGAACTGTGAGGAATACTTCCACATGTTGTGCGCCAACACAAACTTTGTAAAATACAATCAAGATTTTTTTTTTAATTTTTAGAAAGTGTTTGAGGGCAGCCTGGTCTACAAAGCGAGTCTAAGACAGCCATGGCTACACAGAGAAACCCAGTCTCTAATAAACAAACAAACAAACAACAAACAATTAAATAAATAAGCAAGCAAGCAAGTAAGCTTAATGCTACCTGTGCCCAATATACAGAACTAGAGAAAGTTCCTAATCCAAAGACAGCATTTTGACCCCGGACATAAGAAAAGATCAAGGCACCAGGGCAGAAGCTTTTCAGTGAGCCTGAATGCTAGGGTCAGTCAGTGAGAGTCCGTAAGCAAGATGCAGCCTTGGCTCCTGCAGCTTGGAGAGGAGGAGGGTGAGGAAAAAAGAGGGGTGGGGAGTTCAGGCCATTCCTGTATGTTCTCTCATTATGTCAACACCTTCAACAACTATGCAGCAGCCAGAATAGCTTATAATAACTGGGAGTCATGACTTAGACCATGTAACTGTGCATCTGGAAAAGGTGGATGAGAGAAGAGATCTGGGGCACAGAATAGGAACCAATGAATAGCAAACTCAACAATGTGCCTTGGTAAGTATTCCTCCCAGCTCAGTGCCAAGCTCCCACTTAGTCTCCTGAGGAGAGGGCAAAAGCATGGGGAAAACATAACGATCTGTGGATCATGTGTGGAATTTCATAGATGTTGCCTGTTTGGCTATTCCCAACCAGCTCAACACCTTGAGGTAGGGATAAATTTCTTCGCAATGCTGATGCTTGGGCACTCCCGACACCAAGAGCTGAGGACATGGTAGAGCTCAAATTTAAATCAAATTTAAGAGTCCTTTTGGTATTGCCACAAAATGTTGGTCTTTACAATGTTTGGGCTCATGAATTATGCAGTTGTTATATGTATTTATATAAATATATATGAATATCTTGTAATATTTTAAATAAGTTTGTAGGGGTGTGTGTTCCCACTGTCTTTGGCCACATGTTAAAGATGCTGGAGAAAGGGAGAGAAACCTGGCCTGGTCAGGAGCAAATCCTGCTATTTCTCCCACCTGTAGCTGCAGTGAACTGCTCTGCTCTGTTTCCAGTTTCTTCTGCTTCCACAGAGCAGGGCGTTCTCAGCATCCTGACCCTCCATCCTGGATTCGCATGAACACATCTTCTTCCTTTCCCAGCCTCTCCCAGGTCCCAGAGTTTGAACAAAGCTCCCAGCCGGATGCCCCTGGTTTGCTCACATAACGGCTTCCTTGCCATTTAAGACAATCTGAGCTACTGACCTTTAACATCTACTGGCTCTGTTACACCCAGAGGAGACAGGAAAGACTTCCTTTTGGCATGAGGACTTTTTTCCCCTCACACTGGTTAGTCCAAAAGGATACTAGGTAGAATGGGGCTCATCTACCAACAGAAAGGACAAGGACAATTCTGTGGGTCGTCTGCCTTCAAAGGCCACCTGAACCTCTAGAGTCCAGAGTCTCCACCACTCCTCCACACTTGCTAACCTTAAACAAGTCCTCCCTGCTGGAATATAAAGGGATGAGACATTCCTACAGAAGTTTCCTTTCCAAAAGTGGTAAGTAGCTAGACATGGATCTGGAGGTTCAGGTGCACTGAGGAAGAGGCCCTGGCTCATGGTAGGCTTTGGACTCCATCTCCCATTTCTTCGACAACATTGGAAAGGTAAATACCAGCTCTGCCAATTCTCAATTCTCCTGTCAAAATAACGGAATAATTCTGGCCTTAGTCTCCTAACTAATGGCCTAGTCGAACATTCTGGTTCGATCTAAAGACTACAACATAGCCTACTATTGCCTAAAGAGTTGATCCAATTGGGACTGCCAATTGTCCACCCTACAGGATGTCTCATAACCTGAAGACATGCTAAGGAGATGGGAGGAATAATTATCCCCTTAATGAGATAGTGTGCACATCCTGTCCAGAAAACTTCCTCCATGCAGCTGCTTTCAGAGCCATGCAGCATGCCCATTTTTGTCTGTTTTTGGCCATTTTATTATTTATTTTTAATGAATAGAATGCTTTCCCGGACATTCTGGGATTTCTTACCCGCTCTCTGAAGCTTTGCCCTATCCTTTCTGCCATGCTGCTGTTTGCCAACCTTCATTGCTAAGTGTGTCTGCTTTCTTGGACTCAAATTTTAGAAGTATGGCTTTCTCCCTTCCTCTACGTCCCTTCTCTTGTCAGCTGCTAAGCTTCACAGCTTGCCTGTCCTACTTTTTTCTTCCATACTCTAAGAAAATCTTTGTCCTTGGGCTTCCTTCCTTCTGAGACCATTTCTAAGTTCTTTTACCAATGAGATCTGAAAAGGGAACTCTGATTACGCTGGTAACTAAAGGTTTCATCTAAGCCTACATGCTAGCTGCTCGTCCTTGGACCTGCCTTTGGGGGCAGGTCATACTTTTCTGCTCTTCTGTAGGGTGTGTGATGGGACCTGCCAGCCCTACTGGGAAGAATGGTTAATCATCAGCCTCATATAATTTATAGATGGTTTCAACCCTTCACAGACAATCTTCCCATTGTCCCCGTCTGCCACCATCTCCCACCTTGTTGAGTTGCTGTCCAAGTCAATCATTTTGGCAATAGAAGCAGGCAACACTGCTAATCCATTTCCAAGATCATTCTCTATGGTACAACAGCACATGCTGGTAATTCTAATGAATCAAGTCTTGACCCAAATGTCCACCTCCAATGAAGCAGGTGTGGCTTGGTGATAAAAGCACTTGCCTACCCTATGTGAGGCCTCAAATCTGATCATCAGCATTGTAAATTTTTTCAGAAAACAAAATAAACACAATAACAATGGTAGGAGGAGCCCAAATCACCTGAGCCCTGCCCCCCCCCCCCCCCCCCCGTTCACAGCTCTCTCCCTACCTTTCACCTGTCACAAAGCAGATGTTCACTTTGCCTTCACTTTTTTTGAGTAGAAAGGACCAGATCTTGTCAGTCACTGCCCCTGGGTGTAATTCCCTCTCTGTTACTTTTTGTCTGTACATTTTTCTTAAGTTACACAACGATAAATTCAAAGATGACAATAGGATTGTTTTGAGGATTAAACAAGACAACTGGGGTGATGTTGCCTGCTATATATTAAACATTCAATTAGCATCAATTGCTTTGCATTTCTTCTCTCCCCTGCCTCTTTTTCCATCCTTGTAACGTCCTTCCCTGCCTTCCTTTGGCCCTTTCTCCCCATCCATAAACTAGAGGGAAAGAAGATGGCCTGGGCTACCTGGGTAGAATGGAGAACAATGAGACCCAGGAAGAGCCGAAGAGAGGACCTGGGTTTGGAACAGCAGTGGTGATGTGCAGGATGTAGAATGGTCACCACGAAGATTCTGCCCTCTTACTCTGGTCTCCGCCCTTTGGTTAGTCCAGCTGTGCAGGTAAATTAGGGAATAGTTTTTGCACCAGGTGTGGCATGGAAGAAAGAAACCCTAAACTGGAAATTGGGAACTTGTTCCTTTGAAGTCCACCAACTTCAGGTCCTAGGGAAAGTGAGCTCACCCTTCATGGTGTTAGCTCATTCCCAGTAGCCTTAGCTTACCCCTGGACAGACAAAGGGACACTGGAGGTCTTATGGCTAAAGCAGAGCAAGCTGTCTGCAGCAGTCATTTACAGGCAAGGGCAATGCGAGCAGAAGCTCCAGGAAGCACTATCTGTAGCTTTTGGTTTTCTTTATAGTAATCCAACTTATCCAGAGCACACACAGCTTATCCAGTATCTTTTATCATATATTTTGGTGGCTCCGAGTTGAAAGACTTATTCCTACCAGGACAGCCATCTGGACTTCCTCCCCTAGCTGACCTGGAGTCTCACCTTCTCTAGGGAAGACACTCTTCTCAAGGTGACAAGAGCAGAGACTTTTCAAAGGTGCCTAAAGATGGACTGGCCTCTTCTCTACAATGATCACCTGAAACCAAGGCCACATTCTGGGCCCAAACCACTTGCTAATTACTACTCACAGGCTGAATGGAGGGGCTATACCACTGCCAGCTCCAGGCAGCTCCCAAAGCTGCAGTTTTCGTCCAACACCCAGAAGACTGTTGATTGCTAGGTCCCTCTGTGCTAGCATCTCACACTTCTCCTTAGAACATGGGACTGTCTTAACTTCCAGCACTCCATACCATGCAGCTGTCACTAAGCCCTTCATTTCCAGGGAAACACAATGATAATCATAAGGTAATGGATTTATTCCCTTTTCCTCTTTTAGGGCAAGATGGTGGCTCTATGCTGGAAAAAAATGTATTAAAGAAAGGCTGGGCCATTTTGCATTTTTCAGGCCTGCCTGGGTAATGCTGACTCAAACCACGGAGAGATTGAAATCCATTTGGCTTGAGGCCATCTCTGTGGAGCATCATGTTTGTTTGGACTTTTGTCCTGAGCCTTGGAAATACTAGGTACCGGAGCCCTTTCCCCCATCTCCCTATACTGGGAAATAATTTACAGCCTCTTCTATGGCCGCCTGTTTAACATATGTTCCTGTCTGTGATGGAGCAGCACACTCTACCTTGAACTCTGAGACCCTTCTTCATCTTACTTGTTCCAGTCATCAAGTGTCCCAGAGCTTCCCAGTAAGGGTCCCAGAGAGAAACTGAGTCAGAGATTGGCATGTAAGTCCAGTGATGGGGATGCATGTGTTGCCTTGCTTAGGGGAAGAGTTGCTGTTTTAGCCTCTGGATGATTGGGTGATGACTCTGATATGGCTACGGTTCAACTTGGCTTCCTAAAAAGGACTAGAGCAGGACACACACCCAGTCCAGCCTTCCAGACTGGACAGTCATCTTTCTCTGCATCTGTCTTGATTCTAATCCCCACAACTGTGGCTACCAGGGGTCTGTTTATCCTCAAAGACCAACATACCACTCTCTCCAGGAACCAGGTTGCTCCCTATAGTTTCCTGTATGGTCCCCTTTATTTTCTATTTCCCCACGGCATTTTATCAAAGTAATGAACACGTGGCTATTGGTGCCATTTAATCTCTTAATCTGCTACAAAGAACACCCAGCTCCTTTTGCAAAATGCCATGTCCTGTGTGCCTTTATATCCCCCATAATGTCCAGAACAGAGCTGACCACAGCCTAAATTATTATTTAAGACCTCCTGAGGAGGGATCCAAGATGGCGGCGAGCAGTGTGGACCGTGTTTGGAAGCTCCAGTGAACAGTTCGGGGAATTGCACAGATTTCTGAGCCAAGAACACCAGGATCCCGACACCACGGCAGCAGGAGTGCTCCACGGTTCGGAAGGACCAGGGTGCGGAGGACCTGCGTGCCCCTACACACAGGAGGAGTGCGGATTTTCTCGGATCAGAGCAGCGGCGGCACGGGCGGCGTCAGCCACACCAGCAGCAGCGACTGAGGTTTGCAGCTCAGAGCCATCCAGTGGAGGCGGTTAGTGTGGTGGCTGGTGGGAGTTGCTGCGGGAGAGGGGACACTGGACAGGATTTGGGTCGTGTGGTGCTTTGTGACCCAAGCTGGACACGGCGGACAGTTCAGCCCCAGAGTCCCGGGTACAGCTCAGGGTGCAGTGCTGTGGAGACACTGACACAGCCAGCGCAGCGAGCAATTCTGCCCAAGGCAACAGCTTAGTGGAGCCAAGGCGCCCCTGCTGTGACACAGGCCGGGTTGAATGCTCAGTTCCTCCCAAGGCCCTTCTCAGCTCAGCCAGTTCACCTGCTGTGAGGTGCTAGCGCTCATCAAAGAGCAGTTCTGCTCAAGACATTAGCTCTCCTCAGAGGGCAGTTTTAGGGCGCTGACGCAGGCTGAGGTCAGCACGCAGATTCAGCCCAGAGGCCCTAGCTGGATTTGCCGGGCAGATTAGGCCCAGGGATTCTTCCTGAGCTGTGCACACAGGCTCGGCGGCCCCAAGACTCTGGCTGGACTATGCACGCAGTATAGGCCTGGAGGCCCGGACTGAATTCAGGGTGCAGTGTGGGTCCATAGTCCCTGGCTGAGCTCGGTGCACAATTCTACCCCAGAGACTCGGGTGGAGCTCGGCGTGCAGCTTAGGGCCACAGTCCCTAACCGTGCTTGGCAGACAGATTGGGCCCAGAGTCTCTACTAGAGCCTTTGGCACAGTCCCGGCTCTAAGACTCTGGTTGGACACAGCGTGCAGTTTGAATCCAGAATTCCTGGCTGAGCTGCGCGGATGTTTCCGGCGTGAGTCAATAACTGACCACAGCAAGCAGTTTGGCCAAACACCCCTAGCTGAGCTTGGTGCGCAGTCCTAGCCCAAAAATTCTGGCTGGACCCTGTGTGCATTCTGAGCCCAGAATTCCTAGCTAAGCTCGGCAGACGGTTCAGGCCCTGAGATACTAGCTGAGCTCGGACGGTGGTTTGGGACTAGTGTCCCTGGCTGGACCTGGCAGGGAACCCAGAAGGCTGTGGACACCTTGGCTTGACCCAACGCTCATCCAGAGATCCAGAACTATTGCAGGACCCACAGCACAGGAAAGCTGAGGAGCACTGGCTGTGAGAGCCCAAAACGCCAGGGCTAACCTCCTGCCATCCACAACAGTGAAACATAAGAGCTTCCAACCTACGGAAACCGTGAGAAAACAAGTGAATCTATCATCAGACTCCCTCCATCCAACTCAGGAATCTACCCAACGAAAACAAAGCCGGCAAGATGTCTAAAGGACAGCGTAAAAGCATACGCAAAAAACCCCAAAACAACACGGCGTCTCCAGTTTCCAGCTATCCCAAAGAAAACAACCCAGAGAGCTCAAATACAACGGAAATACAAGAAAATGACCTCAAATCCTTAATAAGGAGCATATTAATGGAGGAAACAAATAAAATTCGTAATCAAATACAGGAAGACGCAGCAAAACAAGTGAGAGACATAAAAGAAGCACATAGAGTGGAACTGGAAAAAATTAAAGAATATGCAAATAACCAGATGGAAGAAATAATTAAAACGGTTCAAGCTCTGAAGACCTATAAAGAGGCAATGGAAGAAACTCAGGATTATACAAAAAATGAGGTGAAAGAAATAAAAAAATCAGTTCAAGATCTGAAGATGAAAATGGATTCAATGATAAACACACAGACAGAAGAAAAACGAGAACGTGAGACCTCAGAGAAGAAGGCGAGCAACACAGAGGCGAGCCTTTCTAACAGAATCCAAGAGACGGAAGAACGAATTTCTGGTCTAGAAGATACAATCACAGATCTTGAAGCAACCATTAAAGATAATGCCAAATCTGGAAAACTCCTGAAACAAAACATCCAAGAAATTCAGGACACCATGAAAAGAAAAAATCTGAGGATAATAGGCATTGAAGAAAGAGAAGATATCAGACTCCAAGGCCCAGAAACTATTCTCACCAAAATTATAGAAGAAAATTTTCCCAACCTAAAGAAAGAGATACCTATAAACATACAAGAGGCCTACAGAACACCAAATAGAATTGACCAGAAAAGGAAAACTGCCCGTCACATAATAATCAAAACACAAAGCATACAGAACAAAGAAAAAATATTAAAAGCTGCAAGGGAAAAGGGCCAAATAACATTCAATGGCAAACCTATCAGAATTACACCAGACTTCTCAGCAGAGACCATAAAAGCCAGAAGAGCCTGGACAGAGATCCTGCAAACCCTGAGAGACCACAGATGCCAGGCCAGACTACTTTACCCAGCAAAATTATCAATAACCATTGATGGAGAAAACAAAATATTCCATGACAAAAACAAATTCAAACAGTACCTATCCACAAATCCAGCTTTACAGAAGGTACTAGATGGAAGACTCCATCCCAAAGGGTCAAGCTACAACCAAAACTGCTCAGGAAATAGGTAACTATACCAAGGCAAAAACACAACTACACAAACACTCGATTGGAAACAACATCAAAATTAAGACTCTTAACAGTCACTGGTCGTTAATATCTCTCAACATCAATGGTCTTAATTCTCCAATAAAAAGACATAGACTAACTGAATGGGTGCATAAACAAGATCCAACATTCTTCTGCATTCAAGAAACACATCTCACCTATAACGATAGGCATTACCTCAGGGTAAAAGGATGGAAAAAAATATTCCAAGCAAATGGTCACAAGAAGCAAGCAGGCGTAGCCATTTTAATATCAAACAAGATAGACTTTCAACCAAAATTAATCAAAAGGGATGCAGAAGGACACTTCATACTCATCAAAGGTAAAGTCAACCAAGACGACATCACAATTCTGAACATCTATGCTCCCAATACAAGGGCACCCACATTTGTAAAAGATCTGCTAAAAAAACTTAAACCACACATCGATCCCCACACAATAATAGTGGGAGACTTCAACACCCCACTCTCACTGAAGGATAAGTCATTGAAACAGAAACTAAGCCGTGAAATAACATCATTAACCAATGCCATGGGTCAAATGGATCTAACAGATATCTATAGAACCTTTCACCCAAACAAGAAAGAATATACCTTCTTCTCTGCACCCCATGGAACCTTCTCCAAAATTGATCACATCGTAGGTCACAAAGCAAGCCTCAACAGATACAAGAGGATTGAAATAATACCTTGTATCCTAGCAGATCACCATGCTCTTAGGCTGCAATTCAACAACAACAGAAACAACAAAAAGCCTACACGTACGTGGAAACTAAACAACTCTCTGCTAAATGACACATGGGTCAGGGAAGAAATAAAGAAAGAAATCAAGGAGTTTCTGAAATTCAATGAAAATGAGGGAACAACATACCCAAATTTGTGGGATACATTGAAAGCAGTGTTAAGAGGAAAACTCATAGCACTAAGTGCCTTTAAAAAGAAATTGGAAACATCGCACATAAGCAACTTAACAAAACAGTTGGAAGCCCTAGAAAAAAAAGAAGCAGAAACACCAAAAAGGAGTAGACGTCTGGAAATAATCAAAATCAGGGCTGAAATTAGCAAATTAGAAACGAAGAAAACAGTCCAAAGAATCAACAAAACCAAGAGCTGGTTCTTTGAGAAAATCAATAAGATAGACAGACCGTTAGCCAAACTAACTAAAAGGCAGAGAGACAGTATTGAAATCAACAGAATCAGAAATGAAAAGGGAGACATTACAACAGACACTGAAGAAATACAAAGAATCATAAGATCCTACTTTGAAGGCATATATGCCACAAAATTTGAAAATCTAAGGGAAATGGATGACTTTCTTGATCAATTTCACTTGCCCAAATTGAGTGAAGAACAGATAAACAAGCTAAATAGTCCCATTTCCCCTACAGAAATAGAAGCAATCATTGATAGTCTCCCAAACAAAAAAAGCCCAGGGCCAGATGGTTTCAGTGCAGAGTTCTACCAGACCTTCAAAGGCGAGCTAATACCGATACTCTTCAAGCTACTCCAAAACATAGAATTGGATGGAACATTACCAAATTCATTCTATGAGGCCATAGTCACGTTGATACCAAAGCCTCACAAAGACTCAACAAAGAAAGAGAATTTCAGACCAATTTCTCTTATGAACATCGATGCAAAAATACTAAATAAAATTCTTGCAAAACGAATACAAGAATACATAAAGGATATCATTCATCATGACCAAGTAGGCTTCATTCCAGGCATGCAGGGATGGTTTAATATACGGAAATCCATCAATGTAATCCACCATATAAACAAACTGAAAATAAAAAACCACATGATCATCTCTTTAGATGCAGAGAAAGCATTTGATAAAATCCAACACCCATTCATGTTTAAAGTTTTAGAGAGATCGGGGATACAAGGCACTTTCCTCAACATAATAAAGGCTATCTACAGCAAGCCAATAGCCAAAATCAAAGTAAATGGTGAGATACTCAAGGAAATTCCTCTAAAATCGGGAACAAGGCAAGGCTGCCCACTCTCTCCATATCTCTTCAATATAGTACTCGAAGTTCTAGCCAGAGCAATAAGACAACAAAAGGAGATCAAGGGTATCCAAATGGGAAAGGAGGAAGTCAAACTATCTCTATTTGCAGATGATATGATAGTGTACATAAGTGACCCTCAAAATTCCACCAGAGAACTCCTACAGCTGATAAATACTTTCAGCAAATTGGCTGGATACAAAATTAACTCAAAAAAGTCTGTAGCCTTCCTATACACAAATGACAAGCTTGCAGAGGAAGAAATTAGGAAAGCCACACCCTTCACATTAGCCACAAGCAATATAAAATATCTAGGAGTTACTTTAACTAAGCAAGTGAAGGACTTGTTTGAAAAAAATTTCAAAACTCTGAAGAAGGAGATTGAAGATGACATGAGAAGATGGAAGGATCTTCCTTGCTCATGGATAGGGAGAATTAACATAGTAAAAATGTCCATCCTACCAAAAGCAATCTACAGAATCAATGCAATCCCTATCAAAATACCTACACAATTTTTTAAAGACATTGAAAGTTCAATTCTGAACTTCATATGGAAAAACAAAAAACCCAGAATAGCAAAAACGATCTTGTACAATAAAAGGTGCTGTGGAGGAATCTCCATACCTGATTTCAAATTATACTATAAAGCAATTGTAATTAAAACAGCATGGTACTGGCACAGCAACAGGCTGGTTGACCAGTGGAATCGTATTGAAGACCCAGATATGAATCCAGACACATATGGTCACTTGATTTTTGACAAAGAAGCCAATTCCATTCAATGGAAAAAGGATAGCATCTTCAACAAATGGTGCTGGTCTAACTGGATGTCTATGTGTAAAAAAATGCAACTGGACCCATATTTGTCACCTTGCACAAAACTCAAATCCAAGTGGATTAAAGACCTCAACATAAAACCAGAGACACTAAGTCAGTTAGAAGAAAAAGTGGGGAAGAGCCTGGAACATATTGGCACAGGAGACAACTTCCTGAACAGAACACCAACAGCCCAGGCCTTAATGTCAACAATTAATAAATGGGACCTCATGAGGCTGAGAAGCTTCTGTAAGGCTAGAGACACGGTCAAGAGAACAAAGCGACAGCCTACAAACTGGGAAAAGATCTTCACCAACCCTACATCTGACAAAGGTCTAATATCCAAAATATATAAAGAACTCAAGAAATTAAACACTACCAAACCAAATAACCCAATTGAGAAATGGGGCTTGGAACTAAACAGAGAATTCTCAACAGAAGAATATCAAATGGCTGAGAAACACTTAAAGAAATGCTCAACCTCCTTAGTCATCAGGGAAATGCAAATCAAAACAACTCTGAGATTCCATCTTACACCCATCAGAATGGCTAAGATCAAAAACTCAAGCGACACCACATGCTGGAGAGGATGTGGGGAGAGAGGAACACTCCTTCATTGCTGGTGGGAATGCAAACTAGTACAACCACTTTGGAAATCTATCTGGTGCTATCTCAGAAAACTGGGAATAGGGCTTCCTCAAGACCCAGCTATTCCACTCCTTGGAATATACCCAGAAGATGCACCAGCACACAGCAAGAAAATTTGCTCAACCATGTTCATAGCAGCCTTATTCATAATAGCCAGATCATGGAAACAGCCCAAATGTCCCTCAGTAGAAGAATGGATAAAGAAACTGTGGTACATATACACTATGGAATACTACTCAGCTATTAAAAAACAAGGAATTCCCGAAATTTGTGGACAAATGGATTGAGCTAGAGATGATCATAATGAGTGAGTTAACCCAGAAGCAGAAAGACTCAAATTGTATATACTCACTTATATCTGCATACTAGCCCAATGGGCATGTCCCATCAAAGCCTTCCCTTACCAGGAAACTGGGACAGAGGGGAGGACATCCTATTGGGACTCTAGATGAGAGAACAATGGGAGAATAGCAATGTAGAAGGATCCAGTAGGTCCTAGAATCCTACAAGTAGAACATTATGATAGGCAGATTTGGGTCATGGGGTCCCACTCAAACTAAGGCCCTAGCCAAGGACAATACTGGCGGTCAAATTTAAACCCCTACCCTGATCTAGCCCAT
>OU015743.1:31911039-31921981 GCA_907169655.1 Acomys percivali
TCTCTCTCTCTCTCTCTCTCTCTCTCTCTCTCTCTCTCTCTCTCTCTTTCGCTCTGTCCTTAGAGGCTTCTAGTCAAGATTCTAGACAAAGTGACAAAGAAGTAAGTAACAGAGCCAGTCACCTCTCAGGTAGCATGTCGAGCCTTTCATTGTTGATACACAGGGAACAATTAGGTAAGCATAAATAATAACCACATACTTGGGTGCTTTAGAATGCTAAGAAAGAAATGGAGACTTCATTTTGGTTGGGAAGAATGCTAACTTGTGGCCTGACCTTTTGGTTCCTATATAAAATGTCTTATCTATGTTGAAATGACCAGACATCGTATGCTGTACTCAGGTGCTGATGGGAAATGTTGTGTTGTTGTTGTTGTTTTTTTTCAAAGATTCCCAGGAACAGAGTAATGCTGCATGTGAAGGCAAGCTGAGCTCCTGAAGCCAGAGGGAAATGAACTCTCAGAATTTAAAGGAAAGGATGGAATGTTGGCTGCTCTGAAAAAAATCCTAGTCTAGAAAACTGTAGATTTCACCCTTTCCTTAAGGAGGTGCTACCTGAAGACCTGCAACTGAGTGAAGGGACCCTGGCAAAGCTCCTGTAAGGTCTGGTGAGGGTGCCATACTTGAGGTATGGTTGGTTTGGTATTTCCTTTATATATCTGCAGTCTCCTACACTGAACTGTTAGCAAAATCTCCTACCTTCCAAGATAGCTCTTCAACTTGATTATGAAGTGGGTGACTTCAGTTTGAGCGTCTACAAGGGACAGAATTCTAACCCACACTCATTAAGTTCAGAGAAGTCATGCCATCTCTGGTTTCTCTAACAAGCAAAGAGAGGAGGGAGAAGGGAATAGGACAAGAAGACACAGAGCAGTTGCTGAGTAGGACAGAAGAGAAGGAGTGAGAGCTGGTCACGTGTGAGCCGCAGCAAGAACATACATGTGTGACATACACAGCATGTTTTATGGAAGACCTCACAGAGCGCAGATCCCCAGTATTAGCACAGAACTACCATCTGCATTTGACCTCCTGCAGTCTAGAGTTACACAAGACCCCAGGGAAAAGGGAGCTTCAATCCCTCCGGACAAAAAGACATTATCTCATTCTGTGTCAAGACCTCAGAGGCTCTTTGACGTCAGAACCACTTGTTCCTCCTCCTGCTGGCCTTTGACAGACTCTTGTTCACAGACCCCCTTGGAAGTACCATCCTTCAAAGAGACAGTTTTACTGCTACCATCCACATCCACATATACTGCTGTCACCACATCCCTGTCTCCCAGACCCTAGGGGATCAGAATTCTAAGAATGGCACACAGAGATGCAGACAGTTTCAGCCACCCAGTAGGTCATGATGCTTGAAAGTGGTTGTGTCAAAGAAACAGGGAGAAACAGAGCCTTGAGCCAGTCCTATGCCAGCCTGGGGACCCCAGGTCCCCAGATCAAAGGGCAAAGACTGTCTTCCCAGATTCCCGTTCACTGTCAGCCTCATTGTTGACTGGTCCCCAAGGGACCCCATTTTCTATATGAGGCATCTCCCACAGTACAGAAGGAGATGCCATAGAGAATATCTTCTGAGAACTCAGAATAAAAGCCATTGAAAACTTGAAGGAAATGGATAGTTTATAGGTGACAAAGGCTCATGGATTCTACCTGTTACCAACAAAACTTTTCTTTTTTTTTTAAAGTTTGGTTTCCAATAGTTGTACTATGTAGCCCAGGCTAGCCTCAAACTCATAATCCTTTTCCTGCCTTAGCCTCTTGAGTACTCAAGTAACAAGCACATGCCACTGTGCCAACTCCAAGACACATTCTTCCCACGAAATTTCTCTTTTTGTCATGGACTTCAGTATCACTGTCCCCCGGCCAAGTTATACAGACTTCGAAGACGCTATGTTTTTCTCCCCACACCCTAATTACCTCACCAAAGCCTTTGAATTCACCCCTGAAGAGCATCTGCAACTCATGTTTTTACTTAGCAGAGAAGCCTCAGTGGAAAATAAGATGCACCTGCTTCCTAGAGTCATAATGCAGTGTGTGATGGTGCAACTAAAACTCTCCAGCCAGAGGTTAGCACAGGTTACATCATTGTTGTTATCTCTGTCCCGTCGCCAGCTTCTCTTCCCGTTCTTACCACCACTGGCCAGGACTCTGGGGTTGCAGACGCCCTCCTAACAGCACAATTAAAGCCTGCTTCTTCCTGATACATCAACATTCTGTAAATACATTTTTTTTTCAGTGAAGAATCCCTTTCATCAAAAGCATCCAACGATTCCCGATCGTCTGCTATTGACTTGAGATTGCTCAGACTAGTATCCCAGGCTGTTCCTTTCCTAATACTGTAACCCATCATGCAAACTCAGTACAGCTGAGCCACCTCAAGCTGCTTCATCTATTCCTCCTTCCAACACCCCTCATTGAGATGCTCACTGCCTCTCTTCCTTTTCTCCACTTAATGTCTCGAGCTCTAGCTACAAAGCCTCAAGGCCCCTTTGCAGAAGCTGGGAGGGCACAGGGAAGATGTTGCTCTGACCAGAACAATGGAACTTTTATCAACTCAGTAAGTGAGGTCCTGAGAGGAATGGCACACACCTATATTTCATTATTGAATCAATTCATCCTGGTTCTAGTCTATCCTTATGTCTAGTACTTAAATTTTCATTGTATGTATTTATACATAAGCACATGCACTCCACATACATAAATGTACACATGTACATAGGTAGGGAGGACACTCATCCCATGGCATATGTGTGGGAGTTAGAGAACAACTTGTGTTAAGTAGTTCTTGACTTCTATCATGTTTGTTCTGAGGATCAAATTGAGGCTGTTAGGCCTGGGCAGCAAACACCTTTGTGCCCTGAGCCATCTTGTATGCCCCCCATTTTTCTTTCAGTGGTACTAGTGATTAAACTCGGGACCCTGTGTGTACTAATCCTGTGTTCTACTGTGGAGCTGTACCTACCACAGCGCCATCTCTGTCATCATATTACATTAGTAAATGTCCAGACCTTCAACTTCAGGAAGCCTACTATGGAAAAATCCACCAGATCGCAACTGGGAAATGGAAATTTTTGTGGTTTTATTTTTCTATCCCCTTGCTGTCAAGATTTCTTGGTTTAATTATGGGGGAGGAGGACAAATGTAAGAGGGGAGTAAAAACATGTGAAACTTGTCTCCAAGTATAGAGAAAACATCCCAGTCTCTTCTACAACTTATGCCATGAATGGGAAAAGGGAATGTTGAGACAGAGGATGGGGCACCCCAGCCTTCCTTGTTCTATATGGCATTGGTCTGGCCACAGTTATGTCACACATCTAGGAACAGAGAGTGGCATTCCATCAGTTAACACCACCATCAAAAGGTAATTGGATGGTTACCTACAGTAGTACCATATACATAATAAGTATTTTTCCCTTTTCTTCTTTATTTTGCTTTTTCTCCCTGAAATGAAGAAATGCTTTCTAAACAGCACCTTGATGATGCATACATGGAGAGAAGTGTTGCAGTACAGAGACGTGAGTAAGGATGCAGAGTGGTCGTGGTAGACACACACACACACACACACACACACACACACACACAGCCAGACTCTAGAGACTAGTTATCAGGCAGTATCCTGGGGAAATTAGATTAGATCTATCATTTCTGGTCCTTTCCGTCTTTGTAGCCTTTGAAATAACATCTTTGCCACAACCAGAGATGGTGTGGGTTCCAGCAGCCGAGGCAGGAGAATGGATACAATGGTCCCTCTCAGGATTTTTCTGCATGGACATTCAATAACTTCATGATCCTAGGAGATTAATCTGTCGGAGGCTGGTCCTGTTTGTATTTACAGCCTGCTTCCTGTCTCCACCCGATTTGTATTCCCCAGTGGGAGAGGCTTTGATTGAGGATAATAGCCCCGACATGAGGCAATGTATTTGTTTTGGCCTGCGCATGGGTCTGTCTCTGTTATTATTAGAGAGTGGGCTCCCTTCATCTGGTGTTCCTACTGGTTACTTCTCAAGATCAGGACCGCTCCACCAGGACTGTGGTGACTCACCTCCCAGATAGGGTCTTTTAAGTCATGGGCTGTGGTTGGTTGTCCGTGGCAGGCCCCCAGGGCTTGAAAGGGTATGGGCTCTCTGCTACCACCCTTCAAGTCTGTGTGTGTGTGACATACTCCAGTCCCTTTGTGTCTCTTCCTCATCCGACTGTTGGGTAATTGTGTACACTTCTAGCCACAGGAAAAGCGCAATCACACAGTAGTGTTGCAATTAGCAACGAATGGAGTGGGAAGCATTTGCAAATTATGTATGTGCTCAGGGGAGAGGTTAGCCTCGGCAGCGGAATGAAGAAATGATCACTTTAAGGCTTTCCTAGAAAATAATTGTGGAGAAAGTAGAAAAGACAGAAATGCAAAACAAAACCCAAAGAGTAATTCTGTTTCAGAGACCCATGTCAACAACATTTTGAATAAATCCTTGAAGATACAGTCAGCTCATTAAACACATCTGAAACATAAAAAATGGGATCAGAGAATTTTGATAACTGGATTATATTATATATTATATTAAGATTATGATTTTTAGACAGGTGCGTCGAATACATACACACTAAACTTGCATATTTCTAAATGTATGTGTCTTTGTTTCTGATTGCAGAACCGCACTGTCCAGTATAGTAGCTAATAGCTACTTAAGGGTAATAGTGGCTATCACTACAGTCGCAGCCTCGTGGCTGCAGACTAGGGCTCAGGTATGGGATGTGTTCCTTGTCATGCAGAGTCTTTTGGTAACACAGCTCTCCAAAGACACCAGCTTGTAAGAGCCATGCTGAGGTCAAAGGTACACCTGCACGCCATATTACAATCAGGGACAGGAAGGAACTGCTCTGTCTAGTTGGGTTTGCTTTGGTTTTGTCTTGTCTTGGTTTGGGGCCAGGCTCCCTGTAGCGTAGGCTGACCTCAGCCTCATAGAAATCCACCAGCTTCAGTGTCCCAGGTGCTGGAATGACAAGATTGAGCTAGGTGGCTCAGCTTGGCCTTAGTTTTAAGTCAGTGTGTCAGTGTCTGTTCTTCTTACTTGATGATCGAACCTACCATTGCTATTGATATACCAACCAGCTTTCTCTAAATCTCAGATAGGTGACAGATTGAAAATCGTGAGAGATTTTGAGACCTAGTTAGCTGGGCACTGGTTTTGGGTCTTTCTAAAGAAAGGAACTCAAACCAGAGGTTTCATTTTCTATTTTGTTATTATTATTGTTGTTGCTGTTGTTGTTTTTTGAGACAGGGTTTCTCTGTGTAGCCTTGGCTGTCCTGGATTGGCTTTGTAGGCCAGACTGACCTCAAACTCATAGAGATCCGCCTGCCTCTGCCTCCTGAGTGCTGGGATTAAAAGTGTGTGCCACCATGCCCAGCTCATTTTCAATTTTATTTTTATTTTTGGAAAAAAGAACACAAATTCCTCTCAAGCAGGGGTCTGTGGTGGGACCTGCAGCACCCTGCTGTTCTTCACAGCCATCTTTTGATAAGTATTTGTGGTCTGTGGACACTGTGTTTACTGAAAATTGTAGCATGGAGGACAAGAATCTGCACTAATATCACAGACTCGGCACCTACTTAGTACCATTTGCAAACAACCAAACAGTTCTAGAAGCAGGCATAAACTTTTGTTTATGGCCGATGAGTAAGTAGGAGAAGTCTAGCCCTGAAGACATTGTCTCCATGGTGGTCTGGGGTTTTGATGTCCTTACACTGTGTTATAATTTACTTTTTAGTTGTAATTTTCTTTTCTTTTCTTTTTTTGAGAATTTTATACATGTATATAATCAAATAAGATCAAAACCATCCCCCTCAGCTTCATCCTCCAACTTTGCCCCCATGTCCCTCCCTTCCCAATTTTATGTCATTTTGTTGTTGTTATTTTGATTCTCACCGAGCCCAGTAAACGTTGCTAAATGTGCCTGGGTATAAAGCCTTCTACTAGCGCATGGGAAATCCAACGCTTTCTTGCAGTCCTAGAAAATGTCACCCAAGTCAATTCCAGGATATTTTCAACTCCTCCAAAGGAAAACGTGTACCCAATCAACAATCATCTTCCAAACTTCCCCACCCGCAATTCAGTTACCACGAACCTACCTCTTGGGGACCTTTCATGGAGTTGCAGTCAGGCAACAGGTGGTCTTCTGTAGATGGCTTTCTTGGCATCTGTTCAAGCTTTGTGTCCCCTTCATGATGTAGTATGTGTTGCAACTTCGTTCTTTTACCTGGAAAGTCGCATGATAGGTTCAGATACATCATTCATTTGTTGACCAACCTTACATGGATTATGGTTGCCCCAAATCCAAAACATAGGTTCTTGTTTTTCTTTTTTGCCTTGGGAGCAATTCTGTCAAGTCCCTTTGTCTAAGAAACTGATATCCAAGGCTAATTTGAAAATGCAAGAGGAGTGAGATAATATATTTTAATTTTAGCTCTCTAGAACTGTGTGTGTGTGTGTGTGTGTGTGTGTGTGTGTGTGTGTGTGTGTGTGTATGTGTAGACTGGAATCTACTCATTATTTCTCAGCTTTGTGTGTCGGAGACCTGCAAATACGATTAAAACAGACCCCAGCCCCCCACCCTCAGGGATTTTGATTCCATGGGTCTAAGGGTCTAAAGCCTTAACTTTCTGTCAAAAGCTGCTGAAGCTGTCCGCCTGTGGACGCTTTGTATCATATTTAGTTTCGTAATCTGAAGAAGAAAAAAAAAAGCATGGCTGGATGGCGTCTGCCCTATGCCAGATGCCTCTTGTACCCTCATAATGAACACACAGTAGACACTTCCACCTTCTGTCATAACAAGCAGAATCACTGTTTATGGGATGCTACTCGATGCCAGGCCCTGTGCAAATTGCTTTACCGGCACAAAGTGGTTGTGTAACAGGCTGACGGGAACAGTTGCTGGGGTCATAACTGGGACGCCACAGATTGCCACCTCCTACATTATTATAAGAGGTGATTTCAGTTTCTAAGATGTAATGCTTGCTAAAAGTTTTGTTCAGCTTTGGGAACTTTAACTGGGGGCTTCCTACTGTGTGCTGGGTATTGAGATTTATACTCTAGAGACGTTAATGCAGAAAATAATCAGAGTGAAACAGCCTCGCTGAATTACACGTTTCCCCACCGTCCTCTTTTATGGGCATTTTATGTGCTGTTTGCAATTTCCTTGAGGTCTGGGGTAGGATCGTGTGTTTTGTCATCTTTGTGCTGTCTATTGTCATGTGCAGCGTAGATTTTTTTTTAAAAAAAAACCTCATCTACACAATTTGAAAAATCAGAATTTCTTTTTCAGGGAAGGGTTAGGTTCTGAGCACAATTGGATGAAAAGTACGCACAGGTACCCCCTGCCCCACAGAAGGACAGACTCTTCTACTTTCAACCTTCTCTGCCACAGTGACACATTTGTTGCAGTCAATTGACACATCCTTATCCTGCTAAGTCCCTGGTTTATATCAGGCCTCACTCTGAGTGTATATTCTGTGGATTTTGACAAATGTATGGTTCCATGCTTGCATCCTGTACCCTTAATGTTATTCTGCAAAACATCTGTTCGTCTTTTTCTCCATTTAACCTCTGGCAACCCCAAGATATTTTACCATTTCTATGATATTACTCTTTTCAGAATTTCCTATAATTGGGAAAATACACAATGGATTCATTTCACACTAGCTTCTTCTGCTATTAATACACACTTAAGTTTCTTCCATGTCTTTTTCAAGTGTCTTATTAGCTTGTGTGTGTGTGTGTGTGTGTGTGTGTGAGTGTATGTGTGCTTGTGTGAATGTAGACACTGAATAATATTCCATTGTCTAGGTTTACATTTTATCTGTTGATTTCCTGCAGAGTAGAGTGGCTGCTTTTAAGTTCTGTCAATTATCAGCACAGCTTTTTTGTATGTTTTGGGTGAGCCTGAGTTTTCAATTCGTTTCATAAGCATCAAGAATCACAATTGATGGGGCAAATAATTTTATTAGTTTATTAGTTTATGCAAGAACCCATAGAACTGTCTTCTGAAGTGTCTGTACCATTTTACATTCCCAGCCTTGGTGACTGCTCTGTGCCCTGGCCTGCCCTTGCCATTGTCAGTGTTTGGGGTTTGGTATGTAGGGGCATTTCACTGACACTTTATTAAATTACCCAACAGCATGTGATAGTGAACATCTTTCTCCATGTTTGCTTTCCATCTTGGTGTCTCCTTTGATGAGCTGTTTGTTCAGACTATTTTGCCATCTTAATTGGATTGTTTGTGTTCTTATTGCTAATTCAGACAACACCCTTTTATCTGACTGATCTTTTGCAAATATTTTCTTCTAGTTGATGGCTTACATATTTTGGGGAGGGGAGGTTTTGAGACAGGGTTTCTCTGTGTAGCCTTGGCTGTCCTAGACTCACTTTGTAGACCAGGCTGTCCTCGAACTCATAGCGATCCACCTGCCTCTGCCTCCCGAGTGCTGGGATTAAAGACATGCGTCACCACGCCCAGCTTACATATCTTCTTATTGACAGTGAATTCTATAGAACATTTTAAATTTCCATGCATCCTAGTTCACAACCACCTTGTTAATGAACCATACTTTTGGTATTGGATCTGAAAAGCTATCAGCCTAGCAATGTCCTGTATATTGTCCAGACGTTTATAACTTTGTCTTTTATTTAGGTTAATAATCTATTTTGAGTTATGCCCATGCTGTGCTAGTCATAAAGATCTGAATCAAGGTTGCTTATTTCCTGTAGGTATCTGGTTGTTCCTCCATCATGTGATGTAAACGCTCTCTTCTCCATTGTATTGCCTTTGCTCTTTTGTCAAAGATTGGTTGACTGTACTTATGAAGGATTAACACTAAGCTCTATACATTGTTTTTCTAATTCTTTTTTTTTTAAAGCATTTATTTCTATTCTGTCTTCATTATTGTAGCTTCACACTTGGCCTTGAAGTGAGATCAGTCCTCAGCTTTGTCCTTCTTCAATATCTGTCTGACTACACTGATCTTTTGCTTTTTCATAGACTTTAGAATCAGTTGTTTTAAGAACTGTAAATGTGACATAGCACAAAATGAAAAAAATTATGTTGTGTCCTGCAGCCCCAAAGCCAAAGTGCTTTTGAAGTGTTGTTAGCTAATTCATTTTTATGAAAGTCATGAGAGGAGAAGGAGAGAGGGATGGAGAAAAGGTAGCAGGGGTGAGAGGTGGTGATGGAACGTCCTGAAGAGTTTGTCCTGTTTCCATCTAGGATATTTGTGGTTTGGGGGTCTTATATTTTATGTCTTTATCCATTTTGAGTAGTTTCTGTAATAGGTGAGACAGAGTCTACTTTCATTTCTCCCCGGGAAGTTACCCAGTTTCCCAGCATCGCTGTCTCTGCTGTGTTCTTAGCATCGTTGCTGCAACTCAGCAGGGTGGGAATGTGTAGGTTCCCACCTAGACTCTTTTCCATTGGCCCATGTGTCTGTTTTATGCCAGTACCTTGCTATTTTGGGGGTTCTCTCATTTTATGTGGGATCTACAAATCATAAGACTTTATTTGGAACTTTATCTCAAAGTTTCATCTGGAGTTTTGTTTTTTCCGACTGCAATTTTAAAATAGCCACTTGCTTATCTCTCCCTTTTGCAACACACAGACTTCTCTAGAGTTCTCCAGGGTATCATTTGCAATAGGAAATAGTATGTTTGTATGTGTGGGTGTGTAGTTTTTTTTAGAGCAATCAAAACAAAAGCAACATAACATGCATGCCTGTTTTCTCTTCAGGTCAGTGTTATTATTCAGGGCTAGAGTCAGAATCTTGTTATTTATCTGCAGTGTCTATTCATAGTCTCTTTGTATGTGCACATTTTTCCTCCTGTGTGTGCACACATGTGGTGTGTGTGTGTGTGTGTGTGTGTGTATGCGTACATGTAGTTCACAGGTAGAGGCTGATGTCTTCTGCATTCACTTTATTCCCCTCTCTGATCTACTTTCTTTACTTCTTTCTTTCTTTTTGAGACAGAATCTCTTTCTGTACATATATCTCACTGGTTCACCTAGACTGGCAGGCAAACAAACCAAAGGGGTCTTTCTATCTTCACTGTTCCAGCCCTGGGACAACAGGCACCATTGCACCTAGCTCTTATGTAGTTTCTGTGGATCAGAACTTGAGCCTTCATGCTGCCCAGCTAGTACTTTATTGGCTCAACTATCTCTAAGCCAAACTTGCTGTCTATTAACTAAGACCTAAGTGACTGAGCTAAAAATGCCAGGCGTTCTTTTCTTAGGGACTGAATCAAAACCTTCAGATATCTGTCTCTAAAATCTCCTGTCTTGACTCATCTCCTCACTGACTTGCTCAAGCCTTTATCTTTATGATGGGTTTGATGATTAGTTGACAAAAGCAGCATTTCTTTATAGCATAGGATAGAAGGTGTTATATAACCATTGACCAATAGTTCTCATTTTACTCATAAGTAAATTATTTAAGTCATAAACTATTTCCTTAAACTTGCCAAAAGTTAAAATGAAGGTGTGTATGTGTGTGTGTGTGTGTGTGTGTGTGTGTGTGTGTCTTTTTACACATGAATTGGCTATATATGCAGGAGTGGGGCTAGTTTGGGGACCATCCATCCACTTACCAGGTATCCATCGCTCTGTTAATCATGGAAATGACTTTTGGGTAGTGATATGAAAGCTCTTTCAATAAGCTATTTAATGAGCCATGATTGTTATAAGGAAAGTGGATAACTGTAGTGGATTTAAACATGTTTATGTTTTGATCCCAAGTATGGGATGGGGAATAGACTTATGAGAGAACAGGTGATGTTTATCCACTAGAAGATGAACTACCTCATGTGGGGCCTTGGTTTTTGCCAACTGAAACACATCTTAGTACAGACTCTGAGAGGATACACACACACACACACACACACACACACACACACACACACACACACAC
>OU015743.1:31930509-31957339 GCA_907169655.1 Acomys percivali
TGTGTGTGTGTGTGTGTGTGTGTGTGTGTGTGTGTGTGTGTGTGTGTGTTTTTACATAAATGCATTTTGGACCGAAATATTTTAGGATATATATGTATGTACATTACACACATATATGTACACACACACACACACACACACACACACACACACACACACTCAAGCACCCTAAGGCCAAATTTTCCTTACCAACTAGTCACCTGGCAACTCCTTGTAGTATGTAGCACAGACCACAGAAATCTAACTGGTATCCAAAGCAAGCAGTATGGGTACTACTGTCTGAGACTTCAGGGTTCTCCCCTTATGTACCCCAATCTGTCCACATGCAAACATTTTATTTTATCAGAGAGCATCTTTGAAAGAAAAATGGAGAAAAGGCAAAAGGACGCATGCGCCATGAAAACTGCAAGGGAACTTGGAGGAGGTAACAGGATGAGGGAGGGCAGCGAGGAGCAGATGGCAGAGGTGGGGAGGTGGGGTAATCTAGTAAATGCCACAGGAACCAAAAATCCATGGTCTATGTAAAAAGAAAAAATCTGTCCCATACCTTGTGAGCGTGGCTGGACAGCAATGGAATCTTGAGGGAGTCTCATTTTTTGCTCCTTCTCTTTTAGGACAGGTTCTGTCATGGTTCCCTCAGCCTTTATTCCTTTCTCGTAGACCTCACTTAACCTTTTATAGTTGAGACTGTCTGCCAGTGGGAAGATTTCTCAGAGTCCTAGTCTAGCAAGAAAAGACCGGGGGTGGGTGGGTGGGAGGTGAGTCTGTTTGTTTGTTTTCAGTGCTGGGCATCAAACCCAGAGCTTCATGCATGCTAGGCATGAAGCACTGAGCTGCATGACCTTTCTCTTTTCAGGAACGAGTGAAGCTCCCATTCTAGGGGAAGACAGGTGTCAGGGGATTACACAACCGTAGCTTCATCAACGTTCATTTATGATACTACCATTTTCCCCCTTGCTTCGACTACACACTGGGACAGGGCCACAGGCAGATTGTGGGCAATGTGAGTATGGAGCGTTCTCCTTGCTTGTTGGGGCTAAAGGATGTTTGACATAGGACTCTATCCCTCATGGAGTTCATGGGCTACTTCAGAATCTGTCTCACTGCAACATCGGGTTGTGAAACCCAACCTCAATGAAGCACATCATTTGGGGGAGATGCTCATGGAATTCATCCCTGAATGGGAGCCAAACCAACCCACCAGCTGCACACTCTCCACACTCAGGCTTTTGGTCCAAACCCAAATACATCCCCGAGAACAGCTGCCCACTGTGAGGAGAAGTAGTGCTGAACAAGGGTGTCTTGGTTTACAGCTGGCGCTTGGTGGTTGAGCGAAATCATGGATTTTGGCTCCTGTGGCATTTGCTCTCTGGAGCACATGTGATAAGTTGTGACAATCGAATGAGTCTTTATGGCAGGCATAAATAGTGGTAGGAAAAAAAAACATATATTTTTGTTCATATGATTTCCTCTCACTTTCTTGCTAGGCTTCTTTGGGTTTGAGATGTGTGATGGCTCACTGCTGGGCCCAGATCAGGTTTCATGAAGAGCTTGTTTTGAGAATTAGGGATTTCTCCCTCATCCTCCCCGCCCTCCACCCCCACCCCGCTAGGAAACCTAAACACTCTTCATAAGAAACATGGGTCTAGAGAAACCAGTTCCACAGATGTGATTGGTAAGATCTGCTCAGAAGTGCTATATTTAAAAAAAAAATCTCTAAGTGGGCGGCTGCTTGCCTGTGGGTTATCGTCTGTCTTGTTATGGATCCAACTGAGAAGAGAATGGGAGGCTGTAAACCGAGCATCCAGCCCTGGCCAAGCCAGGAATGGTCCCTTGCAATCAACTGTGGACTTTGTGGAGTATTGAAGGTGCATACAGATCCAGGGGTCATCATCAGAGGTGGACAGAAGCTTAGTGGCCTGACCTTTGCCAGTGTGGAGATTGAACATGGCATTCAGAGCTAACACCAAAATCTAGCCTTTTTTATTTTGTTTTGTTTTGTTTTTTCACTCCGGAATTCTTTCCACTTGGCCACAGACCACAGGGCGAGTCCCTTGTAATTCTGCTGGAGTGAAGAGACAATTGGCAACTCTGGTGAATAATTTAATATACCTCTTGCTTATATGATAATATTCCTGGTGCTAGATGCATTTATTCTGGGGACAAGTTCCTTAACACCATCTGTTTCTGGTCTCACATAGGACCCTGTATCTTGACATGTAACCATAAGTCTCAGACAGCTGTCCACTCTTTAAGGGCGGGGCTCTTCCTTCAGCACTCCCCTTTGCTCTTGGGAACCCTTTGCTCTCTTCCCATCCTCCTGCCCCCAGCGATGCCTCCTGCTGGCAAAGCAATCCCTTTATCTTTCATCAAATTCTTTTTTTTTTTTTTTTCCATAGCCTTCTCCTCTCTACCCTCAAATCCTAATCTCTTCTGTGGACCTAGCTTCTAGAGACAACGGCATGAAAATTCTCCTGAGTAATCCGTCTAAAACAGATGCCCACAACATCCTCTATGTTGGCCTGAATGTTGTTAGGTCAACAAGAAATCCCAGAGAGGACAAAGTACAACCTCAGGCTGTCCCATGCCACTATCCAGAAGGACCTCCAACCACAAGTTGTCCCATGTCAATAACCGGAACGGCCAGAGACCTGAGCTCAACATGGTGTTTTCTGATGCCCTCTCTCCTGTCTCTTTTTCTGTTTTCCTGAGGCCTTTTAGAATAAGCCATCATGGCTGCTTCAACTCCAACTCCAGCAGTACAGCTAGTTCACAGCTCTGGATCTTGATTCTTCGAGACAAAATCTGAACACTGCCCTCTCCTACCCCACCCCCGGCCCCCAATTCCCATATGTCTCCCCAGACTAGACCAGTTTAGAAGCTGAAATCATTGTTTCTATCAGTGTTTGCTCTTTGGTTAATTTGATTGTGGGTGCCCGCTGATGGCTTTCCTATCCAGCCTTAAGCCACCCTGTCGACTGTCCCTCACTAATACCTGATTTCCGAAGGCATTCAAGTTGAGACCACCAGCTCAGATCTTTCCACAGAAGGAGGACCTTCTATGGCTAATATATGTTTTTGCTCTTGGCACATCATACGTTCAGGGCCTAATGGAAGCTGTTCCTATGTAAATGTCAAATTGGACCCCAAATCCTCCAAATCCTCTGGTCTTTGAACTTGGTATAGTCCTTTGGAAGACTGTCTGAGGCAAATTCTAGTTCTACCACTAAATAGCTGAGTCATCGGCAATATCAGACCACGAGTGCAAAAGGAGCAAGGATGACAGAGGACAGGGACAGAAATGACAACTTCCAGCACTAGCTTCAGGGAGGCAGATCAATTTTATCTGGGGCGAACAAGGGTTGTATAGAACTTTGGGGGCAGGGGGTAGGGATCTGCAGGGTGACTGCAGAGCTAAGCTACTGAGATGCCTTTTTTTACATGGAGAGGCATTCCAGGATTCCCAGGTGTTTGAGGAAAGGTTCTTATTGGGACAAAGGGAGATGGACCTGTACTTTCCCTAAAGACTATATGGCATTCTTCAGGCAAAGGGGGGTCCAGGACTCCCAGGGTAGAGAAGAAGAGACCTCTCAGAAAAAGGGAGTCCTCTATTATATGCCAAGCTCAGGGCTTTCTGGTCATAGCAGATTGCAACCCGACAAGTGTTTCCCGACAAGTAATTTCCTTGAGATAACTTTATCCATGAAGTGGGTCCACCAATCACTCCTACTTCAGATGAGATGAACTATCACATGGGAAGCTGTTGGCTGGTACCTACACACAGTGGACTCTCAGGGAATGTCATGTGTATGCACCCTTGCCTTGCCTTTCCTGATTTGCTGGGAGGGGGCTGGCCCAGGTTTTCACAGAGCAGTTTCAAGGTTGGTAAAGAACAGAGTGGCCTGACCTGTGTATCTTGCTGGGAAAGGTCATCCCAGTAGTGCCCTCTTTCCTGTCTTAGGCCTGGTCCTGCCTTGAAATTGCTCCCTTGTAAGCTTCTGTGCTGTTTCAGGTAGGGACATGCAAGCTGGCAATGCTCTGGATTTTTGAGAGATTTCCACAGGACATAGAAAAAAAGTTAATTTTCAATTGGTTGAGGGGATTCCATGACCAATTAAACAAAACTGAGTAGTTAAAAGCAGTAGAAATGGGGGCTGGAGAGATGGCTCAGTGCTTAAGAGCACTTGCTGTTCTTGCAGAAGACTCAGGTTCATTTCCCAGCATCCTCATGGCAGCTCACAATCATCTGGTACTGCAGTTCCAGGGCATCTGATGGCCTCCTCTGTTCTCTATGGGCACAAAGCACATACACAGTGGATGTACACACATGCAGGCAAAGCACGCAGATACACAACACGAACACCAATGCATCTTAATGAAAGCAAACCCACACATGTAGCATCTCATCATTTGGAAGGCTAGGGATGCAGAAGTAAAGTGCTGCCATGGGACCGCCATGCTTTCTTCGATTGTGCTAGAGGAGGCTCCTTCCTTTATACTTCAGAGAGTTTTCTGAGGTCCTGGGCATCCTTTGACTCAAAGGCATTAGTTCTTTTCTTTCTACCTCAGGCCTTCATGGGCAGCAGGGAACACATGCATCTTGCATGTCTGAACATAGACTGGGATAATATGTCGTGCATATCGTAATTCCCTGTTTGCATTCGCCCAGTGAAAAGAGATTGAAAGAGTAAAACCAAATTATAGGGTCTTTTATCTAGATCTCTTGGTGGGATTGGAACAGGGTCATCATAATGCTGACTTCCTCCTGTAGGGATGGCTGCCAGCTGCCAGGCCAGGTGGAATCTCCCAATTCATTTTTCAGTGTAAATTTCCCTTTTTGCATAGTGTATGGTGTCACCCAACTATTGAGATCATTCTTGCAAATCTCTATCTCTGTATCTCCATATTTGTGTTCCCTATTTGGGGATTTATTTTATTCTGATCACATGTTGAAAGTACCCAAGGGAGGAGGCCATAGTGGGCTCTTTTTCACCAGGTAGGGTGTTGAGTATTCATTTGACCGTATTGGCCAGGCACTCAGATTCTCAGGAAAGGTATGAGAGCTGAGGTGGAGCGTGTGATCCGCATCATGCAGAATCTACGACAGTACAAGATCCCAGACTGGTGCTTGAACAGACAGAAGGATGTGAAGGATGGAAAGTACAGCCAGGCTCTGGCCAATGGTCTAGGCAACAAGCTGCCTGGGGATTTGGAGCAACTGAAGAAGATCAGAGCCCATAGGGTTCTATGCCACTTTTGGGCCTTTGTGTCCGAGGTCAGCATACCAAGACCACTGGCCTCCAGAAGAAATGAGTCTCTGGCCCTTTGCTGTTAACAAATTGTTTATATACCTATGAGATAGAAAAAAGAAAATGTATGAGATAACAAGCATTGCTCAACCAACAAAATAAGACTGTCAGGCTATGCAACGCTTCCTAATGGGCGGCTAAGTACTTATGGGGTGCAGGAAGGTCAGTCAGCAAATGTCTGTCATCTATAAGGAAGGAGAAAATGGCTCTGAAAGTGTCACTGTTTTCTCTTAGTCCGAGATTAATTTTTATTGCTTTTTATCCAAATGGGTATTGAGAGAGCATGGCTTCTTTCTGTCTTTTAGGTTCTTTTTTTTTTTTTTTAACCTATTCTTTTTATAACATTTATTTCTTTATAGTAAAAAACCATCTGGCTTTGTTGACAAAGGTGAGTGTTGTGTATACATACCTACATACATATGCACACACCCACACATGCACACATATGAGAGTGTACACACATTTCTCTTGAACTTACTTTCCTTATTCGTACTCTTCTGACTTTTAGGGATGGAAAACGATGAAGTAAAAATGGATTTCAAATGTCACCACTGAAACCCTTTGGACATTTTCCATCTTCTGAACCCCTAGCTGTAGGTTGCCTGTTTTCCACCACTTAATTAAAACGCTTTATCTATGTTCCTGGTGCTCTTGAGCAGTAATCAGTGGTTAGGTTTATCTGAGAAAGTACAAAATAAGGGGACTTAGGAATCTGTATTAAAAAATTATTTTAAATAAGAGGGAACCTGACAGATGCATCCTAGTATCCACCCCATTTTGTTTAGTGGGATGCCTTTTGAAGAATGCCTTAAATTGCTAGAAACTACGAACCTCCCTCCTACTCAAGGATACCAACCCACAGTGCTGGTGCTTCCAACGGATGTAAACAGTTCTGCAAGGCAACAATTTGGATGTTGCTGAGGGATGGCCCTCTCCAAATAGTTATCTGCGCAACACCTAGATACAGAAGTTGCTGCTCGTCTTTGTACATTTGTAGATTTTTTTTCCCTAATGGGTTTCTCACAGCTGAATTATTTAAATAATTATCTCACATTCTTGTGCTAGAAAGAAGACTGTGGCGTATGGAGTTAAGAAGGGAGGTCCTCAAGCTGGCTGAGAAGTGGGATAATTTAAGAAAGAACCAGCAAGGGCTAGGGAGATGGCTCATTTTTTTTAAGTGGTTGCACCCACAAGCCTGAAGACTGGAGCTGGGATCTCCAGAACACAGGTAAAATGTCACAGAGGTGGGACAGCCCACCTGTAACTCTAGCCTCACACACAGGGATCCACCGAACATGCTACTATCCAGCATATACCTAATGACCATTTCTGGGTTTGACAGAAAGACAGAGTGTCAATAAACAAGGGGATAGAATGGTGAAGGACGACATCACCTTGGGCTTCCACATGCATGCACACACATGCAGCTTCCTCACGCCTGCCCACATAAGTGAAAGCATGCATGCCAGACACACATGTGAAGATGAAAAGAGGAGAACCACCCAGAATTCGACAAATATATTGTGGACCATTAGTGTTATCTTGCATGGAGACAGAGGCACGGGTATTGGTGTGTCATGGAGCTTCACTCGAAGGCGACTGACACTGTGGCCGAATGACACCACTGTTCCTTGATTTGCATTCCTGGCTCCTTAGACAATCAGGTCCTATCGTCCGTATTGGAAAACCTGGGTTTTGTAACCTAGGGATCTAGGAACTAGGACAAAGGCAGCAAGCATCTCCATTGTTGTTAGGGAAAGTTCATCGTTGTGGATGCAAGTTACTCTTCTGTCCATTATCCTCCAGAACTGTATGAGCATCCTTGCCCAAAGAAAGGAATAAAAAACAGAACACATATACATCTTAGGAAAGACACACATTTCTTACCTGTCATCTCAACATGTCAGGTCCTAGCGGCAGAGATTTCTGTACTGGACGTTCAGTGAAACCAAGGAAACTTCTCCACTCTTCCTTGTCTTCTATGGGAAGAGAAGGAAAGAGGAGGGGGGGGGGAGGAGAGAAGATATAATAAAGCACAGAGGGGGTTCTCCCTTAAGAGATTCTCCTGGTGAATCTGGGTTCTAGAACAGTATCATTTTAGGGGATCTCAGATGGCCCTGCTTTAGAATCATCTTGTCTTGCCATCTCTAGATGCACCTTTATGGAATGCTTCCCATGGCTGCTCTTAGTATGTTTTCAGTAACTTTCTGAGGCCAGCTTAACCAATTCCTTCTGACTACTTCCTTCTCCCATCTCTATCTACTCTTTGTGTGCTGTGCTACAGCTGGTTGCATTGTGGAAAGAAATATGTGTTGGAAAATGGTCTGCACTTGAAGAGAGCTGTCTGATCATGAGGCAGACATGTCAACGGGACAGGCATGGTAACGGGCATTTATTAAGCACTCAATGTGTGCCACATAGTGCTCTGAGCATTTTCTCACCAGATTCTCGCAGCAATCCTCCCTGCCTTAATTTTCAGACCAGTAGAGGAAGGAAAAGAGAGCTTGGTACATCACCCTGTGGAGCATAGCTGAGATGGGATTTAAGTAAAGGAAGTCTGGCCCCAGAACTCACAAATTAATTACTGTACCTAGGTTTTAGTTAAATATGTTGAGTCCGTGTCAGTAGTGAAAATGATCAGACGCAGTAAAAAAATAGATGATGTCTTGATGTGATTTTGAGGAAACAATGGAAGTTCTATAGGAAGAAACAAGGAAGAAGTAAACGGCACACTGTGGAAAGTCAAGAGATTTTTCTAGAGGAAACCAAAGAAGAGCCATTTAAAGGGCAGGAGTATCACAAGGCACCATGAGTAAGAGTGGGCAGTGAGGCGGAGGGGTGGTGACAAGGAGAGTGTTGGCCTCCTGTTCGGATAGAAAGGTGTCCTGGGACTGGGACCTGGGGGCCCAAAAACCACACAGCACTGAAGTGGGACAGTGACCCAAGGGAAGGGTATCCTGAGACACTGGAACAGGGAACCACGGAGCTCTGAGAGGAAGCCTCCTCAGCACAGGCATTTCAGCCCTGTGGGAGGATTGACTGGAATGCTACAGTGTAACAGCCGGGCTTCACCACCCCTCTTCTTCAATTAGCAGCTCCCAGGGGAGGGTGTTCGCAGCTGAGCTGAGCAGCTCAGGAGCCTCAGCCAGCTCCATTTCTTCTCTTCTTCTCTTCTTTGCTCCTTGGCTTCTTCTGATGAGAGAGTCATACCAGACAGCACATCTTATAAATGAGACATATTGGGAGGGACAAATCCAGGGTTTGGAGGGATGAATCCAGGAGTGGCTGCATCTGCTCCCAGAAGGCAGCAGGTAACTGAGCAGTCACAGCCTTTATATAGGATTTCTTAGTGAGTGGAGCTTTCCAAGGCAGAGATTTCCCAAATGAGGATTGGTGGAATTTCAAGTCCTGGGCTTGGGGGAGTTCGGGGATTGGTGGGTTTTTCTGTTCAGGGATTTGTGAGGTTTTTCTTGTAACCTGGGGTCTGAGCACTCTCCCACTTCTGGCTGGGATGACATTTAGGGAAGTCTGGAGGTGGGGCCTGCTGCTGGACCTCTGGATTTTTGAGGGTTCCCAAAGTTTACAAAGGGAGTCCATGACAGGGGATGCTTTCCTTGTCACTTGAGTCAGTGTTCAGCCAACAGAGAATGGAACAGCAAAGGCAGAGGGTGGAAAACGAAATCTGTTCCAGTAAATAGTTGGAAGTTGGAATTTGGAATTCGGACATTGGATCCTGGTAATGATTTTACATGGGAGGGGGGGAGTAAATAGTAAAATTGGTCTCTAAACCATAATATTTGCTTGATAAAGTGAGAAGTTGCTCAAGAAAACATCTGAGGCAAGACGACTCTAGCTATCAGTATCTGAGTCTGTATCTGTGCTAAGATAAGCAAACCTGGGGTAAGTTAGGGGACCAAAATAACATGCCCACCTCACTTTCTACCTTTCTCTCCATTAGACAGTTTTGTGCCTTCAATGCTCTGTTCACATCGCCATTGCAGACATCTTGTGGATTCCCCAAATACAGTGGCATGCTGCTTAACATGAGGATCCATCCTGAGAAATTACCAGGTGACATGGTCATCATGTAACCCCATAGAGTGCATGTCCATAAACCTCTATGGCAGAGGTCAGTCAGTTCATGTGGTCTCCAACGCAATGGAGAGGGACAGTAAACACTGTATGAAGCTGCTGCCAGTATGCTGTGCCTATGACATGCTGTTTTATGGTAAACTTTTTACAAACATGAAGTTTGTAAGTGGCGGAGCTGTCTGTCACTTTCAAGCATTATAAACTGCACATGACTATATGCACTGAACTTTATAGGACTGGCAACACTGTGGTCTTATTTACACAAGCATCACTATGGACACAAGAGCAATAATGCACCATGTTGAGATATCATAATGGCTGCGAGGTCACTGGGTGATAGGTATGTTTAGATCCACTATCATTTTATGGCACCACTATTTGTAGTCTATTGTAGGCAGACATGTCTTGTTGTCTCATCTTTTGAGATAACCTCATGGCTAAGAGCACAAGGCTAGCCCTTTACATCCTACAACAAAGGCTAGTCAACAAATACACCCACCTGCCTTTGTGTACTAAGGCTATGAACTTAACCTATCCCAATAGAAAGGCACGTAGGATTGTTGTCAACAGAAGATGGAAATAGACCACATCTGGAAAGGTATTGATTGCAGGGTCCTTGCCTTATGGCATGCCTGCCATTACACAGGTCACAGGGTTTTAACCATAATGTAACCACCACTTGCATTTATCTAATCAGGGATTTATAAATTGCAAAGAGCATTTGCATGCATGAGCTCATCCAAGCTGGATGGAAGCTGCCATTCACACCTCTGTCATGCAGACCAAAAATACCTTGTGACTTCACTCAGCAGCTGGCTGAGAGGTGTGAGGAAATCAGCTGCACTGGGGAGGGGCTGGGGAGGGGACCTTGGAACTGATTCTGCGCTGTGGGAGGAAGAGCAGTCGCTATGGGGAGTGAGAGAGGTGAGCGAAGCTTGGAAATGTTTTTTGTTTCTCTTTGGGTTGAGACAGGGTTTCACTAGATAGCCCAGGCTAGCTTCCCATTTGCTGCCTTCCTGCCTCAGTCTGTGAAATGCTAGAGATGCAGCTAAGTGTAACCATATCCAGCAAACCCAGCCTTTAGGTCACTTTTTTTTTAAAGAACCTCTCCTTAAGCCACACTCAGTTGACGTGGGAAAGAATATGAAAGCAAAAGGCTCTCTAGTTGGAGAAAGTTGATTTTGCTTCCACGACTTTTCAAAATTAACAAATTCGTGGGATTTTCCCTTTTATTCCAGCCAGATCTGTTTCCCATTGCCATAATCATTCTAGTTTGTTTGTTTGTTTTTTTCTTTTCAGGATAATAAATACACTTTTTGGAAAACAGGAGCAGAGTTGTGTACATCCTCCGAACCAATTTTCTACACAGATGTTCTTTCTTCACAGCTTATGTGACACAGCGAGGATCTGGGAATGATCACTCGGGTCAAGGACAGTAGAGCTGGAGCCCCTTGAAGGCAAGGCTATTGCTTACCCGAGACCCAGCCACTTGAGCTTCATGAGTGTGTTATAAAGGAATCAGTGGGTGTGGCTGGAGGGTAGGCTCAAGGTTAGAGAGCATAGTTATTGTATTCTTGGTTTCATAATGCATAACATCATTTTCTAAATGGATTATCGCATTCACTCCCTTTCACTGGGACTCTCCAAAAGCAGAGGAAAACAAGGCCAATACAGTACAGCCTCCCTCTGAATAAGAATCCCAAGCATACATTCTTTGCTCTTAAGAACTTCCAACCTCCAATCTGTCCACATGCTTCCCCAGCATGGAGGGTCCTGTCATTGTCAAGAGGACCTTTCCTTCTGTTTCTGAAGAGGAAGTAGGAAGTTTGTCTCTTTTCACTGAGTTTGGACCAGACTCAGAATGACAAGGCCTTCCGGGGCAAGTCAGGACAGACGAAGAGACCATGTGCTTACATAGGTAAGGTTCCCTTTATGGGTTGAGTTGGTACTAGTGGTCATGACTTCTTCCATGTCTGGGTCTGGTTTAGAACCCGTATTCTTTCCCTAAATCAATTCTTCAGCGTTTCTTCGTGGGTGGAATACCTTCATCTTTGGGGGCTCAATTTAGTTTTATTTAGTTTTTGTTTTTTGAAGCAGGCTGACATCAAGAATCAAAGGTGCTGAATAATATTAATGACAGAGCTGTGAGAAGCATTTTTTTTTTATGAAAAAAATAGTCATCTCACATTCCAGTAAAATCCTCAGAAAAATTTTAAGACTGGGTTGCGCTATGGAGGATGCGTGAGGCTTTCTTCATGAGCATGGAATGTGATTTTACTTGTGTGAATACATTACTAAAGATAAAATTAGTGTCATGGCCCAGTTCGACCACAGCGTCAATAATTTTTCCCACTTAGGCGAGACATGTGCATTTACACGTTGGCGCCTCGATATATCTAGCAGCATTGACAAAATGCTTGTCTGCACGGAGCCTCTCCCTTCTGAGAGTCTCTACATACAAAATCCTGCCTTGAAAGCATTAAACCAAATGCTAAGGACCCACACTTGAGGCACAAGGGCTGTCTCACCAGTCTCTTCTCTGTCCTCTCCACACGCCTTTTCTCTCCTCCAAGGAGCGCCAGGAGGGGCTAAGTTATTACAGTACTAAGTAATAAGTCCCACATTTGGCTCGCGCTTTCTGACTGCCTTGGATACAGGGCTGTGTTTGCTCAGGGAAAACGGGTCACAGATTGCTGAAGGGGCTCCTCACCGTGCGGTGGTTAAGAGCTGTTTGTTTTTCAAATACCTTAATTGTATGGTCTACCAGAAAAGAACAGCACTGAAAATTATACCTCTGCGCTAACTGCAACCAGATGGGACAAAAACAACAAGGCGTTTGAAAAAGATAAATGCCCCCACAGTCCCCCTGTGGCTGGTTTTATCGCCAGTTAATTTCATAATGGCTTCTTCTGGAGCAGGGGATGGGGTGAGGGGGAGAGTGGATGGTCCCCTGGGGTAGGAGCAGGGCCTCAGCAAACCTCAGGCAGCGTCCAGAGGGAGGGTCCTCCCTGCAGCCGATGTGGTGAGACTTGGAATAAACGTGCTGGTTTGGGGCTGAGATGAAGGGCGGAGCTGTTGGGAAAGTGGCACTTGAAGCCCAGAAGCTTTTTTTTTCCCTTTTCTTTTCACTTTATGCTTCTTGCTGCTTTCCATTTTGTACTGCCTTCTGCTAAGTACAGTGCGGGTAGGTGAGCAGAGCTTTTGCTGCTAGAGCAGAGGAGGTGGGCGATACACTATCAACCGATCTGATTGGTCACTGGCAGCTCAAAGATACAGAAGCCAAAGATGCTACTGGAAGAATACTCCATACTGGCTGCAGGTCATGTGAATGCATCAGATGAACTCAGGGTGAGGCTGGCTTCTGGCTCTTTGGTCCTCTCTCCCAGGACCACAATGTCCAGGCTATGGATCAGCTCTGTGGGTATGCAGTAAAACCCAAGTGGACCAGCTTTGCCAGGCTGTTTTCAACCCACACGTTCTTATTATATGTCACTCTTACAGTATAGAGTAAACACACTAGATCCAGGGACTGTGAAAAGGGCGTGGGGAGAAAGTCTGGAAAGAAATGCAAGCAGGGAACTCATTGACCCTCTCTCGGGAAGCAGCTATGGGCTGGGGGACTGGCTAAAGATCTCGTTTTGGAAAAAGTTTTCTTCTGCTGCTCCATCACCAACTCTGACCCCACTGCCACCAACAACAAGTCACTGAAAATGGAAGGCAAAGAAATGAAGCTCGGATTCTCCCGGGGTTAAGGAAGACCAGGAAAGTAAACACAAAATGGTCTGTCAGTTACTAATGCTACTTCTTTCCTTCTAGAACGTTCTCTGTTAAAGCCGCTGGGTCTCTACGCTTAAGTGATTCCATAGCAAGACACCGCCGCACCCCCCCCCCCCCCCCCCCCGCGCCCCCAGTTGTCCCAATGGCCTTTTACTCAAAAGGTTGTTTTTCCCTTAAACCTCACACTGTATACCATAAGTCTCGTCTCTGCTGTAATGTCAATTGAGTCTCAATGAAGCTGGCTTGTAAAACAACACCCTTAACTTTTTGTTTTGTTTTGTTTTGTTAGTTTTTTGTTTTTGTTTTTCGAGACAAGGTTTCTCTGTGTAGCCTTGGCTGTCCTGGACTAACTTTTGGAGACCAGGCTGGCCTCGAACTTACAGCGATCCGCCTGCCTCTGCCTCCCAAGTGCTGGGATTAAAGGCGTGTACCACCACCGCCTGGCTTAACTTTTTATTATGATCTCATACTTAGTTACATACTTCTGAGAGGTGGAAGAGGGAGCTACATGTGTGCATGTGTTTATGTACCTATGTGTACATATATGTGGAGGCCAGAGGTACACACTGATATTTTCAACCTTGCTTGCTGATTCAGAGAGGCGCCGTGACCACTGAGTTTCAGAGGCTTGCTGATCTCCAGCTCTCCCACATATTACAGATGCATACTACTACACCAGCCTTTTTTGATGTGGGTGCTGGGGTTCTGAACTCACATCACCATGGTTTTGTGACCATCCCCCAAGCCCACTCCCTGGGATTTTAAAAAGTAACCGGTGAGACACACAGCTTGCTCCATAATAAAATTGACTGCCTTTTAATAAATACATTCATTCATACGGGATCCATATAGGAGATCTCAATCACCTTAACATTGCTTAAAAATCATTTACTTTTATCTTATTTTATGTGCATTGGTGCTTTATCTGCATTGGTGTCTGTGTGAAGGTGTCAGGTTTTCCAGAACTGTAGTAATAGACCATTGTGAGCTTAAAATTTTTTTCCCTGATTTTCCCAATGGATGTCCTCACCTTTTTTCTTCTAATACACCAAAAAGTTGAAGAGTACACTAAGCTATTTGGGGCCTGTTCTTCCATTGAATTTTGTGGTTCTGAGAGTTACACATGCTCCTACCATTGATGCTTTTGTACTGAGAAATTGCACAGCATTGTATGAATAACCTACAATTTGTTTATTCGTTCTTCTGTTCATGAACATTGAACCATTTCAAATTCAAAGTGGACCTAAACAGCCTTATATAAATCTCTCTGCAGATGTTTGCTTTATTTCTCTTAGATAAATATCTGAGAACATCACTTCAATGTTCAGGAGAGTGTACATTTTGTTTCAGATATAAACACGCGCTAATGAAAAAAGATCTTTTCTTAGACTTCACTGTTCACACTAGACTTGTGGATGGTTGTTTCATGACATCAACTAGTTCTCCATCACAAGCTAAGCATCCTGCGATTCAATTACTGCACTACTTGTAATTATTGCAGACCCTACGGGTCAAGGTCTCTAGTCCATAAAACTGCCTCTCCCCCCACCTTAAACATCAATCAAAATGGCAAGTCCCCAAGTGGTCCACAACCTGTATGACTTTGCCCTAGATTGGAGGTTACCAAGCTTTTCTCCTTAGCATCAATAATTTTGGTGAACTCAAGAAAATACTTATGCTTTCTGCTTCTTGTGAAGGACATGATAAAGTTTGCTGATGGGCATCCAGGTGAAAGGGGATAGGTACTTAGGGTGAGGTCTGGAAGGGTCCAAAGCACAGAAGCTTGCTTCCCATGGAGTCGGGGCTGTGGGACTTTTTCTTTAAACAGAGATTTCATCACACAAGTGAGGTCATTTATGACCTCAATCTCCAGCTCCTCTCATGGAGGATAGGAAATGGAACTAAAAGATCCCAAGTTTTTAACCATGGTTTTCTGACAGGTCCTATCCTTGAACCAACTGAAACAAAAGCTCGGTCTGGGGGCCCATCACTCAGAGACTACGCAGCTTTAACAGATCTGCACTGAAAAACAATATAGATAACTTTTGTATTGTTTCTCTCATGTTACTTAATATACCTCTTAGTCACCAAGAAGATACAAATCCAAAAATACAACTTAATACCTAGTAAACTGGTTTTTACCAAAAATGATGAACAGCAGAAAGGGTTGGGGGAAATTAGAACCCTTAGGTATTGCTGCTGGGAATACAAAAGCACTGATTGCCCCAGTGAGCTTTGCAGTTCCACATCAAACACTCTGTAGTTCTAGTTTATCGGCCAGGCTGTCCAGTGGCCATTGCTTTGTAATTCCATAAAGCTCCATGCCTATCATCTACCCAGAATCCTGAGAAAATGCAATCTACCCTCCACCTCTCTATATTTGCCTTTTCTGAATGTTTTGTACAATTGGAATGATGTAATGTGTGGTATTCTGTGTCTCTGTGTGTTCTTTTACTAATGATAGTGCTTTCATAGTTCATCCATGGTGTCATGTGTGGTACTCCATCCCTTTTAATTACCAAATAATGCATCATTGTATGAATGTTCCATATTTAGTCACTTATCACTTGTGGAATGAACAATTGGGTTGTTTCTACTATTTTGGGCAGGTATGAAGAATATTGCTATATATTATTCACAAGGTTTTTGATAAATATATATTTTTATTGGTCTTGGATGTGTAAGTAAATAGAATTATAAGTATGATTTCTGTTTAATATTTTTGAGGAACTAAAAAATAAATTTGAAGACAACCATACCTTCTTGCTCTTCTGTTAGTAATGGTTGAGTGTATCGCTCCATGTTTTTCCTCAAATCTCATTATTGCCTGAATTTTTGATAAGAGTCAACCTATTGAATGAGAAGTGATATCTCCTCGCTTAGGTTTTACCATTCCCCAATGGACGCCTTGTCACATGCTAATTTGCCATTTATAGGCTTTCTTTAGAGAAAATTATGTTCAACACACTATTTTTAATTGGGTTACATCTTAATTGTTGAGTTATTATAAAAGTTCTTTACACACCCAGTTTATACATGAACACATGAGGACCCAGAGAGATGGCTCAGTGGTTAAGAGTGCAAGTTTCTGCATCTTCCAGAGGGCCTGAATTTGGTTTCTTATACTAATGTCAGGTGGCTCAGACCTCTATAACTCCAGCTCCAGGAAATCCAATGCTCTCTATGAGCATCCTTATAATATGGCATATGCACACACATACACATACACACACACACACACACACACACACAAAATAACATCATACAATTTGTGAATGCTATCATGCACTGGACTTCTTAATTTTATTTTAGGATACTTATTGCTTATTTTCATTGATTTTTGTATATTGACCTTGCATCATAATCAAGTTTGTGTGCGTGCATGACTATGAATGAGCACACTTGTGTGTTGGGGGAGAGGATTTAGGATTTTTTTTTTTAAAGATAGAAAAACAATGCTAAGATATACACAGCTTTACTCTATTCAGTGTGAATATCTGTTCTTACTGCTGCAGAATTTACCGAGTAGCTACTTCAGAACACTGTGGTTTTGAAGTAGCAGGAGTTGAACCCTTTTCTGTCACTAGTGTGTTGAAGAAAAGCTTGTGATCTCTCATTCCAAGGCGTGATGTTAGCTTTGGGTTCTTATTAATGCCCTTCTATTCTTAGCTCAAGTGTTTTTTGTTTTGTATCATGAAAGCGTGTGGATTATGTCAAACGGCTGTCTGCATTTAGCACAATGATGTATGAGTTTGGTTCTTAATTCTCCTCCTACTGTCTTGGGTTACATTGATTGATATTTCTGCTACATCAAACTTGAATTCTGGGATAAATCATACTCGGTCATGGTGAATTATTCTTTCTGTACACATTTGAATTCTATTTGTGTGTGTGTGTTTTGTTGAGGGTTTTATAATCAATACTCATCAGAGACATGGATTTTTATGTTCTTTCTTTAGCTTGTGTAAATCTGGTGCGTTATTTCTTTCTATGGCCCTGCAGATTAATTTGTGAAAGCAAGACACTTGATTTGCAGAGGTAGGAAACAGGCCACTTGATGGGGTTCGGCTGCAAATTGTTATGCAATCTTCATTTTTGGATGACAATAAAAGGAGAAGAACTCTCAGAAGGTGCTTAGGGTCTATGTCTGTAAGAGGTATTAGCCTGGTTGTGCCTTACTGTGCTAAACATATACACACAAAGCACCAACGAGATCCAACACTCTGAGCTACGTCTTCAGATTAATACTGCCTTAGCAAGAGAATTGCCACATTATGTACTGTGAATGGAACAAGAAAGAATAGACTAGATAGTAAAATGATCTTGCAGTAAAACAAACAAACGAAGTTCAAGTATTAAAATGTGCAGAAATGTGGGAGTTTGCTTTGGATGGGGAATCCCAGCCGTCTGTCTCAAAGGGGCTTAGTAGTGTATAGGGGCACAGTAGGGGTTCTTCCCAGACCTAAATTGTATCTGCTAAGATTAGTCTCAGGGCTGACAAGACAGCTCTGTAAGTAAACGGTGCTTGCTATGTAAGCCTGGCAACCCAAGTTTGAGCTCTGGAACTCACATCAAAGTATAAAGAGAGAGCTGACTCTATAGAGTTGTCCTTCGACTTCCACTGACTCTTCGTCCACCCCCACACAGATCATGTAAACACGCACAGAGAAAAACACGTAATAAATAAAATTTGTATTAAGAAATATCTTGCTTCATCCTTAGCAACTTCCATTATCAGAAGCTATTTACTAGCCTCGGTTTGTGACTTTTCTTGGGCTCTGAGATAGTCTTAAAGTAATCTCCTCATCTCCAACCAGAACACAGAGAGAATTCAGGGTCACCACCTAGACTTCATGCCCACTGTGCAGCAGCTGAGATTCTAGCACCTCCCAAGATGCAGATGCTTGTGGAATGAGGTCACGGGGTATTTCAGTTTGGTGAAGGAAGTGTGAGTGACAGCAAAAGAGGAAGGAGACAGCCAAGCCTGGGTACCAAGGTAAGACAGGATTTCAAGATTTTAAGACTCTCTGTCCCTCACTGTCCCTCTCTCTATCTCTTTCCCTTCCTCTCCTCTCCCTCTCTCTCCCTCCCTTCTCCTATGCTCTTCATCCTTACCCTTCCCAGTAGCATATGAAAAAGTTGTCCTATTACTTTCATGAAAAAAAATTGCCAGCCAGGCATGGTGGTGCACGCCTGTAATCCCAGCACTCAGGGAAGCAGAGGCAGGCGGATCTCTGTGAGTTCAAGGCCAGCCTGGTCTACAAAGTGAGTCCAGGACAATCAAGGTTACAAAAAAAAAACTCTGTCTCGAGCTCCCCATCTCCAAATTGCCTTTGAAAAAAAGTTACAGTTTTAAAAGCTTTTCTCCCATTCAGAAACACATTCGTTTCAAGATCTCACTGGGTATAAAGATAATTTTTGTTTGTTTGGTTGGTATTCATGGTCTTAGTGGGTGTGCCTTGCTGGCCTGAAGCTCACTCTGTGGGACTCACAGAAATCTACTTGTTTCTGTCTCCCAAGTGTATGTGAAACAATTGAAAGAAAAAGAAGTTATGAACTTGAAACAGTGTCATCTTCCACATGGAATGACAGGTTGGAAGCTTCAGTTTCTGAAAATGGTGATGTTCAAGTTGGCTTGGAACAGACTTGGTAGGGATACTGGAGAAACGACAGAGGCGTCTATTAGGAAGATAAGAAGTTAGCACTTGTTTACTTCCACATTCTCATTTTCTGATTTGGGATTCAGAAGCTACGAGTTGTATGGTGAGGAAGAAACTAGCCTCAATCAAAAGGCTCATCACCGCCAGCCTCTGCCATCAGCCCTCGGCTGCAGTCACTAGCTCTTCATCCCCACTCACTTCCGTCCTCTTCCCAGCCCCTCCCACTTCTGCTTCCTTTGGGTGCCCATGCCCAGTTTCCCAGCTCACTGTCCACGTCTGTCCTGTCTCTAAACCAGTGGTTCTTAACCTTCCTAATGCTGCTACGACCCTTTAACACAGCTCTTCACGTTGCAATGACCTCCCCCAACCATAATATTATTTTGTTGGTACCTCATGACTGTAATTTTCTCACTGCCATGAATCACAGGGTAAATATCTTATATACAGGATATCTGATATGTGAGCCCTGTAGGGAATCATGACCCACAGGTGGAAAACCACCGCGCTAAACTTTTTCCAGGCAGAAATGCATATATCCTCTCTTTTCTCTCTAAAACCTGATGTCTTCCATAATTCCGGCTACTTGCAGGAAGAGATCCTTTCCCTAAAGGCTGTCTTTCAGGATGATCAGGAAAGGAAAGGGTACACCAGGGTACACTTCGTCCTTTACTTTCTCTGTCCATGTGACTCCCTGCTTTGTGTCATCAAGGCTTTAAGAGCAGTCCCACAGGCTGAAGCTAAATCATTTACTCTACCTGCTTGCTGTGATGTTTAGTGTCAGTTGTAGCAACAGTGACCCTTTGTCTGTGTATATTTCTTAGAATAACCTAGATGAATACACTGGATGTCGTTGGGGGCTGCCTTATGCTGCAAGATAAATCCTGGCTTTCATATAAGCTCTAATTGTGATTTCACACACATAATCACCGCTGCTGTCATCTGTCACCTTTCTGACTCTCTTCGGTGTCACCTGTTATTTCAGAGGACAATCAGATTGAGCGGATTAGTAGTGATAAACAGCGAGGACCATTTTAGCAACAGCAGGCCTTAGAGGGACCCAGCAGGCTCTACGCTTTTATCTATTATTTCAATGGGAATTTATGGCGTGTGGATACAGGATGGGGACAGGGGAGGGTATTATGAGAAGTGATGACGGATGGAAGGAAGTTGTTGACGAGCTTTGCCTCAGACTCTCATGCTTCTGCATGGTCCAACCTTGAGAAGATAATGGCCATCTGTTCTCTATGTTGGCTGGGGAGTGGGCAGGGGGACGATGGTTAATAATGTGGCAGAGGGGATCAGGGCACACAATGAATTTCACAACTGACAAGCTCCTTGGACACTGGAACCATTGACCAAGTGCTCCATGAGTGGGGTGACATGCCCTTCTCTGGAGGCCACCAGACACATCTGTCTGACCAAGGATAAATGTGGTGTGACCCAGAAGGAGAAGAATGAACAAATTCATGCTTGGTTCTTGCATTACAGCCTGACAGTATTTAGTTTAACCCCTATTCCTGACCAAGAAAGTCCAGAAGGTTTCTCTGTGTGATTTTTGAAGTTATCTTTTGCTTTTTACTTAATTCTCCTGGACAGGGATCGGAGTGGGGTTTCTTTAAAGAAAAAGACAAGTGGTTACTATTTCAGGTATTCACACAAACGCCAAGAATTTGAAGGCATAAATATTTACATTAGAAAGAATGACAATTGGCCCTTGTAAAGTCAGTGTGATGTGGGGAGTGTTGACTTTTCTTTAAACACATCTTAGTGATAAGCCAAGGAGATGAGTTCCAAGAAAACTGACGCAGAGTTATCAACTGTGATGGTTTGAAAGTAACTTGAGAACCATCCCGTGGATTAGGAAATGAGTCATGAATAGACAAGAGAGCAGTCCAGTGAGTGCTTCTCTTTCTGATAGGTGCTGCTCTTTGCTTCTCTTCGTGCATTTGAGTGTCTCTGTTTCTTTAGGAAGAGGCCCATTTGCAGACTTGAAGAGTTTTAAATATTTAGCTACATTTAATTCTAAAGCAGAGGTATAAGTGACTTAGCTTGGATGAGATGAGAGTCATCACACTGGCTTCCAATGTAGAAGCTTTACTAGGGATTCTCTATGCTCATCTTAGTTTGTACTCTTGCCCCTTTTTCTTTTCTTTCCATCTTGACTTTTCCTCCACGGCAACAGCATTTTCTGTGGATCTTAATTTACATGGATAATTTCACCCAACTAGTTCATCTCTTCTTCATCGGGGCTGATTGCTGAGTGAACGATGCCAGTTGGATCCATATAAAACTTAAACAAGAAATTATTTCCACTCAAAGAATCTCTCACTGGTCAAATATAACCCCAGGGCGGCAGAGGCAAGCTTGATTAATCCTGACTGGCTTTGTGGTCAGAGTTAAGCAGGAATAATCCTTTGCCTGTGAGGAGGACCAACTCCTCCTTCTGTGCCCACTATCACACAGGAACCTGTGTTCATGTACAAACAGTCCAATGTTCCTTCCAGGACCTGATGGCAGATGAGTGTGGAGGTGTAACCTCTAGGACAGTCTTACTCTAGAAGCCCCTGCATGACTCAGATGAACAAACAACCCAGTGAGCACCTCATATGCCCATTTCTTTTCATCAAACATTTTGAAAAGAACCCTACTTAACAACAGAGCTTCTGTGGGAGACCTCTCCAGGCTCTCCCCAGTTTTTGGTTTCCAAAATTTGATATGTCAATATGGGAGGGTAAAACACAACCTGATATGGTACAGGGTGGTCGGGACTCAGGTTGTGAGACCAAAGAGTCCTTTGGATGCTTACCTGCTACCACAGCCAGCTTTTGTTGCTTAGCAAATCGCCAAGGCAACAAGTTGAAAGGAGTGAGGCTTTGCTTTGGTTCAGGGTTTCAGAAGGGTCATCTCTTGGTTTGTTTGTTCCATTGGCATGGAATGCTTAGAGGACCATAGCAATAAGTAGATAGGGGACCAGTTGCCCACATCGTGGTACCCAGGAATCAGAGAGAAAGAGAGACACTACAAGGTGCCAGGAACAAGTTATAGCCTTCAAGGCCATGTTCCCAGTGACCAGTTTCCTCCAACTAGATTCTAACTCCCATTAGCCCAGTCCGTAAGACCTTATCAGATTAGTGTGTGGATGAAATCATGGCCCTTAGGATCACCTGCCAGTAGAGCAAACAGCTGGAGACTAGACCTTAAGCAAAGGAGCCTTTTCCAGGAACACTTTATACCCAAACTCTGACACTATTGTAGTGCCCTTTCTTATCATTCATGGGCTATGTATCTGTGGATGAGTTTTGTAAACTTTCCTAAACCAGTTTCTTTAAATGCTTCTTGGTACCATAATTCCTTCTTCAAACTTTGTTGTCTTTTAACTGAGACCTTGCTTTTAAAATGTTTAGCATAAAGTATGGCACATTGTAACTATTCAGAAATAGTGATCCTGGTGTTTTATTAATTTTCAAACAAAATGGTTATGTCACTTCATAACTATTGTCGACCCTTAACAGAGGAAATTTCAGGACATGATTCAGGTCACACCAGGTGTGATCACTCTGCACGGACTCTCCATCTCACCCAGGGTAAGAGCCACCATCTTCACAAGGGACTTCTTCCCACTCTCATCCTTCTGACCACATTTCCCATAACCTTTCTTTTGAGGTCTCTGTATTCATGTGTCCTTTACCTCACTGGCTTAGGTTCTCCCCACTCCATCGTCTCTCTGCACTGTCAGCAAAGGTCTTCTCTAGATCTCAAGGATCTATTGAAGCATCCAAAACGTTCACCTGCCAGCCTCTGATGAGGCAAAACATCATGGTGGCAGGTGGGTGGAAGAAAAGGCTGCTGACCTAATGGTGACCAGGAAGTACTAAGACAATTTTAGATCCTAATAACTCCTCTATTTGAGTTGGCAACCCAGTTTACCTTGTGGTTTGCATCACATAATAATAATAATAATTGCAACTACAACTATCACTTATTCAGCTCTTATACTATTCTAGGCATACATTTTTATTTTAGTATGCTTATTCATATTACAAGCTATGAATTACTATATTCATTTTGTAGTTTTAAAAAAACTCACTGAAGTAAGGTAGCTGACCGTGGCAGTAAACGCTAGTAAATAATTAAGCCAAGACTTGGTTTCTCTGGTTTGACAATGTTTTGTCATCTTCTCACCTCTGGACATTTTCCAGGGACTTACTACAGCACATAAATTCAGCAATACAGAATGAACATTGCTTGGCTGGTGGAGCAGCAAGGAGGAGGCCACATAGTCCAGACAGGCTCAGTTGAAGCCTCACTGTGCATTCAAGACTGACAAGGACAAAAGTAAGATTTTTCTCCTTCCATCATCTTCCTATTTCCTCTGCGCAGTGGAGAAACAAACACAGAGTAGTAGTAGGGTCCAGAAGGTTTCAGGGCACCAGATAGAAGCCATGTTCTACAAGCTCAGCCTCTTCCTTTCAGAAAGCCAAGACCTGTACTTACCCTTCCCCCATCATGCCCACCAGGCAGGTAGAACACCACTGCTAAGTACAGTTGAATGTTTCTGGATAGGCTGGCCTTGTTGATGTCACTAGTAACATACCAAAGACTCCAAACAACATCCCTAAGATGGAGAAAAAGGATAACACACTAGAGGATGGTAGAACTTCCTTCCCAGAAGCCTTTAGACTTGAGTCTGCCAGAAGAGCGCAGCGTCGGCTAGCTCCCTTCCTCCCACCTACCAAATGCCAGGCACATTGCAAGACACTTGGTGTGTACAGTCTCTCTTTTAAGTACTTACCACAATCTCATGCAAACCCTAGGGTGGGAGTCCTGGGTGCCATCTCACCCAGACTGTAACAGAAGGGAGATGCTTACATAGCCCTGTCTTCACAGCCATGCATCTTCCTAAGCTAAATTGTCTTCATGTACCTGGACACACTGTAGGATTCCTTATTCTAGCCCACTACCCAATTCCTCTCAGGGTTCCTCAGCACTTAAATAGTGTACATGGAAATCCATCCCCTAAATCTCCTGTCCCTTCCCACTTCACAGCCCACTTCTGGACCAGTATGCTTAATCATATGGAAATGAATCAAACACCTGATGGTTAGGAAAGATGACATGAAGATGTGTTTGCTATTAATACCACTACACACATCTCACTTTCTCAACTGCCTAAGATGCTGAAGGTTAAGACTGTAATGCACACATTTTCCTATAGCTTGCCGCTTCCCAGCCTCTTACAGCTTAGTGAAAGCATGATGCGCTCGAGATGTTGAAACTGCTCAGTGATGAGAGATGGTACAGGCCTTCAGACCTTCCTTGCCCTACAAAGCAGACTTGTACTGAGACACAGGACAAGGAGACTGAGGATAGAGCCCTTAAGTGTCATTTCGCCTAATAGGACTCCCCGCGCAAACACGCTTTCCAGACAGCACATCCAAGGTGAATAGGGATACAAATAGTTTCAGATGTAGTGACTTCTTGTTCTGAGTAGAAATGTATTATTTTTTTATTTTACATGCATTGGTGTTTTGCCTGTATGTATGTCTGTGTGAGGGTGTCAGATCTTGGAGTTACAGACAGTTGTGAGCTGCCATGTAGGTGCTCGGAATTGAACCTGGCTCCTCTGGAAGAGCAGTCAGTACTCTTAACTGCTGAGCCATCTCTCCGGCCCCTTTATGTACTTTAAAACCCTTCCTAATATATGGTTTAACTTTAAATTTTATTATCTACCTATCTACCTATCTATCTATCCTATCTATCTATCTATCTATCTATCTATCTATCTATCTATCTATCTATCTATCCTCTACATGCCCCACCCTCTCCAAGGCTATGTGTATGATCTGTGTGGAAACTGTGGGTATAACTTGTGCTTTGACATGAGTGGAGTTCTGCAGACATCTTTCACCTTGCTGAGAAAAGGTCTCTCTGCTTGCTTTAGTTCCTGCTGTGTTGCCCACTCTAGGCCCTTCAGCATCTGGGCAGCTTTCCCATCTCCATCTCCCACCTGACCACAGGAGGGAAGGGATTCCAGGTGCTCAGTACTACACTGCACAGTTGTTTTGGGAGGAGCATGGTGAGGGTCGGGGACTGAACTTAGGTCATCAGCTTATGTGGCAAGTGCTTTTACCTGCTGAGCCATCTTGCCAGCCTCCACTTCCTAAGGTTTTTGCAATATTTAAAATATAATGCCAGTTAAGATATCCAATGGATATTAGTAAGAACACATAATGAAACCAGATAGCCTGGTCTTTTTAGTTTGAGGTTCCAGTGTACCTTGGCTTGGAGTGAACATGAAAGCTATGATTAATGAGGCTCTGATATGACAGCCTTTATAGTCTTAGGACGTAGAGTACTTTTGGACATTGTAAGGCATTTGCACATTAATTTGCTTTCTCTCAAAACTCTGTGAGTGAGGTAGGGCATGGGCTATCTCCTTTTACATATGATTACCACTGGCCCAGCCAGCGATGGAGCTCCTTAACATGGCAGAACCGTTGCCCTCATCAGCGCTGGCATTCAGGCAGGAGGAAGATAAGGACATGTCAGGCCGCGTGCAGAAGGCAGGGAAGGCGTCTAGGCAGCAGAAGTCTGCAGTCTCGAGTGCTGCCAGCCAGGCTGGGCCCTTCCACCTCCTCCTCTTCTCAGCTCTGCACCCCAGGACCTCTTTGTCCTAGCCAGTGCTTGCTTTGAGCTCAGCATGGAAGGCTGCTGCTTGCTTCCAAGTTGGCTATTTACTGGTGGGAATTAGGTGCCAGAGTTTTTTGCTGGTGACTGCTCTTTCCCAGCACTCTCCCATGGTGTCATATTTTCTCAGCTTGTTCTTCAACTCATCTTACTGACCCTTCTGCTACTCTTGACCCTTTCTTGGGTCACTGAGATGAGTTCACTGAGGACTCCAATACAGCCTTCCCTACACATCTGTCTTATCCAAGCCCTGCACAGCTTAGAGGCTGGATCTCACCAAATCCACCAACCAGGAATCCCATGCCATAACCAGATGTGGTTGGTGAGTTGAAGGAGTCAACACTCCACATTCTCCATTTTACAGTGAAAGCATTATAGACTCAGGTCCGTTCCGGAAGTCCTGCCCTCTAACCTCTAACAGTGAGAGCTAGGAGAGAAGGCCCCATTTCTACTTCTGTCTCTGTTATCCCATTTCCCACCGCCACAGTCTATGTGAAGTCACCAGATGAATCTTGGCCATGGCCATATAGCCACCTATAATCCCAGCACTCCGGGAGGCAGAGGCAGGCAGATCTCTGTGAGTTCGAGGTCAGCCTGGTCTACAAAGTGAGTCCAGGACAGCCAAGGCTACACAGAGAAACCCTGTCTTGAAACACAAAACCAAACGAAATGAAACCAAGCCAAAAAAATCCTACGTGTATGTCCTGATGGTTCTTCCTTTTCACCATTTTGTAATACTACTCCTGCCATACAGGTTAAGTAGCTTCTGTTCACCGTGAAGCAGTCCAACAATGTTGAAAAGTAAAACTGTTACAGATACTTTCAGAACCTTAAGATAAGCATTGCCAGTGCTGCGATGGGTATCTCACTAAGAATTTATCTATGCATATGCATACATGCATATCTATGTCTTCTCTAAGTGGAATACACACATATGTGTATATATATATATATATATGTATATATATTTCATTATCTTTTTCTCTGTACTGGTTAGTCAACTTGACACAAATTAGAATTCCCCTAGGAACATAATTTCAACTGAAGGATGATCTACATCATGTGGGCGTGTCTGTGGAGGATTGTCTTGATTGTTAATTGATAGAGGATGACCCATTACCATTTTGAGCGGCACTATTCCCTAGGCTGGGCTTAGGGAGAAAACTAACTAAGAAGCAGGCTAGGCAACACGGGCTCATTTGTTTCCTTCTGTTCTTGACTAAGACTATATGTCTTGAACCTCTGTGACTTGAGCACTTGATGGACTGTGACCTGGAATTGTAAGGTGACTTGAGCACGTGATGG
>OU015743.1:31963872-31988271 GCA_907169655.1 Acomys percivali
AGAAGAAGAAGAAGAAGAAGAAGAAGAAGAAGAAGAAGAAGAAGAAGGTGGTCTAACTCTTCATTCCTAGATGTGATTTCCATGATCCCAAGCAACATCTTCACTGATTCTTTTCCCCCATTTTAATTCACATTTGGCTGAACTAACATGATGGACTCTTTTGAATTTGGAAAGACATTTTTTTCACTGACCCAAATAATCTGTTTGCTGATTTTACTCAAACTAATCTATTGACTGAATTGCTGGCCCTTGTTTACAAGTGGAATGCTAATTGCACAGCCTCAGTGTGTGTTTATAAGAGGTTTGTAAGTGTACGGGCATCAGCCTGAGACCAGTTTTCTGGAAGGCTTGCGAGGTTACAGCACTTCAGGAGTAGAGAAAATGAATAGCTTGGGTGATGCCCAGTGTAAATCTTAGACAAGAGAGAATCTTGTGGCCAACAAGAGTCCTGCTGACTATGAGGCTTTTCAAAAGCAGATGTAGAAGGCTCCCATCTGTCTAAGTCCTAATGTTTCTCCCCACTACGCTGTTGTCCACAGTGTCTTTCTAAACTTACAACCTAAAGTACCACCCTAGATTTTCTTAGAACTCCAGGGTGAACCTTAATCCATTTCATTCTTTTTCAAATAGTATGTGAATTCTACTGTACTTAGCATAACCCACACATGCCAACTGAGTGTGTATTTTGCAGTCAGCTTCGAATACCATCCATGATTACAGAGTATCTCCAACACAGATGACTAATGTGGCTTCAACTACTACCAAATTCTGTGTAATGCCAACACTAACCCTTGCTTTGTGCTCCAGGTACTAAGTAGAGCAAGACCCATACAGTGGTCTAGTGCCCTCTTGTGGCTTTCAAACTGAAAGTTTTGAGCTTTGGAGCTACTATAGTAGTATCACAGATTTCAAAATGCTGCTAGGACACACAAGAATAATATCTACCTTCTTCCATTAATAGTAGGACAATGCTGTGGTGGAGCTTACTCAGTGGTGATAAATCCACTCTGAGCCATGAAGGACCCGTTGGAGTGTAGATATTTGCTAGGTGTGGGAGCTAAATAGGACCATTGGAACAAATGCACTCTGCATACACAGTCTAAGCCAAAGTTTTTCTATGTACTGTCACCTGAACTCACTCATGCAGCTACTCCCAGTCTGACTTGGCTTCAAGTAATTTCACATCTTTAATCTGAAAGCAAGAAAATTGGCATAACAGAACATGTGATCTCAAAAGTTGAAAACAATTACCCTGTGAACAAATCCTCAATGGCTCTGGTGAAACACAAAGGAATGTTAGAGATGTTGGTTTTCTATAAAGAAAAGTGTGTTAATGAGCAACATTGTATGATGATGGGGCTTCTGGTCTTTTAACAGTCAAGAAAAGACAGGTTGGTTTGGGTAAATAAATAATACTGGGACTTTTTTTTTCATTGGAATAAGTTATCTTTAGTAAAGTTACTTAATTTTTAGAATCATTGGGGGTTTCACAGGTTTATCTAAGAACAACTTTGTTTTATTGATCAAATAAGTCCAGTAGTTAAGTCTTCTTGAGTGTTCAATTTAGAATGTCCTTGGTACATTGCACGTTCATAACTGTCATACTTATCTCTAGGAAAGTGTAATTTGTGTGCTTGTGTGTGCACATGCACGTATGAAGTTGCATGACATGTGTGAACCCATCTTACTAACTTTTCTGCTTCTAAATTTCTAGATTGTAATGGTACCTTTGGTGCAGTCTGCCTTCCCTGGTATTCTGTCAGTTAATGGCTTTTCATCACAGGAAATATTTTATAACTCCATGCTTAGTTGCATAGGACATCAGCTCATATACTGGAGAGCTATGTACATTTGCCTAATTCTGATTATATGACATATAAAAGGCCCACAATCACATTTACTAAAGTCCATTACTCACAGCTCGGAGAAATGAGAAGTCAAAATTTGGGAAGAGCATTCATGGAACGTAAGAGCATTGGTTTCTTACTCCCTAGTTGTAAGGACAGTGACGTTCTCTTTAGGGCATAGAACTGGTTGGTTTCTATGCCCTGCCTCCTCACAAAAAGCTGCACCACGCCTACTCCATTCAGATTGAGGTGGGATTGAGGTGCCAGCCTTTTTTCATAAATGCTGATTCGTGCTTACAAGGCTGAAACTTGGACTTAAGGGAATGTTGTGAATTTGTGCTCATTTTCCTCACAGTAGCTCACCTATCTTTTTATTGGCAGAAGAATCAATAGTCCATGCCATAGACCTCTGCTCCCAGCCCTGGACTAGAAAGGAAGAATTCTCCTCACTCCACTTCCTCTCCATGGGAAAGTCACACAAGATTGTCACCAACCTGTGACATAAACCACCTACCTGGTCATGGAATCATTTCACAGCCAGGAACTCCAGCCCTATTCAGCTGTGCCATATGGGAAGCAGGAAAGTGGTCCTCTCCATATGGGTCTGCCACACATTAATAGGAGGCATTTGCTCCCTGTCTCAGCCAAATGCCTGGACTTTCCTGAAACACATGAGAAGATGAGCTTGGCTTATAACATGCTGGGGAACTAGATATGAACTCTGTAAATTGAATCCAAACTCAGACTATGCTGTCTCATACCACCCCTGCCTCGCCGGGGAAATGTGAATGCTAGTTTCTTTAAAAAGATACTTTGAAGTTCTAGAGAAAGCATAGGTAGGAACTGCCTTCTTGTGCCATAGCCACAGAAAACAAAAAGCCTGAACAGGAAAGATTCTTAGAAATCACCCCCAACACACACACACACACACACACACACACACACACACACACACACAAAACACACCTCTCACAGACACTTAGATGTAGACTCTCTCTCTCTCTCTCTCTCTCTCTCTCTCTCTCTCTCTCTCTCTCTCTCTCTCACACACACACACACACACACACACACACGGCCTAATTTTCCATGTGACAACTGAACTGAGAGTGATTTATTCCTGAGCACTGAGATGTGTTGCAGCCCATAGGGCTTGGTTCCACATCTCTTCAAAATCCACTCCCTCTGTTCTTTCCTCTGACACTCCCCTTACCACTGTATCATTGCTACGTTTCCCGCCCATGTGCACAAATCTGGTGAACAAATTCCTTGCTATCTTTCCCTCTGTGAAAACTTGTATCCAACTCCTAACTCTCCTTTGCCTACAAACAGATTTATTCATCGCTCTGAAGTTAGAATATGGGACAGGAAAACAAAGCTTCAAATAGGCAGCAAAGACCTGCATCCCACTCCCCAATTCTTCATCAAACGATATAGGAAACTTCTTTTAAACTAACAATGGAAAGAACATGTTCTAAGACAAAGGATCTGTATCTGTTCCTTTGTTTCTCTATGTGTATAGAATGCTGCTACACCTCTCCTGGTCCTCTGCCTCTCCAAATCTTTCTATCCTTCTTTCGCTGATGTTCTCCAAGCCTTATGTGTAAGGGTTGCATTGCAGAGTTACCAACTGGGGCTAGACAACCCCCAGTATGACTTCCTCTCTGCATTATGAGCAGTTGTAGACCTTTGTAGACTCCATCTTTTTCAAAAAGGAGCTTCTTGATGAGGGGTGAGAGTTATACTTGTCTGTGGGTGTAACTACTTAGAATACAGTTAGAAATTATATCCACTTAGGAAAAGGGCAGGAGCAGGTTCTCTTTGTGGCCTATGACCTCTCTAGCCATGGGTAGTTGGCTGGGTTTTTAGTACCAGACATGAGTTTTCTCCCATTGATCAAAACTTAAGTCCAATTAGGCAGTTGTTGATTACTCTGGAGATAAAAGTGTAGAAGAAATCTCTTGTGCCGGTATGGAAGCATCACCAGCCAATAAAAAGCCAATGGCCTATAGCAGAGGTAGGAAATAGAAGGTAGGACATCTAGCAGGAAGATAGAATTCTGGGACAGAGTCAGGATTTTCCTGGGAGGACTTAAGAGGACAGACTCATATGGTACTTGAGCAGAGGCAACCAGCCACGTGGCAGAATGGAGATTAGTATAGATGGGTTATTTTAAGCTATGAGCTAATGAGAGAAGAGCCTAGCTATATGACCTACGTATTTTTAAATACAATTTGAGTCTCATGAGTTTGGGTCTCCAGGAGTTTGAAGTGGTGTGTGTGTGTGTGTGTGTGTGTGTGTGTGTGTGTGTGTGTGTGTGCGCGTGTGTGTAAAACTTATACTTTTAAGAAATGTCATCAGATTCATGAAGGGTACCCACATGCTATAGCATGAGCTGGAAAGAAAGAGCAATTTTTGGGAATTGGTTCTCAATTTTTTTTGCTCTAGGTTTCAGGGATCAAACCAATCACATTATTGATACTGTGTGTCACTCCTTTATTGCAATTGTCAGGGAAATTTAAATGGCTGAAGTGGACCAAGAGTTTGGTGTCATGCATGATACTCTTATTAGCAGGATGTGGCAGTGGTGGAAACACAGCCCCTAGTCAAGCAATGCTTTGATTTAGAAAGTAAAGACAGCCTCTTACTGGAAGAGTGATAAAATTCCAGGACCCAATTTTTCAAGTTATCTCTGCCTCTCTCACTTTTGAAACTGGAGTTTAGAAAGGTTAAGAGAGAGACTGTGTATAAGGCCACACACCTCACTCCATGCTGCAGTGTGTCTTCCTTGCTGTCCACAAAGAAAACAGTATGATAATCAGTGGCCAGAAAAGATCCATTAACCAAGTCAGGATGAATAGATAGTTAATAGCAGGGGAGGAATGGAAAGACAGTTTGTCTGGAATCCAGCTTTTAAACATACCCTGTCCCCTCCAAAAAATACAGGGAAGCACGGAGAAACATGCTCCAAAATAGCATTTCTCAAATGTCTAATTGCATAGAGATCAAACACAGACTGAAGGCTGAGTGTCAGCTGTCTATGGTTGATGGTCCCCTACACTTTAAGTCCCAAGAGTTACACGATGCCATTTCTTTTTATTGACATTTCTGTTTGTACCTTTTGAGCAGATGGAGGAACTGACACAGGTAAAAACATGAAAACAGGAACCATAGCACCGGTTCCATCTCATTCCACCTGTGACAACTTCCTCACACCACCTACCCTCTCAGAGCTCATTTCGTTTATATATATATATTTTTAAATGCCACCCATCTTGCAGGATATGTGTGAAGAGTAAATCAAAGGAAGAGCTGGACAGCATCTGGGACAGTTCCTGACAGAAGAGAGCACAGGAGACAGAGTGCCATGTAAGGTCTCAGAGGATATTTTCAAAGATTAGATGGCTCTGTGGGTAGCATCCCTGTATTTTCCACAGCACAGAGTTTATCAATTTGCACACGTGTTTATTATAAGTGAACTCACTTTAGAAAGAAAAGCCTTGAGTGGGAGAGTCCGCCCACTAAGACTCATCCACTTACAAGACACTGCAGGACATGACTTACCCCACTCTCAGTCCCTTCACTGCAGCTTTCTGGAATACTGAGGTGTGTCATTTCATAGCCATATAGTACATAATCAGCAGGATAGAGGTAGCATTTTCTTGGACAGGTGTATCAGTTAGCTTAGACCTGTACACACACACACACACACACACACACACACACACACACACACCATTGAGGCAGGAATATTAGTTACTTTTGTTTCATCACAAATCACCCCAATACTTATGTGTTTGTAAAAACTTATTTAACTCCTGAATCTTGGAGTAGATATCTGTAATGCACTAAGCCAGGTAAGACTGCTGGCACTGCTGAGGTCTCTGAATGAATGTAATCTGTTATTACTGCTGGTGAACAGTAATATAAGGCACCACAGCTTTGGAAAGAAATGGGCAAGCCTTGCCTTCCTGGTAGCTAGACTGCAGATCCACACAGTTTACATTCACCAAAACACAGTATCTTTTTCACATCAGCAACTGTGATTGTGTTCACTTCCCCCTTTACTAAGCAAATGCAAAACGGTATGTTGAAGTTGGTTCCTTTTGATCCCATTAGCTACAATTTATCACTGCAGCCTGTCAAGACATTTTGGAATCTTGTTTCTGTCATTAAATGGTCCAGACAACCCCTCCCCGTTATGAGTTATCAACAGATCCCAAATGGACTTCTAGGACTTTTACTACCTGTGGTATTCACATGTTGCCCTGACTCCTGCTCACAAAAAAACTTTATATGTCCCATGTCTCTTATGGAGCAGTGACTCATGACTCCCACTGCCAGTGATCTGACCCTTGGTCAACTCCATGCAAGTTTATCATTTGTGTTGTTGACATGGTACATGTGCCCTTAGATGGTAACTATTCATCTTACCTCTTAGACTGTAGTCCGTTTGGAGACAGGGATCATCTTTTACAAGTTTATATCACCTAAAGCCACAGGTGCTTTATGCAAAACAATAACCCACTTAGCAGAGCATAATTGAGCCAAGATGCTGTACTCTAAAACAATCATTTTTATTTTAAGTGGGTTGGGAAAGCTATATAGGCAAGCAAGTACTTGCCACAAATAAACAATGTGTTCCTCAAAACATCAGAGGTTCTTTTGAGGGAAAATGATGGCTCCAGGCAATGTGTAAACTTCCTTGTTGTGCCATATGTTTGAGTTCATTAACATATTCCATGTTGGAACATCTGGGGACAGCAGTGGGTTTTCAGCTCAAAGGCCCTAGCACGGTGCCTAGGACAAGGGTGTGTTTAATCTCTTTGGCAATCTGTTGGACGGTACCTGGTACCATCTCAGCCCAGTGTTCTCATATGCATCCAGTGCTACGGCAATGTCAGCAGCAAATGTTAGTGTGAATGGGCAAAGAATCATCTAGGACAATAGTGACTTTCAACTGTCAAAGACTCCCAGCTCAAATGAAGTGATTGACAGGGCTGTTTGTAGAACAAAGAAAAAGAAATTCAGAGGTCGGAGTATTTAGAAGCTTGACCCTTCAGCCACTCAGCACTATGAGGCTTGTGTACACATATCTTATACATATACATACAGGGTTTTCACAGCTCCTAACTGTGCCCTCAGGCTGCCTCCTCTCAAGGTCATGAGAAGGCTGCCTTTGTTCAAGCACAACACCTTCTAGCAGAACAATATATCTTAAAACAATATGTCTTAAAGCAGAACAATATATCTTAAAACAATATGTCTTAAAAGAAATGGGTGTTTCCCGCTAAACCTCCCAGAAGACCTCTCTCCATAGTTAGTGTCTCAAAAGTAAGGACACTACTCAAAACTAATCGGTGGCAAGACAGCAGGATGTGTGCTTGTGAGGTGAAGCTCATGACTATAGGCAAGAGTGTGGATCCTGATCTATAGTGGGGTCCTATTAGAAACAAATGAAGGGGTGAACACTGGAAAGAAAAGCAGCAAAAGTACCAGTTATGACTATCAAGTCACTAAACCCAAACTGTATGTATATATATATACAATGAGTGTATACATTCTGTCTTTTTTCCTTTGCATCTTGGTGTGTGTTCCCTTTTCTGAAATCACCTACGCTTTCCCTTGAAAGTTGCTGGGAAACTGAAAATTGCTTCCTGTTTTTTTTTTTTTCATCATAGTATTTGTACTGAAACCGAACACCAGGCAACCATACACACTTGCACTTGACTCCAGCTTACCCACCCAATTCAGACCATAGGCTTTGAAAATAAAGAGTGTTTGTGACATGCCAACTCCTTGAGTTTCCGTCTCGTGTCAGGATTTGTTTCTCTGCCCTCCAAGTAGAAAAGGAAGGCTCATGGCTCCAATGAAGCGCTTGAAAACTGTGATTGTTTGATGGAAACAGACATTTCCCCTTCCAGCTAGAGTCAAGATGTTCATTCCACAACTAAAACTTAACTTCTTCTTTGTTTTTCCAATTTCCAAAGAGACCACAAAATAGAATGTGCACTGAAGAAATGTCCTGGAAGGCTGGGAGAGTGGGTTAAAGAAAGAATTGAGGAAGATCAATTCCTTTATTATTTTTGAATATTTTAAAATGTGAACCTTTTGATATAATGATAAACCAAGACTTAGGCTACCCCAAAATCATAACTCTTAGTTGCATTTTAGCATATGCTCAATAGGCATACAATTATTGTGTAATTCAAATACTGATTTCTGTACAGCCTCCCCATATCTGTTTGCAATCCTTGTTCTGAGAATCTCCTGTCTCAGTGTTGTGTAAACACTGCTCTCCAATTGTCCCCTGGTATGCCAATAAAGCATCTTACAGCCAATCACAGGGGAGAGAATAGGGCTGGACTTCCTGCCAGTCAGGGGAGGAGGAATTAGAGGAGGAAGTAGGAGATTCATCCAGGAGACTGAGCCATGGGCAGATGTCCAAGAGAGACCAAAAGAACCTGGTAATATGTACTTCCTTTACATTTCTTCCAGTTAATTGAATGGCTCACTCAGTACTGGGGATTAGGAAAACACGTGTTAGATTACCAAAGGCACCAACCAGCTTTCCCATTGCTGGTCTGGGTATTCAGTAATAGATACTGGACAAAGAGAGGATCCTTTTGCTCCTATGTAGAGGAAAAGTCCATCTCTGCAGGAGGGGCTGACCCATGTGACACTGAGTTATGCATGTGAGATGAGAGTTAAGCCTGAGTGAGATGAATGAAGAGTTCCAAGGAATTCAAAGCCGGATGGTTTTCTGGCACATCCTATGAGCCCACAGACCTCTGGACCTATGTGTTGCGCACATTCAGATCAGTGGTTTTTTTCCCCTTCTTTGGTCTAATCACTCTCTGGCCACTTCCACATGGCCAAGGTCCAGCCAAGCTCCATTCTCCTCAGCGCCATCAGCCTCACTGAGTCTCACCTCCGAGAGTTCTTATTTATTCACCCCACCCTCTGAGTTGCCAGAGCCTCCAGTTTAGTAGTGAATGATTTTCCTGCTTCTTCAGCTCCCCAGGAGAGCACAGCTGCAGGAGTCATTCAAATGACTGCCCCACGGAATGCCACCGGCCACCACCCTGGCAGCAGACACTTCCTATTCCATCTGCAAGCAAGTACCAGATCTCCTTGCCCTGCCTTTCAGAAACCACACTGGATACAGCTCCCATATTTTTTTTTATTCCAGACCTGGAATGAGCTGGTAGCAACAAATCAGATGTTATTCTTGGGTGTGTACTTCTCTCCCTCTCTCCCTTCCCCTTGCTTAGAAAACATCACACCCTGAGGTGGGCCTGCTCTTTGTAGACAATTTTGGTAGGTTTCTATCATCATTACTAATACTTTTAATCATGAGTAACAGTTGTCTCCTGGTTGCCTGTTGAACATCTGGAGAAGCACAGAGAGTTAGGTACTTGTGTCCACCTTGCAGAGGTGTCAGAGGGACAGTGACTTTAGTGTGGGGCAGCACTCTGGATGTTCCCAGTAGTGTACTGCTCAGGACAGGGTCAAAAGCCAAGTTGTCCAAGGTCATGAACCAGACTTTGAGTAGGAGAACTCACTGACAGACTGGACCCTGCAGTCCATTGGGCAGATTATAGAAGTCTGAGTCCAAGTAAAAAATATAAAAGGGCTGGAGAGATAACTTGCTAAGTAAAGACCTCACCTCAAAAACAAGAACCTGAGTTCAATTCCTAGAACAAACATAAAACAACAACAACAACAACAACAAAACAAAAAACCAAAACAAAAAACCCAAAACACTGAGTATGGCTTAATGTGGTTGGAATCATAGCCCTGGGAGGTGGAGATAGGCCCATCTTTGGGGCTCTCTGTTCAGCCAGATTTTTAAATCTGCCTAGTGAGTTTCAGAACAATAAAAGACCCTTTTTTAAAATCAAGAATATGGAAGGTATTTGAGGAATAGTACCTGAAGTTATTATCTGACTTACACACACACACACACACACACACACACACTTATACACACACACAGACAGAGAGAGAGACAGAGACAGAGACAGAGAGACAGAGACAGAGACACAGAGAGATAGACACAGAGACACAGAGAGACACAGAGACAGAGACAGAGACAGAGACAGAGAGAGAGAAAAAAGAGACAGAGACACAGAGAGACAAAGAGACAAAGAAATAGACACAGAGAGAAAGAAACGAGACAAAGGTAGTAGCATTGAAAGCTAAAACAACACAATTTCATATCTAGCCATGGAGTCCAAAAGTCACCACAGTGCTTATAATGCCCTGCTTTCTCTGTCAGAACACAGTGTTTGGCCCTGCTACTCAGCCTAATTCTCCCAAGTGTCGAATCTTCCATGTTTTGCAAGTGAGACTAGATGGTATAGATGGTGCTCAAAGGTGAGAATTTCTCCCCCCAACTGCTGATTGTCTTTCATGCAGCCATGACATCATGTTGCATGCCGTGTGCCATGTTGAACTCTCTAGGAACATGGTGTCTACATGCTTTTTCTCCTTGTGACATCCTTCAACACTCTTTAATGTCCTGATCTTTATCTTAAGGGGGTCAAAATATGGGGCAAACAAAAGTTGGCTTAATGTTGTTAATAGATCCAGGCAGTGTTGACATCCTGTGCTTGTGTTTCTTCACCATCCTATAGGCATGACATGGCTATTGCACTCGTGCACTTACACCAATGTGGTTTACTGCGTAGAACTTGTTCAAGAGCTAACCCATGAATGCACAGTCATAGATGGTGATGTGATGCAGCCACCAGGGAGTTACATAAGTGCCCATAAATAGTTACACATCCAGGCCAAACAATTGGACATGGTCACAAAACAGAAACAAAAACATCTGAAAGTACAATGGAGACTGAGGAAGAAAATAAGAGAGAGACTAGAGATGAATGTGGCAGTGACATATTATGTGCCTCTATGGACTAGTATATTCTCGGGAACGTGATCTATTGCATTCGGAGTCATAACAACAGAAACCACAGAATCGATCATTCCCACGGAACACTGTGAAGCATGCTAAGTGACAGGCTACCTTTGTGCTTGCTCTTCGTCAGCGCTGTCCCTTAGAGACCGTTAAATGGCTGAGTGACTGAGCTTTCACTGAGAACCATGCAGTAGTCACTGGACCAGGCTGTTGCAGCTTTGATCAAGCTTAGCACTAACCTCAATCTTATGAGCTGAGAGAGGTGTCCCTTATGGCACATTGTAAGAAAATGGACCACTGGGATTTCAACTTTCACTATCCCAAATTCAAAACTTTCATTTGGGATTCTAAGAATTAAAATCACCCCAGTTTTGGGGTGAAGGTAGCATTTTTTCATGATTCTAGAAGAGAAATCTAAGGACATAAAGTAAAGGAAAAAAAAATGTCAAGTGTACAGAGGTAGTGAGTTGTCAGTTCACATTCATATTACCTTTTCTACATGTGTAGCCTAAGCCAGTTTTAACTTTATTTATCTTGTGTGTGAGAGAGTGTGTGTATTTGGTGTGCATGTGTGTATGTGGTATGTGGGTACGGTGTTTATACATGTGCTGTGTGTGTGTGTGGTGGGTGTGATGTGTGTGTGAATGTGTTTTATTGTATGTGTGTGTGTATGAGTGTCTGTGTGCTGTGTGTAGTATGTGTGTGTATATGTATGTGGTGTGTGTGTGTGTATGTGTGGTATGTGTATGTGTGTGAGTGTGTGTGGTGTGTGTGTATATATGTGGTGTATGCATGTATGTGTGTGTGTGGTGTGTATGAGTGTGTGGTGTGTGTGGTGTGTTTGTGTGTAAGTGTGTATGGGGTGTGTGTGATGTGTGTGATGTGTGTGAAGTGTGTGTGTGTGTGTGTGTGTGTGTGTGTGTGTGTATGAGTGTATGTGTTTGCACAGGCATCCATGTCCCATGGAGCACATGTGGCGATTAGACAAATAGCTTCTGTAGCATCTTGGGATTGAATGCGATTCTTGGCACTACTCCGTTTTCCCACCGAACCTTGTCATTGTCCTCAACCCTCACCATGGCTTTTGAGACAGATTTTCCTCCCTGGCCTAGAACTCACTGCCTTGCCTAGGTTTGCTGGTTAAAGACCCAGAGGAGTCCCACCCACACTTGCCAGCACTGGCTTACAAGCCTACACTGCCAGGCTAGGCGTTTTCACCTGGGCTCTGGTGCTCAACCCCAGGTCCTCATGTTTTTGTGGGAAGCATGCTACTACATGTTTTTATTAACTTGTGGGCACAAAGAGAAGAGAAATGTCCCTCCTTGGCAACACGTGGTTCTGCCCCTTCCGCACTCAGCAGACCTGAGTCCTACCACCATTTGTCCCGAATCATTCCTCAAGGGAATGCCTAGAGCAGGGGGAGGCACAGTCACTGCTCCCGTCTCATGCCTCTCCCTCATCTGCTTCACCGCACTCTGTTCTCAGACTATTAAAAAATAATCATCAGTGTCACACGGAGGCCAAGGTCCTGCTCTCTCCAACACCCACCCCCAAGAATCTGCTTTTCCATTAGAACTGGCTCTGAAGTTTCTGGACTTTACCAAACGTGCCCCCCCCCCCCATCAAGACCAGGGAGGAGGCAGGCAGGCCAGGCCAGACTTTTGGAAGCAGGAGAGCAGAGGATCTTTGAAAACAGAATGTACTTATAACAATTCTTGGAAAGCCTGGATGGTCAGGCCAGCGGTCGGCGTCGATTTCTCCCAGCAGAGTTAGTAATGACCTTTCTCCCTCAGTTCAAGGCTTGGATGTGAACATCTGCCCCAAAGTGGGAAGGCATGAATAATCATGCCTCAGATGCTGCCGCTTCTGCGGTTCCCTGCGTATTTGTTCATCAAAATATAAATCAGTCAATCCATCATCAGTATTTACGTCTGTTTCCTTGGAGCTTGCAGACTTGTGGAGTGCAAGTGGTGATGCAGACAATTAAATGAACAAGTGCGTAAACTGACTTTTGTGTGACTATCCAAGTACAAAATGTAACAAGCTCGTAGCATAGACTTCTAGCCTAGTCCAAGAAATCAAGGGAAGTTCCCTCAGAGAAAGTCACACATGCTATGAAACATCCAGGAGTGAGAGGAATCAATGAATCCAAAAGAAAGTGAGCTTAGAAGGCTGAGGACATGGCTCAGTGAGAGAAATCCTTACTGTATGAGCCCAATGACCCTAATTCACATTACCAGTACTCATGTAAAAATCTGGATGTGGTGGCATGTGGCTGTGGCTTCCGGTGCTGTGGAGGCAGAGAGCATTAAATCCTAGACATTTGCTGGCTAACCTATCTAGCTGAAACAGCAAGCCTAGGTTTCAGTGGGAGACCCTTGTCTTAAAAGGTCAGATGGGGTGCTATAGTGGAAGACACAATATTGATATCTGGGCTTAAATGCCCCCACACAGACTTTGTTTACTTTTACCTTACTTTTTTGTATACTTACACCTGCACATGCATTCCCTCCCCCTCACCACACAGAGGCTCACGCATACACCAAGTAAGGAAGAGGGGCAGAAGTGGAAGAGCATAAAGACAGGAAACAGAGAGGGTAGTCAAGGCTTGGTACAAGGCAACACATCTAATCTGAGGCCCTAGGCAAGTTCAAGATAATAGCCTGCAGCACAGAGGATAGGAGACTGGAGAGCAATAGTCATGCGGGTGGCTCCTATTTCCTCTGTCAGTTCTTAGAGTCATGAGTTGAAAGGGATATGCATAACCATCGCCTTCCCTCATGAGATGTGAAGAGACAGGACCAAAGGTGAAAGGTGACACATCAAAAGTTAAACATTTTCAAACAGGAGTACACACAACCTAGAATTCCGTCACTGGCTCTAAGTCCAGCATTCTTGTCACAGTCTAGTTATTTTGCTTTGTAAGAGACTTTGAAACCTTAAGAACATTTGACTTTGCGTTTCTGGACTAGAGATCTGTTAAGAATGAGGGGTATGAGCAGATTGGGAATTGAGCTGAGAGACCTAATGTCTTAAACCCTCAACCTTTGCATTGTTTGCATAGGATTTTAAAAGTGTTTGTCTTTCACACATGGTATGTACTCACTTATAAGCAGATATTAGCCATATAGTACAGGATAACCACACTACAATTCACAACCACAAAGCAGCTAACTAACAAGGAGGACCTAAAGGAGGATGCATGAATCTCATTGAGAAGGGGAAAAGGAATAGACAGGAAGTGCTCAAAAAGAGGGAACAGGATAGGAGAGGGGATGTTGAGGGAAATGAAAGTGAGGATATGATGTAGGGAGAACAGAGGAGGGGTTGAGATGGGGGACAGAAGGCTTGCAGAGAGAAGAGAAACCATGGCCCGGAGCATCTCTGAGACAAGCTGGAGGCCTACAACAGAGTAGGCCCTTAGGAGGATATGGGGGTGACTCTAGCTGAGACCTCTATTAGCAGCAAACATGGAGACTGAAGAGGCCGCCCTCTAAGCAGATGGAACTCCTAGGAGAGGGAGGGCAACATCATTTTACCCACAAAGACTTCCACTCTCAATTTACCCTGGCTACAAGATGTGTAAGGATAAAAAAAGAGCAGAGATTGAGGGGATGGCCAGCTAATGCCTGGCCACACCATGTAAGAGAGCCAACCCTGACACTGTTGATGACACTCTGCTCTGCTTGCAGGTGGGAGCATAGCATCCTCTGAAAGGCCTTACCCAGCAACGGATTGTAACAGATGCTGAGACTCACCGCCAAACATTGGAAGGAGTGTAGAGAGCCTTCTGGAAGAGTGGGGACAAAGGATGGAAGGATCAGGAGAGAATAGGAGCTCCACAAGAAGACCAACAGACCCAATTAACTTGGGTCTGGGGGGGGCATACAGAGACTGAAACACCAGTCAAGGGCCATGTAGGGATTGGACCTAGGACCCCTACACATATATACTCAATGGCACTTTAGTCTTCACATGGGTCCCTTAGTAAGGGGAGCAGGGTCTGTCTCTGACAAGGAATTTCTTACATGCTTTTCGATCATTTCCTCCTGGTAGGGTTGTTTTGCCAGGCCACCTTGGTAAAAAAAAAAATGAGCTCAGTCCTGATGTGACTTGATGTTATGAGATGGGTAGATGGAGTTGGGGAGGGTTCTCCTTTTCTGAGGGATAAGGGAGGGGGATGCAAGGAAAAGGGACGGAGGGACCCAGAGAAGAGGAGGGAGGGGGCTGTAATTGGGATGTAAAGTGAGTTAATTAATTAATTAAAAATACTACACTGTAAAATAATCTTTAAAAGGGGTGTTTGTCTTCTAGGTAAATACATCTTTTTGATGTTTTCACAATTGATTAGAATCCTGTCATATGCTAGTGCCTCTAGCAAAGGTATCCCATGCATAAAACAGAAAGCTCTGTGTGTGTGTGTGTGTGTGTGTGTGTGTGTGTGTGTGTGTGTATGTGTGTGTGTGTGTAAGAGAGAAACAGAGACAGAGACATAGAGATAAATAGACACACACACACATACACAGAGTGGGTGCTGGAGGAAGAAAAAAACAGTGGATAAGCAGACATTATTAGTAGAAAAGAAGAATTTACAGACCGCCAAAAATGTTTAAATTATTCATTACATGTTCTCTGAAGAATGGTGAGAAATTAATGGCAGAAGGAATGAAGGCTCCCACTGATAATGAGACTCAAGGGAAGCGTAAATAAGGTATAAAAAATGGTAGCGGCCATTTGGGTTGGAACAAAAGGAATATACAAGAAAGAGGTGAGCAGAGCTCAGTGCCGCCACTTTAGTGGACAACAGGGATGCTGGAGAAAGTTTTGAGTGGTATCAGGACTCTGAGGGGCCCTGAGGTCACAACATAGCCTAGGATGTGAGGCCCTGATATGTGTCACTCTTTGGAGGGCTGCAGTACTAATGCTTCTGGCTTCCGAGACTGAACATTAGTACCTGTGAAAAGGCAATCGATTTCTAGAAATTCTCTGCCTGGTGCCATATTCCTCTTCCCAGACTCTTGTATCTGGAGATGGGGAGCATCTTATTGGAAGCCTGTTCAAGTCTAAACACTAGGTCACCAGGGGCCCTTTCTTTGCTTTTCAGCATCTGCCACAATCAAACTCACTCTTTACTATCTTTTCCTGTAGAGCCTGGTCTGCCACAGGGAGATTGTGCTGAGGAGGGAGAGTGAAAGCCTGGGCTACAAATAAAGAGCATTATATGGCTAGATCCTCCCCTCTGGAGGGGCCACTGAGCATCAAGAATGAAAGAAAGAAGTCACTGAGAAATCTGCCTCATTTCTTTCCTCTTTAAGCCCTCTAGCTCGAGGGCTGTAGACGGGATTCATGGGTGGGGTGCTCACCTAACATGTATGAGGTCCTGGGTTCGGTCCCTAGCATTGCAAGAATGAAAACCTTCTAAAGGAGCCTCTAACTTCCTTCTGCAGCTTCTCACAACAACCTCACAGACCATCTTTCTTAGAGACTCAAATGTAGTCTCCCAAAGTGGTGACGCATCAGACTAAACTCATGGGTTTTTAAAAACGCAGCTACATTCCTCCACCCCAAGAGACTGTGACTTATTTTTTTTCCCTGTAGGAAACCTCAGCAGCAAGACAGGTAGCACTGCCCAGCGCCCTACAACACACACTTGCAAGGGCATTCCCTTCTTTGATTCACACACATACTATACAGTTGTACATGCTATCAGTATCAGCCCATTTAATAACAGAAGAAACTGAAGTTGAAAGAAACTTAGCAACATGCCTCAGGGCACCTAGCTGAATAAGAGATAAACTCAAGATTAAAGCCATTCAAGGCCTCTTGGGGCTCCTTTCTCTATAACTCATAACCCCTCTCAGCTCCAGTGAACAGAACTCTCAAGACCTGTCCTGGCACATACGTCTCCTTTCTCCCCACCTTTGCTAATGCTGTTTTCTCAACCTACCTAATCCTTCTACATAATACACACTCACATAGAATATCAGGGTGATCCAAGGTGTGTATGCAGCCCCTCACAACACTGTCACGATCCTATCCATCAATGATGTGGTCCTAAAATGCTGTCTGACAATTTTGGACCACAGAGAACACTGATTCACCCATGCGTTCTAGACCATGAATTTGTCCAGATTTTATTTATCTTCTCACATGTTTTTGCTTCCCTTATCTGTGGATTAGAAGCTCTGAGAGGAAAGACATAGACCTCCATTACAACTGAACAAACTGTCCTGGCCCCTGTGTGTGTCAACGGAGCAGTAGCAATCAGCGGAGCAAAGAGAATGAGGCACGCCCTTGAGAATACTCAGTAGCTCCCTTGGCTTCCATGGCTCTTTTCCCACTTCATGAGTGATTAAATGATGATTTTGTGAACAAAGTGTTACACACACACAACACACAGTGTCTGGGGGAGGGGGAGGAGAGGAAATTATGAGAGTTCTTCAGAGATTCTGGCAAGAGAAGCCTTGCCAGGATGCTGGTCAATATCTCCACAAGGAATATGTAAAGAATGTTTATGCATTTGGATGTAAGGGCAAATGTTTATTAATTATTTCAACATGTGGATGCTAGGTACCGCTAATCCAGGATGTTGCTATTTATAACCTTCTTCTTCTCCATCCCTTCATGCAATCCATGAAGTACCTCATTCTCTTATACTTTGCCCCTCCCATCCTTCCCCTTCCCTTCATCTCCATCACTGCCACCACCCTTGCTACCTGCCAATCCACTTTCTCCTCTACAATTAGGGATATAACTTTGAAGCTAAGACTGAATGGTGTCATCCATTCTGTGTATCAAGAATCTTAGGCTACATGGTGACATTTTAATCCACTTCTGCCAGAGTTGAGCCCTTCTCATACTTCCAGCTGCCCCTTTTCATGTATGTTCTAGGGACTGAACTCGGCTCCTTATGTTTGTATGTCGAGCATTTGATTGACTAAGCTATCATCTCATCCCCCACTTTTACATTTTTTTTTACTTGTTGGAATTAGCCTGGGTCCCTTCCCTTACTTCCCCTCCCCATATGCCAAGTTGAATGAAGATAAGGCTTTTGTTTTTCCTTTGTTTTAAGCAAGCAGTTCTCAGTCCCAGCCAAGTGCTATACAGAGATACCCTCAAACACTTGATCCCTGAATAAATGAGAAAACCAGCAATTGAAAGAACATTATACACACTATCATTGGACTGGGTCTTGCTCTCATAGACATGAACAATCTAGATCTGCTTTCTACCCTTGTGGATCTTCTGGTTTAGTTCTGGCTAAGAATGAAAACTGAGAAATCAGGATGTGACTGTTGTGTTATATAAAGATTTTCCCCAGCTCTTCCATGACACTTTATCACGCTACCGGTGAGAAACGGCTAGCCAGTGGCTCTCAACCTTCCTGATGCTGTGACCTTATAACACAGTTTCTCATGTTGTGATAACCCCAACCATAAAAGCATTTCGTTGCTACTGCCTAACTGTGATTTTGCTATGTTATGACTGTAAATATCTGATACATAGGATATCCAATATGTGACACCCCCTCCAAAGGGGTTCTCAGCCCACAGGTTGAGAAGCACTGTTCAAGGCTTTGACACTGCTGAAATCAGGACTGACTCTAGGATTGTTGCTTTGTTTTGTTTTCTAATGTTTTCCATAGTGTTCTGGTGCTAAGATTGAGAAAGAACATCCTACTTCTTAATCAGAAAGGCCTTGCAGTGGCATGTACTTTCCTTTCTTCTTAGAGCGTCTTACTTGGCATGTGGAGAATTAACACTCTTTTATGCTATGTCTTTATGGTGAGACTTTCCACAAAGTGACAGGTATGTGAGCTACTTAGACCCATGGGCCTGCCTTTTAGGATTTCCTGAGTTAAAGATTTTGAACACCCTGGGGAAACTATAAATGGGTCCCCAGATCTTCCCAAAGACTTTCTCCTGAGTCAGCATATGAACCTTTATGCCAGTCTTCCTCTTTAGTCAGTGTGAGTCAATATGAGCCAATACATGTATCTGTTGAACGTGCCCAACTCTCTTCCTCAGGAGTCAACTGTAATAGGAGTGGACAAATATGCCTGCAGATAAAATTCAGTGACTATTTCAGTATGCCAAGTTCTGCTAAAAAATAGATACATCCATTCATTATGTGATGTCTACACAGCTTTCCTAGCTCAAAGGCAAAGTGGAAAAGTTTTATCCGCAGTTATCTGGCCCTCAAAACTCAAAGTATTTACAGAAAATAGTCTGATAACCCAGAAAGTGAGTCCCCAGTGTTCTAAGAGATCCATTGTACATAATTAATTTTTATACTTCTGGAGTTATACTACCCCTGAAGGAATTGGAAAATAACACTTTCTGTAGGGCTTAGTATTTGCATGACATTTTAGTTGAGAAAGACTGAACATGAGGAATTATAAATGTTCCACAAATTGCTTTCTAGCCTAATTCTCTAGAACCCTCTGCTTCTCTACATTGGCTGTTTATGATAGTTACATAAAGAAGGCTGTAGGGAATTGGCTGAAGAGAGGATGGAAGCTTCTGCATATTCCCAGGCACTCTGAGATTTAGAAACTCTCTCTCTCTCTCTCTCTCTCTCTCTCTCTCTCTCTCTCTCTCTCTCTCTCTCTCTCTCTCTCTCTCTGTGTGTGTGTGTGTGTGTGTGTGTGTGTGTGTGTGTGTGTGCATGCCTCAGCCTTTGTACTACACAACAAAGAAACTGAGCTAGGATTTGCAAGTTCTCTTCAATAATTAATAAGCCATCTGAAGGAAGATAAAATCAACCAGATACATAAATACTAGTGAAAACGAGGCTGAGGGGAATGGCTTGGAGGCTCAAGTGCTTGTTGCACAAGTGTGAGATCTGCACATAGATCTCCAAAACTCAAGAAAAGCCGAATCCTCAGTATGCCTCTGCATAGCATGCTTCTACCGCATGATGAGAGGCAGAGACAGAATTGCTATACCCATCAGCGACCAGAAGAGCCTGTCTCAAACTAGATACAAGGTGAGTTCAGATACCTGAGGTTGTCGTCTGACCATATATGTGCTGTGGCACCCATATGTTTGCAGTCACACTCACAGGATACATGTGTGAACATGCACACACACACACATACTGTGAATATATCATATGCATACATATTTAAAAATAAATGATGGTTTAAGAAAAGAGCTGTGGAAAAAAGTGGAATCTAACTTTATGGATAACATGAATATTATGATCCAGTGTACAAAAAAACTGTGTGCAGATTCAGGGGTGTGTATTTAAAAAGCAACACACTTCTGCATCCATTTTAATACTCTCTTGTCTGGAGGCAAAAGAGACAGCAAATGGTCTGCAAGCTTCGCTCACTTCACTGAGATCCCTGGCGAACAACCCATCAGTGGGAACTTTCGAGACAGTCCCTTAGCAAGTTTGTTTTACTTTTTACTTTCAGACTCACTCTGAAAGCTTAGCTGAAATTACAGCCTAGAGAGTGCCCACTTAAATTCCTTTAACAAGCAACCCCTTTCTGTAGACACAAGTTTGGGCCTGTCCACTCACCTCAAACAGGCCATCCATCTACACTGTTTGCTGTGGCCCCGGGCTACAGGTAGTTTAAATGCCACTATCAGATTGCTTCTCAATCTTCTCCCCTAGACTAATAGTCCTGATTTTGTCAGCACTTTTTAAACTCTACAGCACCAGTGTTAACCATTTCTGCACCGAGCAGCGTCTTTTTACTGCTTCATTCCATGGCTTTGCTCCTGAGAGTTCAGACACTAGAATTGGGACTTTTTGGCTCTGGGTCCCCTTTTCTTCCTCTTAAAATTATTCTAATGATCATATGTTGAGAGCTAATGACAATTGTCTGCTAGGAATGCTCAAGCATGAACTTGCATCAAGTTGGGGGACCGATGGATGAAATAAGTCTCAAAATCCAAGGCACTCATCCTATAATTAAGGACCACTAATGTATGGCCATAGCAGGTTAGGGAGTCCCACTTTTGGCCTTCACAAATTAAAGGGCTCCAAGGTAAGATTCCTTTCTTCCAAGGGGTAAATTTTTAAGCAGTCCAATTAAATAACTATTTATTGAACATGTGTGCTATGCTGAGCATTGTGCCGACCTCTAGCATGTCAAGGTGAGCAAGAAGGATGGCATCTCCATCCTCACAGGATTCACAGGCACCTGGGATGGTGTTGGGAGGGAAGCATTATACAGAAAAATACATGAGCCATTGTAAATGATCTGACAGGAAAAGTCTCCAGGCCCGAGACTCGGGACTGCTGTGGAGCAAGAAGCAATAGCAGAATTGGAAAGAGCTCCACAGAGAGAGAACGCAGAGTGAAAGAGCCACCACAAAGGCTCTGAAATGACTTCTACTTGTCTGCTTCCAGAGCAGAGGAGGGGTCCATAGAAAGAAGGCTGCAGAAAAGGATGGCAAAGAAAGAATGGGGCGCCCTGAGAGACAAGAACAAAAATCAGCTGTCCCTCAGCGACAGATCATTTTGTAGTGCCACAAATCACAGTTGGTCCTGTCATTTAACCTAAGGATGGCAGCCAAGGTGCTGCTCACCTACCATGTGCACAAAAGCATCTCCAGTGTTATGCTTCCAAGGTCACTGTACTAAGGTCCAGAAGCCCAATCTTGCTCTAGCCCGGTGAGAAGCACGGAATGGGGGGTAGCCGAATCAGGCCAGCTTATAATGTCACTCAGGGTCGAGGCAGCGGAATATGTTAGAGAGAGTAAGGGATAGGAGAAAGTATTTGTTTTGGTTACAAAGGAAAGAGATGAGACATAAACATCTCCAAATCCTAGACAGTGGCCCTGCTATAGACTCGATGTCAACAGGATATCAGAATGAAAGGGCCACCATGGGACTTTACAGGCACCACTTTCTCTTGATTGGGGATGGATATGAAAAAGAAATGAGGGGAGATAACTGTCTAGTTTGCTTCCACACGTATCATCATTCTCCTGCATGAAGATTTTGGATTCAAGTGTTACCTATCACAGGAAACCGTGTGAGTTATTTTAAACACACACACACACACACACACACACACACACACACACACGCACGCATGCATGCACACTGGGGACATGACCCCACATATTTGTGGAGCATGCCTTGGCTTCCTTGTAACAGGTGGAGGGTCTATAATTGAACAACAGACAGCTGCTCACCATAATGATATGATTGATAATGTCAGCCCAACTTAGAGTGGTAGTCTCTATTATTAAGGACAGTATTTTGGGTGGGTTTGTATACACACATATTTACGGAAGTCTCTTTAGTGCAGGGCGGATCTAAGAGAGTGGCCCCCTATCCACCTCTTCCCTGCTCACTTCCAATGCCCTGAATAAACCATCTATTTATAGCTGCTACTGAATGCCCTGGATTGGGTGTTTTAAATGTATTTTCCCACAAAGTCCTCACAATAGTAAGGCAACTTTTTTCCCCTTCCAGTTTTACACTCAAGAAGACTGTTGTTCATTTGGGTAGTGAATCTAAAGTAGTTGATTCTTTTTAATCTAGATTTTAATCCAACAATGACATTTACTCTGAAGACTCCTGAACTTGACCTCTAGAGCTTATTACTAGTCAACAGCAGTGGACAATTTAAGAGGCCATCTGGAGCAGGGTAGCCACTGAATATCTTGCCTCTTGGAATAAGTATGACACTCTTTGAATGGTAGCCATCTCCATGTTGATCAAGGAACACTCAGGGCCAGGATTCACTTGTCTGGCTTTTGGTTCCTACACACACACACACACACACACACACACACACACACACACACACTTCATGCCACCGTCACCACTTTTTTCTTGATATCAATCTACAGTGGGTGATTGGCATCTCTGTCCAGAGATGACTATGGAATTCCCTTTGTCAAGTTCATAAAGCCTGTAGGTTGTTTTGACACTCGAACTTCCAGTTCAACCATAGAAAAGTGCAGCTTTGCCAGAGTTAGAGACCCAGAAGAGAACCCAAGGCACTGTTTGTTCCCTGTCATGACCACGGGATGTTTTCTAGCCACTCTACAGATAAGGACTTCTTATCAACCTTGGCACTTTCATATGTCTTCCTGTTTGGAAGGCATGTAACTTTTCCTGTAGTTGGCAACTTATCCCAAGAGCATAGCCAAACGTCTCAAGGCTTTTGAAAGCATGTGCAAAAGTCCACTGGGATTCATCTCTTCACAAGATATTTTCAGAAGCACTCAAATGACTAGCCTGCCAGAAAACACATACATACCAGATGTAATAGGATATTTTCCCTTCTTAATCAAGAATTCATTTGCCTAGTTCTCATGACCTAAGCCCTAGATGAGACCATGTGATGGGTAGCCTTGGGTCATCTAAGAGTGAGCTCAACACACAGTGCTGAGTTGAGTCACAGCTGCTGGGAGGCATGCTGGTCCAAACCGCTATGTAGGCAACTTCCTCCCAAAATTCTAGATCTGGACATTATGATGCCTTGAGACATCTATTTGTTTCTATTTCACATGAAATGGGGACCTCAGGAGCACCTGTTTTCAAGTTATAAACAATGAAGCTTGAACTCCACACTAGAAATACCTTGCATGGAGACACTGACCAGGGCAATGGAGACACTGACACAATGGAGATACTGAGGCAATGATCAACGGGTCCCCCCTTGCCACTGGTTCCCTATTCGGACCCAGGAAGTCATACTCACTTCACCCCTGGTACCCATGAAAGTCAGAGTGGGTCCTAACCTCCCTTCTCATGAGAACACCACATTCATGGCCCCATGGCTGTTGTAGCAAATGATTGCATGTGTACTGGCATGAAACAACAGACATTTGTCCCTCTTGTCATTCTGGAGGTTATAAGTCAATGTGTCTGCAGGGTGCGCCATCCATGGAGGGTCTTGTGGGGAGGATCTGCCACTTGCCCCTTCTGGTGGCTGCCACCATTCCTTGGTGTGTGCCTGCATCATGCTGATACCTCCCTATGTCCTTCTTGTTTCTGCCACAAGGTCTTCTGTGCTCCAGCTCTCTTTTTCTTTTTGTATGAGTGTTGGAGAGGATGGCTATGTATATGTGTTTATGTGTGCATATGCCTGCGGAGGCCAGAGGGCAACCTGGCTCCTCAAGCATCATCAACCAGCAACCTTGGTTTTAAAAGTCTCTCATTCACCTGGAACTCTCTGAGTAAATGAGGCTGGATGACCAATGAGCCCCAGGGATCTGTCCGTCTTGGTTTCTCCATATCAAGTGCCTCAAGCATATGCACCACACATTGTTTTAAGTGGGTCTGGAAATCAAATTCATTTCTTCATGCTTGCAAGGCAAGCACTTTAGCAACTGAGCTATCTCAATAGCCCAGAGCCTTTTACTCCGTCTTTCTAGTCAGGGGATTGGGGCCATAGAGATAGCTCAAAGGTTAAGAGTGTGTACTGCTTTTGCAGAGGACCTGAGTTCAGCCCCCAAGTGCCTGTCCATCTGTAAGGGAGCCAATACTTCTAACTTCCTCAAGCACTGCACACATGCACATGCTCAGACAGACAGACAGACATGCGCGCACAGAGAGAGAGAGAGAGAGAGAGAGAGAGAGAGAGAGAGAGAGGAAGAAAGAAAGAAAGAAAGAAAGAAAGAAAGAAAGAAAGAAAGAAAGAAAGAAAGAAAGAAA
>OU015743.1:31990936-32007244 GCA_907169655.1 Acomys percivali
TCTTTCTTTCTTTCTTTCTTTCTTTCTTTCTTTCTTTCTTTCTTTCTTTCTTTCATTGAGCTAAAATGTACAGACAGTGAAACATGCAGGTCTTAATTACCCAGGGCAGGGTTTTGGCAGATGCATAAGGTAACCGCCATCCCTCGCGGCTGCAGAACATGCTCATCTTCCCCAGAAAGGTCCCTCAGGCCAGTCATGTGTTGCCTCTGCTTCTGCTCAGACTGCCACACCTCTACTCTGGAGTCTTTTCTCAGTGACCCCGTGTTGGTGGCTTCATCAGAAATCACCAGCATAATTGGTGGTGATCTGGCATCCTCCCCCACACTCCCACAGGAGAGCCGGGTTTAGTAACCCTAGTAACCCTAGCCATGCTTTGTTCAGTCAATACCCAAGCTCCACAGAGACAAACCAACAGAGATTTACTTTTGTCTTTGCCTGAAAGACCATCTCTTTTTCACTATGATTCTCCTTCCTTCCCTCTTCCCTCCCTCCCTCCCTCCCTCCCTCCCTCCCTCCCTTCCTCCCTCCTTCCCTCCCTCCCTCCCTCCCTCTGTCCCTCTCCCTCCTGTCTACTTTGTTCACAGTTAAAGATGATCATGTTAGCCAACAAGCTTTGAAGTTAGGATGGTTTTAATCTCAATGCTGCTATTTATTGAATGAATGGTCAGAGATAACACGCCATTTTGAGTCTTTCATGTCTTGAGAAAGAACTTAAAGTTGGGTAGGAAGGGAGGGAGAGAGGATCTGGAAGAACTTGGGAGAGTGGACAAATATGATCAAAATATATTTTAATTTTTTTTCTCATTAGCTTTTTATTCATTTACATCCCCCATCACAGCCCCCTCCCTCCTCTCCTTCTGGTCCTACCCTCTTCCCCCATTCTACCCTCCCTTTCTCTTCAGAAAAGGGGAGCCCGCCCCAACACATCAAGAAGCATCAGGACTAAGCGTATCCTCTTCCACTAAGGCCAGACAGGGGTGCCCAGCTAGGGGTAAGGGATCAAAAAGCAGGCAACTGTACCCATGTCAGACACAGCCCCCACTCCAATTGCTTAGGGGACCTACATTAGATTAAAAAATTGTCTTAAAAATAATAAAGATCTCACTCTCAGTAAAAATGTATAAAATGTTTCATAATATATCAATGAAAATCCTCTTTTGACATAAAAGGCTACGCTAGTATTTCACTAGCAATGAAATATATTATAGCCATGAAAAATGCATAGGGTAATGTAAGCAAATACCTAGTTTACATAGCACATAGCAAGAACGAGTTATCGCCTGCATGGTCCACATCCAACTCACAGGTCCAAGCCTTGGCCTTGTGCTTGAGTATATTTTTAATGGTTTCATTTGCTTATGTAATTATATATAATAATGGTTTCATTATGACATTTCCATAATGTACAAAATGTATTTTTAACATTTTTTCATGTGCATTGGTGTTTTGCCTGCATGTATGTCTGTGTGAGGGTGTCAGATCCTCTGTAACTACAGTTACAGACAGTTGTGAGCTGTCATGTGGCTTCTGGGAATTGAACCTGGCACAAAATGCATTTTGATCGTATTCATGCCTATTTCCCTCCCTTGTCTCCCTCCCATTCCCACTCTGCCCTCCTCTTTTCAGTCAGCCTACTCCCACTTTCCTGTCTGTTTGTTTTTATGGCTCAGTTCCATTGGGTTGCTTGGGGGAATGGGCTTACTAGTCTAAGTTTGCTTGTTTGTTTGTTTGTTTGTTTAGATGGTGGGTATTGGATTTGTTTCCAGTCTGGAATTATCAACTTTTAAAGCTCTTACAGACAGTTCTATACAAGCGTTTTCATGACCGTATGTTTTCTTTTCTCTTGGATGGGAAGCCAAGAGTGACACTGGACACAGTAAATTTGCATCTCTGACTTTCTAGTGCCAGACCATTTTCCACATGTGCAGTGCATCAGTTCTGCACGAGGAGTCCCTCTGCTCTGCACACTGGTGGGCATTTGTTGGCATCAGTGCTCTTGTGAACTTTAACCTTTCTAATGTACATGAAGTGGTGTCTACAACAGGAGATTTTGATCTGCATTTCATTCAGGACTAGTTATATTAAACATATTTTCTCGGGTTGTTTCTAAATCTTTGGTGTTATGTCTTATAGGGTTTGGTGAGTATTTTATAGACTTCACCAGCAAAATAATCAACCCCAACATTGTCTTTTGGGAAGAGAGTCTGATGGCAAGTTAGCATTTTTAATAGATAGAAGGAGGATCATTCAGACATTTTTAATCCATTTTTTCATTTTTTGTTAACCCTCATACCTTTTATTTTTGCATTTCAACAAGCCTTTCTAGATTTTTTATTTTAAATATATTTGCTTTATTTTTTTCTTTAAATTTCTCCTTGTCCACGTCTTTCCTGTGCCATCTCCTCTTTATTCCTGATATTGGTAATTGATTATCCGTTACACTACTGATTATTTTTGCTTTAAATTAAGCCAATGTAAGTAATCCATGAGAAATATTTTATTTCCTCTGTTTAAATGAAGTTGGCCTCCCCCACCACACCTCCTTAAAGTGGGCAATTAAATTATTAATTTAAAATTTTCCTCTTTTTCCAGTATGAGCACTTAATGGTTTAAAAAGATCCTACAAAGCACTGTGCTAATTACATCTTGTACACATTTAGTAACAGTGCTTATTTGTGTGTTTCCACACATGTGCACTATGGGGGTGCATGGACACATGTGTGCATGCTTCTTCACCTTACTTTTTGAGGAAGGACCTCTTATTGAAGTTGGAACACATTATCTCATCAAGACCAGCTGGCCAGCAAGCACCAGGGATTCTCCTGCCCCTACCCCCACCCCAACGCTGCCTTTGCAGGCATCTGCCTAGCCTTTTACATGGGTGCTGGGTCTTCATGCTTGAATGACAAGCCCTGTAGCAGCTGAGCCATTCTGCTAGCTATGTCCAGTGTATTTTACTGCTAGTTTACAACATTTTAGTTATCAATTTCATTCATTCCTTGTCTAAAAATGTGTTGTGTGGTCTCTACAACGGTTCTTTTATAACCTGCCCCAGGTCTGCCTCTGTAAACTGAAATCCACTGGAAGCAATGGAGACGTATGGACCAGTGTTTGGTCCATCTTGGCTCTGCATTCACTTAAATGTAGTCTGCTCTGCTGCTGTTGGTGGAATAGTCTTCAGGCTTCAGTGAACGTTGCCTGTGTGACAGTGAAGTTCAAAAACATCTAGATGCCTGATGACTTCATACCTACTTGATCTCTCAGTGAATGAGAAGGAAGTGCTAGAAATTTTGCATCGCAGCAAGGGATTCATTTGTTTCTACCCCTGGTGCTGCTATTTGCCCCTCTTATTTTAAGACACTTTAGGAACATTGGCGTTAGAGTACTTTTGTCTTCCGTAGCCATGATTCACCATACTGAAACTGATGAATTGGTTTTTGTCTTTGACAACACTCTTATGCTAGAGAGACCACTCTCTAGCCTAAATATTAACCACCACCCCGCACCCCGACAGCAATTGGTGCCTGTTCTTTATATGGCAAATCTTCCACTGTCTTATGTTCAACACATCTGCCTTTACACTAACATGCATCCCTTGTCTTTTTACCCAGCTGATAATCTCACCTTTTAATTGAATTATTTATGCATTGATAATTAATGTAACTATTGGTGTTCTTGAGCTCATTTCTCTTCTGCTATTCCTTCTTCTATTCCACCACTCTTTGCTCCACCATTCCTCCATTCCTTCACTGGCACTACTAATTTTTTTCTTCTTTCTACTGAGTTAATTGAAATGGTTTTTTAAAAGCATTTTTTTTGTACTTCAATAGCTTATAAATTGTAGACTTTATTTTGCATTTTTAACTACTGTGAACTCCTAAGCATTATAATATGAAACTAACTTATCTCAAGGTGTCTATACTTGATCCACACCTCACATGAAGTGTAAAGAGCTCATTAACATAACTGTAAAATTCCCTCTGTCCTACTCCCTTACTTTTAGCTACTTTCAGTGTCTATTTTACATCTACCCGCACAAGAAACACTATAATTAAGGAGCATTTTTGCTCAAGTAGTTTGTAGTCTTTCAAATAACTCAAGTAAAGGCTTTGGGTTTCTCCTCTGTAGAACTTTTCACTTTGGGTTTCTTGAGACAAAGTTTTCATGATGTCACACAAGTTGACCTCAAACTCTATGTAGTGCAGGTTAGCCCCAGATTTGGAGATCTTTTTGCTGTCCGGGTGTGGAGATTTACAAGCATGCTCTATAATGCCTCGAGAGGCATTCTTCCCTCTGGTTCCATTCTTATTTGAGGTGTTTTTGGCCGAGGGAGGGGGGCGGGGACAGGGGCTTCAAGATTTCCCTTAAGTCAAACCCAGAAGGATTATTTCTTTCCTTCTTCATGTTTTCCATGTTTGTTTTTTCTCAAGAATCACAACCCAGCACTGGTCATTGCCAAATACCTAAAAGTAGGGTTTTTTTTTTCCAAATTCTGTCCCGTCTTAATGGCTATTTCCACTGATGGTCTGTTATTTGCTGGACTTTCATAACAAGACAGCACAAAGTGGGTGGCTTCACTGACAGAAACTTGTCCTATAGCTCTGGTCACTGGAAGGCCAAGATGAAGTAGTAGGCATGCTTGGCTCATTCTGAGGACTGTGAGGAAAGATCCGTTCCCTGCTCTTCCTCTGGATTCCAGTAGCTCAGACCATCCTTGGCTTGTAACTTATTCCGTGAGTATTCCTACTTCCACAGTCGCCACTCGATTATGTTAGATGAGGGCACACCTTAAATGACCTCACAGTAACTTCGTCTTCTACAAATACATCACCCTAGATAGGTTACATTCAACGGGGCTAAGAGTCAGGACTTCAGCATTATTTTATAGATGCCAGTCAGCCCCCAAAACGAGTGAGACTTCAAGTGGCTTCATGCTTAGAAGCCAAAGGCATTCTTCAGTGTTTTCCATCAGAATCAATCAGCTATAGATTTTTCTCAAGTTCAATAGTTCTGGGAATCAGGTGGGTGAAGGAAGGGTGGAGGATGGAGGTAGTAGCTGGTAAGGACTGAGCTAATGGATCACACCTAGAAGCCTAAGGGCCTCTGGAGGGCAACAGGCTAGGCTGTGGATTATACTGATTGCAAGTGACCTAAAAGACACACAGGGGCTCTTAGAGTCATCTGCTCTCTTACATAAAACAAAGAAAAATGCTGAATATTTGCATGTGCCAGACCTGAGCCTAGTAGCCACAGATAGAGTAGAGGCAGAAGGCAGGTATGCTCCCAGCCCATGTGGGGTTGTAATTCTCATGGAAATTCAGAGTCCATCTATCTGCTTAAAGTTTTGACTGGATCATTAAAGAACTAACAAAAAAAATTATTATTTTCTTTTGTTTCATTGAAATAAACACAATGCAGTTAAAAGTTGGGAAAGGGTTTTGGGTGGTGTGTGTGTGTGTGTGTGTGTGTGTGTGTGTGTGTGTGTGTGTTTTATTAATTTGTCTTGGTAGTTCAGCAAATATTCTTGAACTCACATTGGCCTTGAAGATGAAGGTCCCAAAAGATTTGTTTTTATGTAGAGAGATAAGGTGTTTATGAGGCATGGATCAAGCTAATAACTTTACAGCAATTTTTTTTATTATGTCAGGTGCTGTTCTAATCAGCTCTGCACTCGTATGAGCTCCTCTGTTCCCTGACAAAAATCAATGATGAGATGATGAAGTGGAAGAACTCGCCTGAACTTGGCAGCTGCTTTGAGGGAGAGCCTGGGTGTGGTCCACACACAGCACCATGGCTTCAGGGGCTGAGAAGGAGTAAATAATACTTTAGAATACTGTAGATGCTACAGATTGCCTTTTTCAATATTTGTCTTTCCTTCCCTAATTTCTAGTTACCAAGAGGACTAGTAATTCAGGGGTCTCCACCCTCTACTGTCAAATCCTTTGCTTCATGAGGAAGGTTGCTATAGCTTCGGTTCTTATAGTGTCGCATGCCTTTGATGGTGCAGTAAAACTATGGCAAAGCTTGGGTCTACATAGCATGGAGACTATATGGGAGAGACTACTGAGAAAGTGTTCCTAGCTTGTAAACGCATAGGCAGTCGTGTTGGAGAGAATTTATGGCTGTAGCTTCTGACATTACTAAACAAACAAACAAACAAACAAACTCATAGCAAACTCCCCAATCTTCTGGCTCTTTCTTAGTCTTTCCTTCCCTCCTCTACAATGTTCTCAGAGCCTTAGGTACAGGATTACTTTGTATCTATGTTAAAACATGACTGCTCAAACGTGAGATGAAAAGGATGGCACATGTAGGCTTAGATTTTTTAAAAAACCTACTTTATTTAGGGTTCTTAAACACTTCTACCTCCCTTCCAACGCACTGACCAGATGTAGGAGAGAATGAAAGTAAATAGGGATGGGGGATATGGACCTTTTTAGACAAAGTTTTTGGGCCAGTTCTATTCTGCGTTGTCAGGATACCAGCAGTCCAGTCCAATAGCAAACAACACCAAACAACAAAACAAATCAGTAGTGGCGGCGTGATCCATCAGAAACATCAAGCCTCTGTCGATTCAGCACGAGTCTGCAGAAGCAGCCAGGCTCAGCTGGAGTACCACAAGAAGTTCTTTGGAATATTTCTCTCCACAAAGTGAAGTAATGTAAACCATTGCATGGCGGAGCAATGCAAAAGTGTCATCTCACTGTCTGTGGGGTCCTATTTACATTCTTTCTAAATGTCACGTGCCCTCTCACAAGACAGCTACCAGATAAACATCACATGCCCTCTCACAAGACAGTTTCCATCAAAACATCACCAATAAAGTTCACAAGACTGTCTTCAGATGTGGAAAAAAAAAACACTCATACATCCTATACTTGGGACCAAAACAAAAAAAAACATATACAGGAAACCAGAATGTTCACTACAGGCACCAGTGGACAGGCTGAAGTGGATGGGGTAATGTCTATAAGGCTACAACCCTACACCAAGTACTATCCACAACAGCAAAAATCCAGGAGCTGCACAGGTGGTCTTCACCTGAGAAGAGCACACCAACTGGTTATCCAGTGCCAAATGTCAGCCTTGAAAACATAGATACAAGTAACATATACAAATGGAATGGGTTAAATTTAGGAAATATATACATGTGTGTATATGTTTGTATATGTATTTATACACATGTATGCATCTACAAATGTGCATGCAGTAACAGTGAAAAAGGAGACCGTGACGTTGAAGGAAAACAAGGAAGGGTAAATGGTTTGGTTCAGAGAGAGGGAAGGGAAAGGGAAACCGATGTGATTATATTATAATCTCAAAATAAAACCAAACAACAACAACAACAACAACAACAACAACCAAAAACCCTCAGGAAAAGAAGGCAGACGCTGTCTCTGGAAGCTGTAACATCTGTAGGTGATGTATGGAACTTTAGCAGCCAGACTGTGACCCTAAGGGGGAAAAGACTGTGGTCAACACCAACAGCCAATGATCACAAAGCAGAGATGAAGGCAGAGTGTAACCATATGTTAGAGCCTCTAAATAAATCAATTTTAAAGTAATGCTAACTTTGACTGTCTTGTCCAGTGTAAATGGGAGTGGTAGAGCGCCCTTACCTATGCCATTTAGAATTAGGCCTGCCTATAATCCTCACTGGGTCATGAGCCAAAAACAAGAATCCACAACAAGTTTCTTTTAAAACTATGTTCTCCCCCATCTTCCTAACCTATACCAAAATATGTCTGTCCTCTGCCTGTTAAAGCTGGGGTGTACATTTTGGAAGAGGAACAGGCACACATGTCTTTAAACAGCCAAAGGCAGCTGAAAGGTTAGTAGCCATCTAAATCCCATGATATATGGCTGAATCCTACATTTCTGTGTTTGCACATTCAGAGACCAGAGACATCCATCAAGGCCTGCTAAATCCCCCTTTTTAAAAATTGAATTTCAAGTAATATTTAAGGCTGTGTATGTTGGCTGCAGATTCTTTGCCATATTCTTTCTGGGAGTTGCCCACCAAAGGAATGAGAATCCCTCTCTATAATAAGCAGCCTTTTCTCCCCTTAAATAGCCACTTATTTCGGCTGAGGATCTAATATTAGCCCGCCATCCTGCTGAATAAAGCTATTGGATTTTTTTTTTGTCACAGACCTCAGAGTCTGGATGTATCTCTGCACTTTTCCTCAGTGCTTTACAGAAATGTAAAATAATGTCCCCCTTCCCTTTCTATTCAGCTCCCTGCAGCACAACAGAACATGGGGTATTGGTTTAGGTCTTTGGAACTAGAGGATTTATGTTTAATTTTATTTTCCATGTTCAACCTAAGTTGTTTTCCCTATTTTTCTCTTTGGATATGAGGCAGAGAATGAATATCACCTTTATAAATGTGACTTGGTGATGATGGTGGTGATGGTGGTGGTGGTGGTGGTGGTGGTGGTGGTGGTGGTTGTGGTGATGGTGGTAGTGATGGTGGTAGTGATGGTGGTGGTGGTAGCAGTGACAGTGGTAATGGTGTGAGTGATGGTTGCTGGTGGTGCTTTCTTATTGTCTGTGAGCATCATAGAAGTGGGATGCTGGAGCTGGGACACATGGAGAAAGTGAATCCAAGGAAAGTATTTCAAAGCTTAGAGATAGATAGGACTATAGCCTCCAGGGAGTCATAGCAGAGTGGAATATTCTTCTGCTTGGAGCATGACACAGCTTTGATTTATGCCAAGGGTGAACGGTGGGAAAATGGTGCGCTGGGCTGAGCTGGGCTGGGGCAATAAACTGTAGGGAAAGTCCTGGTTTGAGGCAACAGGGACACCATCAAATCTTTAGGTGTTTTACTTTGTCTGCAGAACCTCACTGCTTTTCCAGGAACTGAAAGATTGGGTTGCACTAGCCTCTTGATTTGCAGTAGAGAAGAGTAAAGAGATGGAGTTAGGTGGGAACTAGAGGACACTTCCTTCAGCCTCTTTCTACGTGGAGGAGGAGCAAGAGAGTCAGTCGGAAAGGGTGTCACCAAAGGTCACACTGTGAACTGACAGCTAAAGAGGCGCTATGGTGGAGAGTCCAGATGCCAGCTGTGTTAGCTTAGGCTCACAGCTGCCTTGCAGCCCGTTCTACAACTGCCATTCCCAAAGCTTGCTGTTGAGGTGAGATGAGTTCGGTGGTGGTACACACCTTTATTCCCAGCATTTGGAAGGCAAAGGCAGGCAGATCTCTGTGAGTTCAAGGCCAGCCTGATTTACATAGTGAGTTCCAGGACAGAGGGTTCTACGCAGAGAAATTCTGTCTCAATACAGTAGTATGTGTACATATGTATGTATATTATACGTATATATATTATATATGCATACACACATACATACATACACACACACACACACACACACACACACACACACATTAGGTCACAGAGATGATCTCTAAAAGGCCAGAGAGACAACCTTTAAAGAGCTTAATGCCAGGCAAATAAGGAATGGTCATTTAGCCTCATAAAGACTGCCAAGAATGTTCAGTGAGTAAAGGCAGTTACCTAGGCTGACAATGTGAGTTGGATTCCCTGGGATCTGCATGATGGAAGGAGAAAATAAACTCTCACTAATTGTCCTCTGACTTCCACACTCAAACGTGCATCATGGTGCACACCTGCACATGTGCATGCACGCACACACAATAAAAATAATGAAGCGTAATAATTTATAATTAGCTTGGATGAGGCCAGACTCAGGAGGAAACTACTCAAACATGTGCCTGACCTCATCCAGCTCAATCCTGTACTCCTGCTCCCTCCCCCACAAGCCTCGTTTAACATCAAAATAGCAGAGACTCATCCAAGAAGAAAGGAACCTCCAGCCTTCAACCCTGGACCCCTAGATCCAAGGAAACAGTAACACATCTGTGCCATGCTCTTCATCTTATATCTCACCGGATTTCAGTTTCCTTGAGGGTCTTTTTCCTGCTATAAACCTCTGTTGCTGGTCCCTTTCTTCATAGGGAGACTGTCACCCACCAGACAGGGGCTTAAGTGAAGAGCCCCTGGAGACTGATGCTCAGGGGATGGATTGTAACATCCATCTGCCTGCTAATGGCCTTGGTGAAAAGGCTGGGGGAGACAGCATTCCTTTTTGGTAGGGGAGACAGAGAGGAGATCAGATCATGGAGAGGTGATGAGAGATTCCCCTCCAGGCCGAGTTGAAGACTTCTGTTGTCTCAGATAGCTGGTGCCTGGCAGTGTCCACAAATCTGTGAGTATTTGCCTCTCTCTCCATCACTGCCTCTCCTAGGTCAGATAACAAAGGCAAGAGTCATGTCTCAGAAGGCAGCCACTGTTACCTGACCCTCCTATTAAGCAGCACTTTAGGTTTAGCTGGAGGCACAGGCAAGGAGATGGGGAGGAATTATCAGAGAGCCAAGGCCTTGTGGAAACAGAATACTATGAAGAGCTGATAGGGGCACCAACCTCACGCCAAATGCAGATTCATTAACTCTCCACTGCCCACTGTGTATTGTAATTCCTGTACTCATCTTACACATGGGCAAGAAGCCATAGTGTAGCCAGCGTGCTCTTGTAACCGAGCCTGCCGGTCCTCGAAGCCTCCTCCCTCCTGTCTGCTTTCAGAGGGCGTCCTTATGCCAGTCAAAGCAAAGCACTGGTGTGCCTGTCTGCGGGAGCTTGATTCCTACAGCTCACGCGCCTTGTTGCAAATCACAGTGACACCGAGAGAAGGACTGCCTCTGCAGGCTGGGCAAAAAGGAGAAGGAATGAAGTTGTCAGGGAGAGGAGTGCCCACATAGGCTAGAAAGGGAGGCTCATCGCTTGAGAGGGAGGCAGGATTGAAGCAGAGACAAACCCAAGCCGCCATAGTTATCCTTAACTCCGTGGTAATGTGTGTGTGGTAATGGGGCACTGAGCAAGAGGAAACACCTGTTTCCCACTGCCCAAGAAAGGAGTGTGTCCTGCTGCAGACCATGAGTTTACATGGAGGACTCATGGTACTTACGTCCCCTTGTGCAGGGGAGCCTCTAGGAATCGAAAGGAAACACTCCCCTCCCCTATTATCTGTGGTTTTCAGTTATTACCACCTATGAAAATAGAGAGGGGAAATTATAATTTAAGGGGGGCAGGAGTATCCATGGGCTGGTAGAACCAGAACAAACAGGATGGAATTAAATCGAAGAGATGCTAATTCTGTCTTTCTCGCCAACAGGAACAGAGTAGGGAGATCAGTGGTCAGGTGAGAGTGTGGAAGCCTGGCTTGAACTGCATTACTTAACAATTAGTTCTATGCCTCTCTGGGCAGAACTCTAAAGTAGAAGAAAGGGAGTGTGCTTTCTTTTCTTAATCTTTTGTTCTTATTGTTTTTCTTCTTATCATCACTTATTTTCATTTTTTAAAAAAAGTATTACTCTTTCTTATGTATTTATTTATTTTTGTATTATATACCTATCTGTCATGGGGGGGCTCATTCACTTAAATTCTCATTATCTGCCCTTCAGTGTCATTCAAAAACCTCTGGCCCCTCTCCTATCCAGTTCATTAGGACTTTCTAAACTGGGCCCATGGGCACCAAGCAGAGGATGCCAAGAAAGCAGCCCACAGAGAAAGGCCTTCCTGCCAGTGCCAGTCAGCTGTGAGTTTTCTCCAGTTCCATCTGCAATGGATTAAGGAAAGATAGAGGTTGGAGAGGGGGACGATGAGCTGTGGGCTGGTGGAGTAAAGATGAGTATATCCATTAGCAGAGGAAAGGCGTCCTCTATTGTGTTCAAGGGCTGGTTTTGGCTTTGCTCATGCACAGTGAGGATGCTTCTGAGAGCCGCACCATGCAGTCTCTCTCTGACACTAGCCTCCTCAGTCCTCCGAGGAAACACAGTTATTGCAAGTAAGGAATTTGGTCTAGGGACATAAGCTTAGGTGATTTTCCCAAGCTCCTTTCCAAAGGTTGATCAGTGTTTGAGTCCACCACAGACAGTGATGCATCTTTGGCCACACTGTCCTGTTGCTACAGATATGGCTTCTTCTAGCTTTGTCCATCACAGAAACATTGACATATGGACGTGAAGCAAGAGATGTATGAATGGATGCAAAATGAAAAAGAAATCTCTGTTCAGACATCATCCTGTGCATACATCCAAACTCATTGGAGGGTACACATGAAATAAATGTACCTTGTTGTCATTACATCTCAATAAAAGACCATGGAAAACAGCAACAACACAAGCATATTTAAATATGAACATTGATTAAAAGCAATGATTGATCTAAAAGCATCAACAAAGCGTAAATTTCTCTCTAATGGACTCAAATATAATCAATAGTGAACACAGCTATTTTGCTGCCCAGGAAGTGTGCTAAAGATGACTTTAATTCATGGCTTCTTTATTCCTTCTCTCAAATTATATCATGATCCATCACAATTATAAATATCCCTATGTGTACTCAAAAAAAAATGAAGCTTATAGAATGGCTACATCAACCTTTCTATAGTCACCCAACCAGTGATGAGGGAAGAGTTGAAACACGAGCAGAGAGCAAGCATCCGGGGTCTACTCTCTGTGACCTTGAGGTCAAAGGGTGCAGAGCCAGTGAAGTTTCCTTCCCTCCATATTGCCCACAGCCTTCTACCCTGGTAGGGTTGCTAGGGAGAACTTCTCAGCCCTCCACTTCCTACTCTTGACTCCTCCCAAAGGAGGAAAGTTAAAGAAGAATCTGGAGGCATGGGGCTCATCACCCATTGTTCTGTGTTCCTTCTTGATGGCTGTCAGCAAAGCAAAAGGTCAGAACACACAGGCTTTATTCTCCACCCCATTCCAGCCCAGAGGGCTCTCTGCCTTGGACACAGTGAAGCTTCAGTTTCCCTCGTGGCTGGCTGAGTAAGCACAGATTCTGCAAGCCAGACTCAGCTCAAGGTCCCGCAGTTTCGACTTCAGAGAAAGGGTGAGGGCTCCCATCTGCTTGTCTCTAGATCCAGTATGTTCTCCAGTTCCATTGCATAAGCATCTAATCAGATGGTCTCTAGTGCATTCTTGGGTCTAGATCTCAGTGTGGGACTCTGAAAAGTGAGGGTGTAAAGTTGACCTGAACATTGGCCGTCGTTGTATACTTCAGGGGTCTTTGTATCAGCTTTTTACTATAAACCATCAGGTCAGAAGCCACTTGCAGGCCCAGTTGAACAGTTCACAATGATAAACACCCAGACCAGAATAAATGGTGGGGAACTGACTGAACAGAGAGCAGCAGCAGCAGGATACAAGAGAGTTGCATCCCAAGGTTCTGTTCTGCATGGGCTTCAAGTAGAAGCCAGCCGCGGGTTAAGGGGATGCTCTGCAGACCTTTGCCTCACTCCTTTCTATGTAACTAAGGCTCTATACCAGCTTGTTTGCACACTGCTACCTGACTTTGCTTCTGGAAAATGTACTCCAAACATCTTTCCAGGCAGGCAGGTTATGGACCAGCTTGACTATCAGACAAACTCCTTTACACAGGAGTGAGACTTGGACTTCTGAGTCCAGACCCTTTCTTATAAACAAACGGGTCAGTGTAGAACGTTGATGCCAGCCCACACTACTCAGGGAGATGGATGACTAAATGTATAAAATGGGTTTTGACATTTGCTTAATGAAAACCAGATCATTGAAATTAGAAAAGTTTGCAGCGTAATTGTTTCATGTCGTCGCCTCTGGCCCCTTTCACAGAAAGATGAGTGTTTTCCTTAACATGTGACCGTGACATTTGACACAGCAGGTCTATTTTGTATGGAAACACTTGGAACACATATACAGTGGTTAAACCAATCGGTCAGCTGCTTCTAAAGCAGGGTTGGGAATAGATCTTGACAACCTTACATTCTATTTCAAGGTCACGATCCACTAAAATTACTTGAAAGTTCTAAAGCCAGGATTGTATTCCAGGCTTCTAAGTTGAGGAGGTTCATTGGAATTCCCATACTGTATTAAGTCTCCTTTATTTGTTCTTTAAATTTTCCTCTTGTTCCCTTTCTCCTTGCCTCTTTGTCATTTTTTTCTCCCATTTTGGAAAAACAAAAGACTTTCCCCTTTGTCATAAAGCAGTGGTGGTGTTGCATAAATTTTCACATTGATATTGAACACCATCTAATGTAGAAGTGTTCTCACACAATAAGAAAATCCACAGCAGTCTCTACTGCTTGTAAGAGTGTCTTCTTCCAGACCCTGGGAATTTCACTTTATAGAAAAAACAGACTCCCATTAACGCAGAGGCTTATTTCTGAAAATTTCTGCGAGCCTGACCTGCAACCTGGAGGTCAAGACTTTGGCTAATGAAATGGGGTTCAGTGTAAATAAAGACAGCAGAGTTCTGACCTCCTGTGTTTGCAAGCGGTTCCTGGGCAAACAGGGAGCTGGGCTCACTAATCATCTCCAACAGGGTGAGCCTTTCTTTGCATCAAATGGCCTCTTCTGTAACTTCTGCATTGGTGAGAATGAGCTATGTGGGTGTGACAATGGTGAAGGATCGAGGCAGTATAGATGCAATAGGAAATGGGGTGTGATGAGTCTGCTGGGACTGATGCACACTGCACAGGAAGGCACAGGCATTTTGGAACCTGAGGCCAAGTACGGATGAGGATGCAGCTCTCTCTGCTCTGAGACATACTGCGGAGAAGGATGGCACCTTGAAAGATTTTAGAATCATTTAACCGGATGACTTCCAAGTGGTCACAACCGTTTGATAGTTTTGTTTTTTCTTTAAATTCAATTCAGATTTCAGGTCCATCAAACAAATACAAGCCAAGTTGCTGTGGGCAGAATCCCAAAAGCGGGCTGAAGACCCACTTTTTTTGTCCATTCCCCTCCATCCAAAGGCCTCTGAGATCTCTCTCAAAGCCCTGGCCTCATCAGCATGAAGTGTAGTTTGAGAACCACATACAGCTCAGCAGATCCAGCAGTGGTCACCTCTGCAGGCCCCTGACTCTGTTCATCCATCAAAATACTCAGTACCTTTAAGACCTTCCTCCATGCCCACAGTCTATCAGAGGACCCCCCTTGCACCCCTGGACATACTACTCATGGAGGACTAGAGCAAGAAGCAAGAATGACTCCCTGAAGTCTGAGCATCACTATATTGATTTGCCAAGGATAGCTTACTCTTTGGGGTTGGAAGACATGACTCTTTCACATCTTCAAGGTCTCAGTGACCAACGCTACAGCAACCAGTTTTAACAGATACTTGTCCTGCAGAAAGTGATGCTAACCAGGAGATGGCACCTGGGCCATTAATACTAAAGTAATAAAAAGGACAGGGGGTATAGAACTAAGCATGGGAGTTAGTACTTTAGAAGCGCACCTTAGCTTTTTCTAAGCATTTAGAGAGTACAGCTGCCCCATGTAGAAGAACAAGGTTGGGGGGGCTGTTTAATAGACAGAGTATGGCCACACAGCTAATAAGTAGGAAACTGCTGTTGATTCCAAGCTTATCTCAGCCTTTACCTCTCTGACAGAACGTCATGATTCTTGGTCAAGCCCCAGTGCTGTCGGATGCTGTAGAGACATGAGCTGGGGAGGGAGGGAGCAAAGGGGCCATGGTGAAACTAGAAAAATCTAAGTGGTACAGCATCCTTTTTCCAAAGAGATGTAATTCTACCATTGCCACCAGCCTAAACTCCATCTATCTTGCCTTCTCTGTGACAATTCACATCTCTTGACCCAGATTTTTTAATTCTAGCACTCGATGGGTGGATACTGTCTGGATTCCTAAAGGGTTTGTGCTACAACAACATAACCACCCAAGGCTGTCCCCTCCCCCAGTGACATTCACACCAGCAGCAAGGAGGCCAGAAATGGACAGGAGGAAGTGAGGTCACAGATACATGTATAACTGAGTATATAAACTTTGGCACGTAGCAGGCTATAAATGAGTTGGTGTTTTCTCTTTTTAAAAATACTTCTTCCTGAGTTGGGAAATGGCTCATTTAATAAAGTGCATGCCTTACAATCATGAGGACTGGAGTTTGATTCCCCAGAACCTATGCAAAAACAAAACAAAAAAAAAACAAAACAAAACAAAAAAAAAAGAACCCAAACCAAACCAAGACAAAAAAGCACTTACAGTCACTAATGTTGGGAAGACAAAGATAGATGGATCCCTCTAGCTCAGGCCAGCCATTCCAGCCTACTCTGGGAGTTCTAGGCTAATGAGAGAGAGACCCTGACTCAAAACGACCACCATTACAACAACAAAAACCATAGATGGCACCAGAGAAAAACCAAAGTTGACTTCTGGTCCCCGTGTGTATTTACACACACACACACACACACACACACACACACACACACACACACACA
>OU015743.1:32007254-32066212 GCA_907169655.1 Acomys percivali
CACACACACACACACACACACACACACACACACACACACACACACACCTGTCCAACACATACAGATTTCTTCCTGCAAGTTTTTCTTTTTTTTAAAAAAAATATTTATTTATTTATTATGTATACAATGCTTTGCCTACATGTACACCTGCAGGCCACAAGAGGGCATCAGATCACATTATAGATGGCTATGAGCCACCATGTGGTTGCTCGGAATCAAACTCAGGACCTTTGGAAGAACAGCCAGTGCTCTTAACCTCTGAGCCATCTCTCCAGCCCCCCTGCAAGTTTTTCATAGCTTCTTTCTCTAATGTATTTCTCTTTGTTTGGGAATGCTTTGCGTGACTGAAAGTCCATTAGAAATGATGCTTCCTAAAAGACATCCCTGAGCATCCCACCACTGTGGTCAGGAATAGGCTCCTTCCTAAAGCAACTCTCCCTTACTCTGCACTTGTACTCAGACTCATTATCAGATGATATTTCCTCCTATGTTTAATCCAATGTTAGCATGTTAGAGTTTTGAGCCTCTTATTTTCATTATTGATGGAGCTTGAGATTTGACTTCTTGCTTTGAAAGCCAAACTGCAAATGATGACAATGGGCAGGAAAAGAGGGTTGTCTTGCTTTTTCATGCCAAAGATATGGTCAGAGTTTTGAGAATAGTTTCCAAGTGATGTGGGAATGGAATCAGAATGCATGTTTAAAGTAAATGGAAAAGGAATACATGTCTGGAGTAGGAAAATCTCAGACACTGTGTCTTGCAAAACTATTTCTTGCATACATAATAGTCCCTTTTATATAATACCTTTGCAAAGTTCATCAGGTATTTTTTAAACTCGTTATTCTTTGATTCTAACAACACTCCTGAGTAGTTGTGGAAGTCACAGTGGGTCATTTCAGACACACTTCACACACAAAAGTCAGGTGACTTGTCCATAGTCACCAGCCCTTTTGTATGACAGCCACAACTACAAAACAGGTCCTCTGAATTGTGAGCGCTGCGTGAGAAAGTGAACTGATAAAGCACCTCACAAAATGGCTGGCCCATTCATAGGCTAGCAGTATGTCTCCTCTCCTGGTTTCCTCCCTGGACCCTGGAACCATCTTTCTCTGTTCACTGTGCTGGAAAATAAAAGCAATGAACTGATATGTAGATGAGAGAGGGAGGAAGAGCATGGATCTTCACCTCCAGGGACTAGTTTGAGACAAGCTTCTGAGGTATTGTGAAACCCAAACACGGACAGGACTTTGTCCTGACCAAGGGCAGGGAGCTGGCTGCCTCCTGTCTATACCTCTGCTCCCTTTCCCCACCTTTGTGGTTTCTTCATTATCTGTGACAAGAGAACGGGAGTTGTCTAGGCTCCGTCTCCTGGTTAATCTTATTCTCTCTGGCCCCCTAAAAAATTCTGGCACCTCACCCTTCCCAGACCTGCACACTGGTTTCTGGACCGTCCCCTTCATACCTTCCTATGAGCTTACTCACCAGGCTACCCTTGCCCAGCCAACATACTAGAAATCTCTGCTCCTCTGAAGCAAGCACTCAGGCAGATGAGAAGTGCTCTCTACAAAGAATATAAGCAACCTGCCCCACTGTTTCTTCATCAAAATAGTTTTGTTTGACCATCGCCAAGATCGCGTTTCCCTCTTTCCAATAGAGCCTGTTCGACCAAGTAAGAAACTAGCTGGCACTTTCCCCACAAGCCGAACCCTTAGGAATCACTACCCATTCTAGTGAAATGTCAGTTGTTGCTTTGTTAGTACCCCGGCAGGATAAGTAACATGAACAAAGGTTGCTGGAAAGTTCTATCTCTACCTTCTTCATGGGTATCTAATGATTTGAGGGGTCCTGAGGAGCCTCTTGACCATGGCCCATCTTCTCCCACTCCCTGGGCAGGTCAAGGCTTCCAGAGCTCAGCTGCTGGATCACACAGGCAGCCAGTTTTTGAATAATGTCATTAAAAACCATAACTAGTCCCTGGTCTATTCAAAAACCGTTCTTAGCCAGGTGTAGTGGCACACGCCTGTAATCCCAGCACTCAGGGCAACAGAGGCAGGCAGATTGCTCTGAATTTGAGGCCAGGCTGGTCTACAAAAGAGAGTCTAGGACAGCCAAGGCTACACAGAGAAACCCTGTCTGAAAACAAACAAACAACCAACAAAAATCCTTTCTTTGCCCTCACCTACTGCAGTGTAATAAACACTGTGCTATGTGAATGATGCCCACATCTGACTTTCAAATCTTCTTTGAAGCTGAATTTTACCACTGTACACATGTATGCATACTATATACAGTATCATTCATATTTGTGTGTGTGCATGTGCATGTGTGCATTCATGCATGTGTGTGTATGTGTGTGCATGCATGCACGTGTGGGTGCATGCATACATGTGTGCATGTGTGTAAGACAAAGGTCAACCTTGGGTGTTGTTCCTACCGAACAGTGCACATTATTTTGGAGGCAGGGTCTCTCACTGTCCAATGAATTGAGGCTGGCTAGGCAATGAGCTTCATATAGTGATCCCCTGTACTAGGACTATGTCTTCCTGAGTTGACTGATGACTTCCCACTTCTCTCCTCTGTTCATATCACATTTTTCTCCTGTGAGTTTATCTCCTTTAAAGCTTTACCATCTCCATGGCACAACAGCATCCATGAACTTCCATAAAATCTGTCAAGCTAATTTTTATTTTATTTTGTTTTGGATTTGTTTTTGTGGTACTAGGGATTGCACCTAGAGCTTTGTGCATGCATGGTAGACAAACACTGTACACTAAGCCAAATCTCCAGCCATCTTTTTACTCTTTGAGATTACACAGCCGTGGCTAGCCTAGAACTTATACTGTAACCCAGGCATCTTTGAAGTCTCAATCCTTCTGCCTTAGCCTCCTAAGTACATGGGACCATAGACCTGTGCCACCAGGCCAGTCTAAGTTTTAAAGTTTGTACTCAGTCCTCTTTTAAGTTGACCTCCTTTCAGATTTCAGTTATTTCTATTACCATTCAAGATCATGTGTACCTGAATTCTTGCATGCCCCTGCAGTTCTGATGCTGAATCCTAGAACCCAGTGTGGCAGTTTCTGGGCTTTTGGGAGAAAGTCACAACCTGAGGGTAAATGCTTTGGTCAAGTGGCTTGCTATCTCCACTTTCTGTATGGGAGGACATAAGAAGGAGCCTTGGTCTTAGACTCCTCAGGTGTTAGAACTTGAACTTCTGTTGTTTACAAGTCACACAGTCTACAGAATTCTGCTCTAGTGTTTCAGCATTTCAAACAGACTCCAATAAGTGTTCTCGGCACGATGCCCATTATTGTTGGTCACAGTGCATCCACAACTGATTGATAGCACAACACATAGGCATATGGTGAGGGAAAAGCACTTCAAAGACATTCTAAAAATCCACAATTGCTTTGTCTGGGTGCCTGCTATTCATTTGACAGATTACATTTGTATTTAACATTAATGGCTGAGAACGGCTCTAACATTTTCCTAGGCCTTTTCAGATTTGGTGTTTTGTTACTCCCATGAAAAATTTCTCAGCAATATTTAGATTTGCTGTGGTCACTTGATAACCAAATTGTTACACTCAGTTTAGTTTAGTCATAACAAAATAAACTCATAAAGCCAATTTGATTTTCATACTTATTTTCAAAGGAAAAAGGGGTCTTTCAAATTTTAAACTCTCTTGCCCAGAACTTGCACTTTCCCATAAAAATAGTGTTTTTACAGTTTGATCTTTGAGAAATCCAGGTTTTAAGGAGACATTTACAGTGTTATAGCAGCAGAAACGATGATTAAACCATTTTATTATTATTTGGTTTCATGGTGTTTTCTCCTGCTCCAATCTCTCTGGGAGGTGTGAGAAACAGTGTTCTCTGGGGATAGGATTACACAAGATGTCCTTGTTAAGACTAGGAGGTGTGTTCTGAGGTGTAGCAAGGGCACCCATGGGTGGGACACTGCCCCTCCTGCCTAGCCAAATGCACAAAGAGAATGAATAACCAATGTCAGAGAAGCTGGCTTAGACAGTGAGATTCCAAGGACACAACATGGCTGTAACTTCTCCTTTCCAGGGACTTCCTTACTCGGAAGGAGGAAGCTTTCATTCGAGAGCTAGTGATGACAGATTATAAACTTCCAACAATGGCTCCGGGTAGTAAGTCATTGGAGCTACATCCCAGTCTGGGTCTAGGCAACACTCTTCCTCCCCCAAAAAAACCAAGAGGGAAGTTAAACCCAACATGCACCACTGTGTGGGTCAGGCTACAATACTATTTGATCTGGGGTCTGGGTCTCATTTTCTGTTCTGCTCCTTCCTTCTATCAGGTTTATGCCAGGTAGACAGGATGCTAAACATCTTTTAAGCATCTTGTCATTATACCCCCCTAATATAAGTTACGCACTGTGAGTAAGTTATGCACTGCTGAGATCCCCATTTAGGGAAGGGTTCACTGAGCTTGAGGAAGTGATCATGTGGCGAGTCCTCATGGAGAATCTAGTTAAAGAGTGAGCCAGGTCTTTATTTTCATGGTCTTCACACTTTGTGAAAAGCATAAACATGGAACCTTTTGTTCAGAAAACATGGCAGACTAATCAAATATAAAATTCTTTTTCCAGCTCTTTCTTGACTTGTCACAGTATGTTTATTATTTACTTCATCTTATTTCTGGCATTAAATGTCATTCTAAGTTTTAAAAATTAATATTATAGATTATTATTATCATTGATTTCACCTTTTTGTTTAATATACTTGGCCCTCCATACCTGCTGGTTCTGTATCTATGAATCCAGCCAACTACAAATTGAAAATATTCTTGAAAAAAATGTGTTTGTCCTAAAAATGTGTTTATACATATTTACTTCATCATAATCCCCTAAACAATAGTCTAATAATTACTCAATGACATTTACATCACATTATGATATAATGAGCACAGCATGTATCTAAAGGGCAGAGGAGGGCTATACAGCCTCCATTCAGATCCTAAACCATTCTATGTAAGGGAGGTGAGCATCTACTGAGGTTGGTACTCATGAAGATGCTCTGGAAGCAGTTCTCTGTATAAAGATAACTGGATTATAAGTGGCACTTTTAGACAGAAGTAGTGAAACCATTTCACTCTATCAGGAACCATTAAGGTAATGCGATTTATACTTCCTAGGATATGCCCATGCACGCACATCATTTAAATCATTAAAACTAGTCGTCATTAAAATATAAGCAGAACATTTTAGGTCACTTTATTGCATGTGTACTCTATGAACAGCCTCTACCTTGACTTAACGATGAGCAAAACAAGACTGCTCTGAAGAAGAATCGCAAAGGGCACTATATCTCTCGCTTTCTGTCCACACCATCACTTTTAATGGAAGGACACAGGGGAGGGTATGAGTTATGAAGCCTATGATTGGGCTTGTACCATTCTAACTTTTTAGAATACTGTTGCCAATTCTGTACAGGCAAAGCAAGTTCTGGTTTTAATAGAAAATCTAACCTCTTGGGACTGTTCAGCTATAGCCATAACACACTTGCTTATACTTGGCTTTGAGCTCTTGTGGGTCCATCAGACTCCTGCGCTCATGGGATCACCCAAAAGTCATATATGCAAACAAAGCATCCAAAAATAGTATCGAATAAAGACTTGTGCTATGGCTATCTCCTTTGCTGCTTCGGGCTTCAGATACAAAACACAAAGATAAGAACAAAAGCACTAAGAATTACTAAGACGTTCAATTTCGAGATGGCAACAGCACAGTATTAAAGCGAACAGGAAGCCTTCTTCAGTGTGGAGCCCTTGACGCAGCACTGCACACAAGCTTGTAAAGCTGGCCCTGGCCAGGACCCATGCTTGAATCCGTATGAGCCAAGCTCACCCTGCCAACTCTACACTGTATTAACTCCACCTGAATGCAGGACACCATAATGTTAACCTTTCAGACTTCACTCTCCGTGTCCTACATGTAGCGCACAGTTTTAAAAGGTGTCTGCAAATTATGTAAAATTCTTTCCTTTAAGAGACAGAGCTCAGGCCTGTGTTTCGGGTCTAGCTCTTGGATTCAATCCCAGCTACAATCCCAGCTAAGAGACCAGGAGTTCATGCCTTCCTAGGAATGAACTGTGTGTAGTGACTTACTCCTAGCAAATATAATGGGGTAAAATGATAGGGAATGACCTGTGAAAAATCATGAATCTTCTCTCCTCTTCTTCTTGGCTCATTTGCTCTGATATCTTGCTTCTGTGCCAGGAAAAGATAAAATACAGATGCTTCATAAGGCACAGCGACTGGGACATCTTGCAACAGGATCAACAGGCTACAAGAGTGAGCCATCTTGTAAACTGGTCCTCAGAGCCACTGCAGTTCACACAAATCCAAACTGCAGCTTCATGGAGACTTTGAGCCATCGCCTCCCAGTTCAACTGCTCCTGCATTCCTGACTCAGACATTCTGAGCAAGTGTTTGTTGCTTTAAGCCTCTTACCTTGGGGACAGTTGGCTACATAGCAAGAGATGACTAATCTACCACTATTTACAAGTAGGCCTATAATCTTGACACAATCTAAAGACATACCAAGGAGCTATCCTGGGCATCTCCAGAGATAATTGAAATGGGCAGAGAAAAGGCTCTACTCAAAAAAAGGGCATGTGAAGAAAAATCAACTGAATATACTTAATTTTTATAGACATCTTATTTCTTTTAGGCACATACAATAGTACCAGAAATAATTTCATGGCCTTGATGACTGGATATGAGAATCAGTATCCGTATCTATCCTCTCACTGGGTGCAAAGCAAAAGAGTTGCTAATCTGATTGGTTGCCAGAGCAGCAAGTGGTACAGGAGTCCTGTGGCACCATTCTTCTGCCTATCATCTTTTGGAAGAACAAAAATTCTGTTATATTCCTTATAAGCCTTCAGGCTTGCGAGGCCTTCACTCCCCACTGTGGTAACTGTCATTAGAGCACTTCAGTATGCCTCTCCCACCCTTACACCCCTCCCAGCCTCTTCAGATTAGTTTAACTTCCTGGGATCACCTCTTGGGGGCCTTAATCAGAGCAATGAGCTAAAACCAAGGCAGTGAGTCACTGTGATTATGTTATGGGGATATGCTTTGCCAGGAAGTGAGATTGATTACCTTTGCCTGCAAAGGGAGGAAGCTAGGTTTTCTTCCTACTTTCACTTCTGTTATCTGGTCAATCACAGGCTGAGTGCCTTAGGATTGTCCAGTCTCTGATACAAGTATGGAATGTTCTTACTGTTCATAAGACTAATTCTCTTATCACTATGAATATACTTCAGGTTGGTCTTGTCTTATAGGACTCACAATCAAATTCCTTGACCTTGGGTATTCATTAGTTGGGAGAAAAGTAGAGATCTATGAACTGGCATTGTATATATAGATATATAGATGGGATATATGTATGTATATATGTATTTTTTTCCAAACTAGCTTTGATAGAATGGACATATTTTTCCTGACGTGGAGTCATTCTATTCATGGTCATGTCCTTGCTTTTGTTCAAGCCAGCTTTTGTGTCTTTAAGGCACATTTTGATATTGTTTATCATAAAGACTTTGAATTTTTATGTGTCTTCATTATATATATTTTTTGGGTCCATTGTCATGACTTTCTGTCATTGTCATCTTCTGGATAGCTTTTCTGTGAGCTGCTTTCACATCATAATCACCATTGGGGTTGGAGTTAGCTTTGTCATTGGTTCCAAGGCATTATACATGTAAAATCATATAATCTACAGGTAGAAACAGATTTGCTTTTCTATCTAACTTTCTAAGAGAGGGCTCTTGTCTACTTCTCTTGTGACTGTAGTAGCTTATACTTCTAGTACAAAAAGGACTAGTGAGAAACATTGGCTGCCTTTGTTTTCTTCCTGGCATTAGCAGCAATTCGTTCAGTGTTTCTTCATTAACTATGATACTGCATTTAGGGATATATAACTTATTTTATTATGTTAAATCAATCACAAATTCATGCTTTTCTGTATTTAATTAAGACAAAGCAATCACTTATACAGAAAGTTATTTTTACCATTTATAGAGGCTGTAGTATTTTTTCTTAAAGTTTTAATATACACATATTTTGCATCTTCTAACTTCTAATCCTCTAATTGTTTGAATCTCCTCAATAAGTCTTACTTTATCATAGGGTGTGTTTTCTGCATGGAAGAAGATTCTAGTCGTTATAATCTTACCTAGAAACTTCATACCCATTGTCTTAAGGGACAGTGGCTGGGAAATTTCTGTTCACATTCTTTTCCCTATTCAGTATAGATTTCAATGTCATGTCTGCTTCAGGGAAGTATTGGTGTTTTTCTTCTAGCTTTAACTTTCTGGAACAATGTAGGGGATGTTGTAGTCCCTCTAGTTTTTGCAGGTATGATAGGGTCTTCCTTGGCTATTTTCCCAAAGGAGAATCTGAGTCCCATGCTACAACTTACCTTCGGTAACTTTCTCCAGTGCATCCAAGGGAACGTGTGTACTCAAACCTTCCATCTCTATAAACTGTACATGTCCATGCAGAATGATACAGTTTGTCAAGCTTTTCAAGATTACTTACATAAAGGACTACAAAGTGTTTTAAATTTTGTTTTGGTTTCAGGAACATCCTCTTCCTATTGTAAGCATAGAAGTTTTTGTTTTATCATTTCCTATTGAAAGTTAATGTCTGATTAACCTTGGTTGTTAATTTCTTCGCAAATCAGAGTGTAGAATATTTTGCGTTTAATTAGATCTGTTGTCTTTCTATTGTTGGCTCTTTTGTGTCCTTTCTTTTTTTTTTTTTGTTTTCATCTTGCTCTTTCTTCTATTGCGTCCACATAACAAAATCATCTTTTTTATGATGACGAGTCATTCTTAAGGTGAGGGCACCATCTGGTGAGCTGGGAGCAAGACATGGAAGCTTGCACTCCTGGGAACAGAGGCTTTTCTTGAGCCAGGCATTTGTTTTGCTGTTGTCATTGCCTCTAGCTTCTTCAGCCTTTAAACATGCACACTGATGACTTACGCATGCTTCCATGCCTGTAGCTTCCGACTCGGGTCACATTGCTATCATCTTGTTTTAAGGCATCCGAATTCTTTGCCAGAGGAGCTCTGAGGTATCTCTGGCTCTCCAGATTGCAGATGACTATCATCTGAGTCACTCCAATTAATGCTCCCTTACAATTATTTATACACTCTATAGCCCTGTTCATCTGCTGAACCCTAACCAACACGCTTACTTTGCCTACTCAATTTGCACCGAAGTCACTTTCCATTGTCCTTATATCCTTATAGCTCTTATAATTTGACTCTGAACTGTGTTGTTTTGGTGGACAGAAATCTACAGTCATTATCAGTCATTAATTGTGTCTTTTGCACACTTAAAAAGTGATCGTCACACTTGATCTTAGTCAAGAGGCTGAGAAGCAATGAATGTGACCTTGCTTGTCACACTGAATTTGCTGTTATAAATTTTTTTGGTCTGGCCTTTCTCTAGGCTTACTAAGTGCTTCCATTTATTGGAATGTTGTCTCTTCCTCCGCACTTACCTTCTTTGATTCATTTTGTTTTGGAGGGTTTTTTTCCAGTTAAATAAAACCTTAATGCTTGAATTAATCACATTTACATTTATTGATACAATTGATATGCTCTATTCAAAGTTTGTTTTGTTTTTACTTTGTTTAAACTTACAACCCAGGCTCCAGGGAATATATGCCATAATGCTTTGTTCTCCTATGCAAGTCTCCTATTTCATCCTATGTCATAACCCAGTATACTTAAACATTCACCATTGTTAAGTTGCACTGTTAATCTTGTTTTTCAGTTAAATTTCATCTTTGAAGCACATGTCCCAGTAAGGCTCATGGGCACAAGGTTTCTTGGGCTCTTCTGTTTTTAAGGTATTCTTCAACAGGTTCAATATTTAAAGGATTTGTTTTTTGGCTTACCTTTGAAATCTAATAGTTTTGATAGGATAATTTTTATTCTCTTGGTTACTTACTTTTCTGTACTGCTTTAATGCCCCTTATTATGCTATCATTCAAATTTGGTCTTCCTTTGGCACCTTGTAATTTCGTCTGTTCTGTATATGGATTTCCTCTTTGTCTTCTTGCCCTCTTCCTGCATGCAGTCAACCCAACTGTTTTCTTTTGATTTCCTCTCCTTTCATGTCTCGGTGGGTTTTTTTTTATGTGTGTGTTACATTTCAGATTCAATGTGGGGTGTTACAAATGCTGTGTGCTGTTTGAGGATCTCTCCATTCAGCTTGGGGCATGGTCTTACATTTTTCTTCAGCTTCTTCATCATTGTTTGGTTTCAGACCAACTTTCATCGGCCGCTGTGCTCCGACACTCATTCTGGTTTCTTCTGATGAGAAGTGTATGCACAAAGCTTGTTTGTGTCTCTGCATCTCTGGGGTGGGAGTGGGGATGGGGGTGGGGGTGGAGTAGGGGTGGGGGTGGGGTGGGGGTGGGGTAGGATCTATCAGATACATTAGAGAACATTCTCATATGTCAGTGTGATAAAATATGGTTTTTATCCTGAATGTTTTTTGTTGGGAGAAGGTGGTGGAGTGATAGGGAGTGGTCTTGACTAAAAGTTAACATAATAGAGTTTAATTTGAATTTTATCTATTTTTAAATTAAAATTACATATAGAACTTTGCACATAATTATAGCAATGTATCAAATGCCATGTCATAATTTATTTAATTAATGGGTTGGTTTTTCTTTGGCAAGAATCTCAGGTTTTCCACTTTCTTGTCACTCTTACCCTTGAAGAATTACCTTCCCAAGACTGCCTGGCTCCTTCCCCACCAACTGTTCTCCCTATCTGAAGCCAGAGCTTTAAGCTAGCAGCACAACCCACCCCCCCATCCCCCCACCTCCCCCCCATACCCCAGCCACACACACACACAGGAGTTCACCTGTGGGGGAGACTCTTTTCTTGCTGTTTTTGTTGTTGTTCTTATTTGAGTCTTCAATTCATACACTCAGCCCTGAACGCTTCTTGACTTCTGAGAAGACTTGCAAGTATGATTTTGGAAATAGCTTACCAAAACTTGGTGCTTATATCTCCCTATATAAGAATTACATCGAGTGCATTCTTAGGCTAATTCTAAGTTTTCCATTTAGTTATGGTGGCATATACATTTTATATTAATTATATTTTCTCTTGAGTATGTTTTAAGTTTCACTGGGAATTCGGGACTAATGAGTCAGCTATTAACTATTTAACAATTAAGACTTTCTAATGTCTTGGGGTTTTTTTTGTGGGGTTTTTTTGTTTTGTTTTTTTACACAGATGTTCATTCCCAGAACTCATCATACACACTGCTACAAGTAAATGAGACGTTTCCTTTCATTAATCTTGCTAGGAGAGTGGTGTGATTTTAATCTTTCAAATTTAGACAAGTGCTAAAAAACTGTTTTTGTTAAATAACAAATGAGAAAATGTTATCCACTCCCCCAAAGATAGCTGTCTGGAATAAAAGCAAAATATGATTATCTTCACAAAATAGACTCAAGGACAAAAATATGCATATAATCTATGTGTGAGTGATGAACTTCTGGAGCTATTGCATGCAGTTAAATCCTGACTTACACTCCAAGGGTGGCCTTGTGTCAGGGTGCTTGGACTTGCACTGCAGGGACAGTCCTTATCTGGGGTTTATGGTATTAAATAGAATCTTGAATCTGTGATTGTGAATAATGAGCAGTCTCTTGGAGAATTTACTTTGCACTAATACTTCCATGTTTGGTTATACTTAATATTTTCATCAATATATAGATATAGATAGTATAATATAAGATCTTCAAGGATAGTCTTTCCTCCTACATTCTGAAGTAGCAATGTAAGCATCCTGCTTTCACTCCAGCCTCACAGTGCATAAAAATGAATAGATTGTGATTTTGTAGTGAATGAAATTCAAGAACATATTAAATACAGTATTTAAAGGTTAATTTGCCTTATGATAATTTTACTTTAGAAATGTAAGGTCATCCAAAAAATCCAAAATAACTGAGTGTACCTTTTTCATGAAGACATATCTTGTTCTATTATTGAAAGTTTGAAAATACATTTCCTAAAGCTGAATAATGCTCTTCCTAGATTTACCTGTTCCCATTTTTTTTTATGTATGATGTATTATGTCCTGATAAAGCCACTACTAGGCTCAATGAGTAAAGTGCTTGCCACACAAGTGTAAGGACCTGAGTTGGGATCTGTAGCAGTGATGTTAAGCCCAGTGTGGTGGTTCATGTCTTCACTCTCAGAACTCCTACAAAAAGATAAGAAGTAGAGGCAGGAGACACACAGGAAGCTTGTGGGCTGGCTAGCCTGGTATATGCAGCAATGAACAACAAACCATGTATCAAACGAGGTGGGAGGTGAGGAACAACACCTGATATTGTCCTCTGAGCTCCACTTATGAATCATGGCATGCACACACCTACACACACACACACACACACACAAACACACACACACACAAAACATATACACACTGTGTTAAAATACAGTATAAACTGGAAATATAACAATCTGAAAATACATTGAATACACCTAACCTATCAAACATGTGTTATGTGAGTTGCTTATCCCTGCATTTTCAGGGCTCTCAGCATCTGCTCAGCATCATTAGAGAGCCTAGTGCCACATGCCATTGACTCCTGTCCTAATTAGGCTTACTATTGCTGTGACGAAACACCATGACCAAAAGCAAGTTGTGGAGAAAGGGTTTATTCGGCTTACACTTCCACATCATTGAAGGAAGTCAAGCAGGAACTCAAACAGAGCAGGAACCTGGAGGCAGGAGCTGATGCAGATGCCATGGAGGGGTGCTGCTCATTGGCTTGCTCCTCATAGCTTGCTCAGCCTGCTTTGTTATAGAACACCAGACAAGGGATCGCATTGGGCACAATGGACTGTGGGCCCTCCTCCATCAAGCACTAATTAAGAAAATGCCTAGCAGGCTTACACACAGCCTGATATTATGGAGGCACTTTTCAATGGAAGATCCTTCCTTTCTGATGGCTCTAGAGTGTGTCAAGTTGATGTAAAACCAGCCAGCACAACTCTGGAAAAGATCCAAATCTAAAATAGTATAACATTGTTTTTACTCTTTTACTAAGATAGTGTATATCTTTTACTGAGTCTCATCATCTCACCTAGTTATGAACTCTCAGAGCTGCAACAATGTCCAGCCTGGTAAGATGTGCCAGTTTGGAGCGGCAGTTGCATGGATGTTATGAGAATAACCAGTCACTTTTTAATTGGCCTTGAGACCTGCTGTAGGAGCTGGAACCCATACCTGACCCTGCCAATGAGGCCAAGAACCCAAGGCTAGCTAGGCAGTATGTCCTAGAGGAAAACCTACCATTATCGTTCTCATTAATGGACACAACAACAGCATGATTTCTAATGGTGTATGGCTACACTCACAGATCAGCGCATCACTCAAACCTCATCAGAGAAGCTTCTTATTACAGTTGGTGGCACCCATCACGGAGCGCCACAACTGGACAATGCACAGAAACCAAGACAGACTTTGGGATTCTCATCCCTGTGTGAGATGTCTTTATTAGATCCCTCCCTTCGGTGCTCGAGGGTCTATGTGGGAAGATGTATGAAAAGATTTTAAGCCACAAGAGATAGATGATTTCAAGGAAGACATGTTTTAATGAGCACAACAGGGCAACAACCGGGCTGATGTACATATGAGCTCACAGAGACCGTGACAGCACATGTAAGACCTGCTTGAGCTCAAGGCTGACAAAAATCTCAGCCAACGATCTATTGGCATTTGATTACTGCTGGGTTCAGTAGAGTGACTGTTTCAGAGCAGGTCCCATTCCCAGAAATAGATGAAACGAACTGGAAAGGAGAAGAAGGAGAAAAGAAGGATGGAGGGAGAAAGAAGGGAAAGGGAGGGGAGAGAGAGAGGAAGAGAGGGGAAGCATCTGGAAAAAGTTAGGGGAAAGGCATGAATATGGCCAAGATATATTGAATTGAATTATAAATTTAAGCTGGGCAGTGGTGGCACATGCCTGTGATCCCAGCACTTGGGAGGAAGAGACAGGCTCATCTCTGTGAGTTAGAGGCCAGCCTGGTCTACAAAGTAAGTTCCAGAGCAGCCAGGGCCACACAGAGTAACTCTGTCTCAGAAAAAAAAATATTATATATATATTTAAAGAATAAATAAACTGTCATTTTTTAAAAAGCCTGTAAGTCAATCACGTCAGGAACTGTTTGTATTAACGTTACCAGAAATGGATATTCCTTTTTACTTGGCAAATTGGAAATTATTAGTAATTGTTTGACGTTTATAAAATTAACATCTTACATAATCACCGTGACATTTTACTCTTGAGTAGATGAGATACGTGTCTACTTTGAGCAAAACATAATTCTAACATCATCACTGAGGGTTTAAACTAGATTGCTTGTCTGATTTTACAAATGAACAGACACTGTTCATCTGACTGACATCTTTGTGTTCACTATGTAATAAGAGCCTGTGGCAGTGTGTGATTTCAGATGCACTGACATTCAGGGATTGCAAGCTTGATGTTGAAGGAGAGAGGGTAACTGATCTGGTAAAGACTATCAAGGCTGATGCCTAATTTATACACGTCTGAAATATGCTCTTTCAATTTAGCTCATTTCTTGAATGTTGGTAAAGGTGTACTTCCTCTATATTCTATAATCCTAGTTTCTTTTTTGCCCTTCGATTTATATATGTATGCCTTGTTTGTTGAACGCTAGCACTCATTACAAATAGAGAGATGTTTGGAGAGCCAGTCACTCATCTTTTAATCTGTGCTACAGCCATAGTCAGGGCTGCTTGAGTCTCGTAAAGAGCTCTATGATGGAAAAAGCAATTCTGCTAATGGATTAATCATTAGAAGACTCTGGATCAAAGGATTCTTTCATCTTAGAATGCCTGGGAAGGAGTACTGTGGCTTCTTGTGCCAGGTGCCCAGGTTAATTTCTCAGGGATTTGCATTTGGAGAAAGATTGGCAAGTTTGCTATTTGAAGCTGAATTTATCTCTAAATCACTTAAAGGAAAGAACAAACACTTGACTGGTAAGGCCAGAAACTCACATTTGATGACTTGAGTTTTCTATGCTCTTGGTTTTCTGCAAGTCTGCTCTAAATCAATGCCCATCTGATCACCAGCAATTAGTGGGAGGCAGTGGAATTGCCTTTGGTACAGAGTGAGGACTTGCGGGTACACACACACACACACACACACACACACACACACACACACACATGCCTACATACAGGCATACAGAAAACTGGTGGGCTATTTTCAAAATTCTTTGAGAGAGAAGAACAAAACATCTATTTTTGTCTGGTGGACAACATGTTTTAGGGGTCATTTCTTTCTTTCTTTCTTTCTTTCTTTCTTTCTTTCTTTCTTTCTTTCTTTCTTTCTTTTTTTTTCCCTTTGGCTTTTCAAAACAGTTTCTCTGTGTAGCCTTGGCTGTTCTGGACTCACTTTGTAGACCAGGCTGGCCTCGAACTCAACAGTGATCCACCGCCACCTGCCTCTGCCTCATTTCATAATTCTTAAATCTCTTCTCAAGTTTTTGAAAAAGAGCAATCGAGAAACAACTCAAACTGGAGACACCAAGACTTACTTAGGGAAAATCAAGCTAAGAGGCCTAGAGACAGGGAGACGAGTCTACTTTTCTGATGACTGTCTCTGGCAGGACAAATTGGAAGCCCCTCCCAACTACATCCCTACTGGGAACCACTAAAGGCCAGAATCCCTTGGGAGCAGCAGGTCCCCCAGCAACAGGGGAAAGCAGCCATCCATCACCTCAGCTGCCCACTTGCGATAATGGCAGTCCAAGCAGGCTGGCTGGGTTTGGCAAACAAAAAGACAGGATGTCCCATGAAATTTGAATCTCAGATAAACACTGAATAATGTTTTAGGGATAAATATGTATGGCCCATGCAAATGCGGAGGTTATTCCTGTATCATTTAAAGGACATGTTACGTGGGGGGATGCTCATTCTAAAGCTTACTACGCCTTATCATCATCTCAAATTCTAATTTATTGTGTGTCCTGTGTTTTTCTGGCAACCCTAAGCCCAGTACTCCTCTTCCAGACTTCCCGTCGGAAAGAAAGGAAGAAACGAAGAAAACCCCTTTCCTCTAATTGCACATGAAATCTGGCTGTCTATAACAGAAAGCATTATTTTATCAATGACTATCAAACTGTATCCTCTGAAAAAATGATGCAGATGCTTACAATTGTCATTGGGAAAAATATTTTTAAGTAAATATACATGTTTTGACAGCCTAGACTTTGTGGATACATACAGTGAAAACTGTAATCCCCTTTTACTCATTGTCCTCCCATCCCGTGGCTTCAGAGTAATCAATATTCACAGTTGATGTCAGTGCAAGTGTCTCTGCTGTGATTATCCATTTATGTAGTTATGCACACTTCCCTTATTAATTTTTTATTAAGTTGGTTCTTTGACAGTTTAATACATGAATATAACACATTCTGATTACTCTCTCCCCATAACTTCTCTAACCACCCCCCACCTATATTAATCCCCATTTTTCTATGGCCTGTACCTCTCCCAGATTGATGACTTTTGGGTTTATTGGGAGAGTGGCTTATTTTAACAGGACCCTCTGTATGCTATTGGAGTAGGGCTATCCGTTGGAGCTTGGAGTGGATACACAACTAAAGGAAAGAACCCCTCCTTTCCTGGAGTCTGTCTGTACAAAACAGCTCATCAGGAAGGGGTAGGACCCTTGAACCCCTTCTCGTCCTTGTGTGGCTATTAATGGGCCCATTCTTGTGCAGATTCAGTAAAATCACCCATAGGTGTTGAGAATTGGGAGAATTTTGCAGCTTTTCTCTCCAACCTTTGGCTCTTGTAACAGGGCTTAATTCTGTTGTTGAGATAAATTGATGTAATGTTGAGCTACCTTGTGTCCCCTATGGACTCCATTCCCCGTGGAGTTTTATAATCCTTCAACTCCTACAACACAACTGTCACTAGTCACATGTGGTTTCTCCATTCTGTCTTGTCAGAACGGAGATGTGCCATTCATTATATGTCACCACACTTGAATATGAAAATTTATTTGCAAAATAAAGAATTTTCAATCTCCTCTTAACAATTTTACACCACCCATTGAAATGACAGTGGTTGGGGTATGTCAGATACACTGTATTGTTAGAACTAATTTTGTCAGTTTATTTTTTACACTAAAAAAAAAATGAAACCACTTGAAAAGTACAAATTGCGTTTGTGATTTGCATTCTGTTTCTATTAGTAGCATGGCCAAGACCCAAAAGCATCCCAGATGCCCTGCCTATATACCAGGGTCCAAAAAACCTATTTTTCAAGGATATGGAAAATAATGCTTAACTTGCTCCTCTCATTTTATTTACATCTTTGTGAGAGTCTTATGCTGTACTTAAGGTATGTACATGGAAGCAGATGTCTGTAATGCTCGATGAGTGAGCATGTGTTTCCTTGGGGAGGATTTTAAAACATTTGTAATCACTTCCTTTCTCTCCCAAGACTTGCTCGGCGATTACCTGAGCAGGAAGAAAGGAGCTGTGAGGTGTTCCTGCGCCCATTTCTGCCTCTTATAGTCTGATGTCTGCCATGACATGGGCATGGATTGTCTCCACTAAAACCCCTGTTGACCTTTGGCTCCCCAAGTGGCATCGTTAAGATGTGGAGGGAGACTTTGAGGGTAACTTAAGAGGGATTAATGTTCTCCTTGTACTGATGGTTTCTTGCTCTGCCTGGGATGGACAGTCATAGAAGCAGAAAGCAAGGCTTCTCTATGCTTTGTCCCAATCACATGGCCACGTCCCCCCCTCCACGTACTGACTCAGTATAAGGCAGATGCTCTTGTCATGCTCTCAGGCTTAGCCCCTCCAGAACGCAGTCGAAATAAACCTTTATTCCTTATAAAGTACTCCACGTCGGATATTCTGATACAGCAACAGAAATATACTAAATTAAGACAATGCCCTTGTTTGTAAGATGCCTTGAACATTCTCTCTGTTAAGGTCAGAGATTCTGGACTCTCTGGCATGTCCTCTTAGAGTCCAGTTCCACCCACATGGCACTTTAAAGCACTCCCAGTACTTCCTCCTCCTCACCATGTATGACTTCAGAGGCAGAAAGTACAAAAGAGAAAGCAAAAATGAGACGTGAGAAAATTTTAATTCAATTGGAAACCAATATGCTTTCAGCATTGATTATTGGTTTGGAAAAGGAACGGTGGTGGTGGTGGTGGTGGTGGTGGTGGTGGTGGTGGTGGTGGTGGTGATGGTTATAAATACTACACTTTCTTTAAAAGAACATCTACTCAAGCATTTCTTTCACAGGTAATACATTGACTGTTTACTAAAAAGACATCGATAACAGCCATGAGAACTATGCAATGGAAGCAAGAATGGCCACATATGTCACAGAGGAAGATGAGAGGGTACAACTTCTTGAGGGACTTGTTCTCTATCCATCAGACCAAAGTCCTGGGGAACACACACACACACCTTGCTCCTTTTGCAATGTACGTATGCTCACAGAAATTATATACCTCTCCCACCAATTCACTCACTCAGTCCTACACTTTTTAAAATATATTTATTAATTTATTCATATTACATCTAAATTGTTATCCTATCCCTTGTACCCTCCCATTCCTCCCTCCCTCCCATTTTCCCCTTACTACCCTTCCCTATAACTGTGACTGAGGCGGCCTCTTCCCCCTGTATATGCTCATAGGGTATCAAGTCTCTTCTTGGTAGCCTGCTATCCTTCCTCTGAGTGTCACCAGGCCTGCCCATCAAGGGGACATGGTCAAATATGGGGCACCAGAGATCATGTGAAAGGCAGTCCCCACTCTCCACTCAACTGTGAAGAATGTCCTGTCCATTGGCTAGATCTGGGTAGGGGTTCAAAGTTTACTGCACGTATTGTCCTTGGCTAGTGCCATAGTTTGAGCAGGACCAATGGGCTGAGATCCGCCCATCATAGTGTACTTCTTGTAGGTTTCTAGGACCCTCTGCGTCCTTCTATTTCCCCATTCTCCCATGCTTCTCTCACCTAGAGTCCCAATAGGATGTCCTTCCCTCTGTCCCACTTTCCTGGTAAGTGAAGACTTTCATGGGACATGCCCCTTGGGCTAGTGTCAAGATATGGCTCAGCCATTAAAAGCTAGGTTCACAACCTGTCCTACACTTTTATGTGCCACAAAACATTTACTGAACTGACATCCTCTTCTGCAGAAGGCCCTAAACCAGTGGTTCTCGACCTTCCCAATGCTGCAACCCTTTAATACAGTTCCTCATGTTGTAGTGAGACCCAAACACAAAATTACTTTCTTGCTACTTTATAACTGGGATTTTGCTACTGTTATAAATAAAATTGAAAATCCCTGATATGCCTGATATCTGCTATTTTGGAAGGTCACAACCCACAGGCTGAGAGCCAGTGCCCTAAACTCTGGGAATCTGGGTTGAATATTTTAGGTTAAACCTTATAAATTGGTATTGGATCATGTTTGGCTTTCAGACTGGCTATTTTTTTTTATGTGGTTTGACATTGTTTTTCATGCACACAAACATATTTTGAGACCCACAGCAACATAGTGGTGAGGTGTACCATTCTAGAACCAAACTTACTATTTTTGCACTTTGAGAATTTGTTGAGACCAGCTTTCACTGTTGCTTAGGGTGATATTGAACAACTGAGTTCTAGTGATTCTCCTGCCTCAGCCTCACCAGGCTTTTCGTTTTTGAAAGCCTAAGTAAATTTTAACTTCATTCCCTGAACCTCATTGCATCCATATGAAAATGAAGGTAATTCATAATTCGTAGAGTCAGGAGAATCAAAAGTTGAATCTTCATCTACAATTTCCACACATTGCCCAGCACGCTAAGGATGCAATATTGTTTTGAGGTATCATCCTTGTTTCTATAAAAATCCATAAATATATATCCCCATTTGAAAAATGACAGCTAAATCTGCCAATCAAAAACAAAAGATAAACCTCAGTTAATAAAAAAGAAAACGGTGAGAACTTTATGTCTCTCTATTTCAAAAAGAAAAGCTAAATGTCAAGGAGAAGTTTGAGGGCAGGACTGCAGGCGACAGGTGGTCCCCATGGCTGCCCTCACCTTGGGGCGGGGCTTTCCAGTCTGGAGATGGCTTCCATGAGTGCCCTTGTGAAGAATGCATGTTGAGTTTTACATCTGTGCCTGAAGGGCAGCACGGCCACAGAGACTGATATAGAGATAGACACGCCTAGATTTATAAGGCAGCAACTGAGCAGTGCCGGCTCATGCTGGGGACACATCATGGATTTAACCCAGCCCACTGGAATCTGGAGCCAGAAGTGGAAGTGGAAGAGTGGTAATCTCCCGGAAGGAGGATTGCCCAGTTCCTGACTATGCCAACAGAGCTAAGCTTCTTGGGCCCTGCCTTCAGAGAAGCGCCTGGACTTTGAACTATAACCTGCTTCTTGCATGATCACCTCTGCCACCAAGGTCAGCCTTATCAGCTACACCTCCAACCCAGCGGTCGGTTTATAACACAAAGAATAAAGCAGAGGAAAATCAGAGCTATTGAACTAGATTTGGCTGGTTTACCTCCCCCCCAAAAAAATATGGACTTAGAGGTGCTAAAAAGGAGCATTAGGTCAAAATCATGTGTTGGGTACAGAAAGGGGCGGACTCATCTGTCACCTTTGGTTGTAAGTATTTATTTGTGTGATGCGAGGCCTGCCTCTGCTGTTCTGGATCTCAGTTTCACTGGGGAGAAACTTTGCAAAAAGTCTGCTTTATGGATTGTTGTGAGGTTGGCAACTGTGAATATGTCCAGTGCACCTGACTTTACTTTCCTGTTGTCTGTATGCAGAAGGTCATTCTAGGAAAAGCCATAGTTGGGCACATAGGCACAAGCAGCAGTCACCTAGTCAGTGGCAGTCAGTCCCCTTCTCCACCCCCAACCCCTTCCCCCACCCTTACCCTTTGTCCTCTCTTCTTGGCTTTCCCCCCAGAAGGCCTCAGGCATCCAGGCTGGCTGCCAAGGCAGGAGGATCCTGCAATTGACTTTCAAGGACTCCACCCCCACCACTCTCCTCCCCTACCTCAGCATGGCAGCCTTGTTCTCTGACCCGCCCTAGAAGATAAGGTCTGTGGTGGCCCCAGCCCGCTGTGCCAGTACTTGCTGTAGGATTCATCTCAAACCACCATCTGCAATCTGTGTTTATTTGTGGCACGCAGAGGAGCCAAGGGCTATGAAAAGAGCTACATTCCAGAACTCTCCATGATCGCTGTAGGACTGTCAATCAAGCAAGCCCTGTACCTGGAAGGAGAGCTGGGCTCCTTCTTTGCCAGTGCTTCACAAAGGGAACCGCCCACTAGTTATAAGGCTATAATTCAGTCTAGTCTTAGACCTTACCGAAGATGAGAAGTTTTTGAGGAAAAAAAAAAAAAAGATTAGAGATTTAAAATACCAAAGTTTATAATTTTTTTAATTTTGAAGTTCAATATTTCAAGGTTTTGGGGTGGTTTTGGGGGGTTGTTAGGTTTGTCAAGATAAGGTTTCTCTGTGTAGCTTTGCCCTGGAACTTGCTCTGTAGACCAGGCTGGCTTCAAACCTACAGAGCTTCACCTGCCTCTGCCTCCTGAATGCTGGGATTAAAGGTGTGCACCACCAACTGCCTGGCTGGTATTTCAAGTTTTGTTGAAACACTTTATATACATGTGGGTAAGGGAGCATAGATGGTAAAAACAAAACCAACAACAACAAAAGAATAGCCCTTGGCTCCGGGGCTCCTGTTCTCTTACTATGTCTGCAGTATCTTGGGGTTCAATAACTAAGGTCCTTCCTCAACAGCCCTTCAGTATGTTTACTGGGAACAAGCTGGGGCCAGCTCACACCTGCTCAGAAAAGTCTGTTTTCACAACCCCTTGGAGCTCCACACTCAGTGACTTCCTGTCCCACTTGAAATCAGGGCTGTGGGACTTTTTCAACCACAGAACAGTGTGGTCAGTAGCTGGTGAGTAAAACAAGCAGGGATTTCCACCTTCTCTTAAAGAGAGCTTTTTTTAAACACCCACGACCCACTGCTTATAGTCCCCCTAATATATGAAAATGAGAGTTAAGCGATTTTCTGAGCCGCTCCATTTAATCAAGCAAGACAACTCCATTTTACAACACAGCACAGCACTCTTTTGGAAACCCTCATATAGTCGGCAATCCCGCCCCCGCCCCCCGCCCCTCGCCCCCCGCCCCTCGCCCCCCACCCCGCCCCCGTCTCTCTCCTCTTTGTTAGCAGACTGTTCTCTGTATCTTTAAAGTATTTCCCCAGAAGGACAGCCATCCAGGTGGCTGATGCTGATGTGCAAACTACAGCACTTCCTGGTCTGGTCTGTGTGGTCCAACAGCCTCACTAACCTCCTTAGAGGCAGGCATCTCCTGGCTGTCCCTGTCAGCTAGCTTCCTCTAACCTGCGACTTTCTCCAAGGCAGCCCTTGGGACAGACCCGTAATTTTAACACAGCAAGGCCAAAGGCCTACCCGAGAGCCCTTCTATATAAAAACTAGAAGCAGTGGGTTGTGGGCCTTTAAGAACTGTCTCTCTCTAAGAGAAGGCGCTGCTTACTTTACTCACCAGCCCTGATTTCAAAGTGCAACGGGAAATCACTGACTATAACCTCTCTTCTCTTCTTTGGGCACAGTGGGTCAAGTGATGCCCTGCTCCCTTCTGAATGAGAGAGCTAGCTGGCTTTATTCCACTCAGCACTCTTTTCCACGCCCCACCCCCAGCCCCAGCCCCAGCCACCTCAGCAGAATTCCATTTTGAGCCTGAGAAGAGGGAGGGGAGGGGCAAATACTAAAGGAATCTTTCAAAAAACCCCTCCACCTGACCCCAGGCTGACCAAATAACGAATCTCCTGAAAAAGCAACTCGCTGATGGGTCCGGGCTGTGCCTGTGGATTTATGAGGTGACATCAGTTTGAAGACGAGGTGCAGCGCCTGAGCTGCGGGTGACACACTCCTGGATTGTTTTAACAGCCCGGGCTCCTGAAGGACACCAAATCCCTCCCTGAGCTGAGTGTTATTAAAGTGGCAAAGACAGAAAGGAGAGCGGTCCCAGATAAATCAGCTTACTTGCGCCGGGCTCACATCCCGTCGCCCCGCCCACTGGAAAGCACTCCCTGGGGGAAGGAAAGGAGGGCCTGAGACATACTTGCAGGTACATGCTTAATGCCTTAAACTCTTGCTTTGTGTTAACAGCAATTCATGGGCTCAGCTTTAAAGAAATAGATGGATTCTCAATCTGACCAATTTAAATAATCCCCGAGAGAGAAGTGAAGGGAGGATTTATGTCCTTGGTAACTAAAAGGCACTGCAGAGCTTAGCCTGGAGGCTGGGTCTCTGTGCTCAGAATCACAGAGCAATTCCAAAAGAGCCACATAAACCCTGGTGTAAAGAACTTACTGGAAGAGAGAGGAAGAGGAGAGATGTGAGTGGGAGAGAAGGGCGGCAAAGCTTTTGTCCCAGAGATAAGAGTAGATGGAAAAACAAGGCACGGAAGAAGAAATTGTATTTCTACTTTACACTTTAACATGTACAATGTATCTGTAGGTCTGTGTGCATACAGACTACAGGTATGTAATGGTCATACCTAAACATCTCTGTTTCTCTGATAGACTGAGAGCATGTTTGCTTAGCTCCAGGAAACCCAAAGGCAGATATATATATATATATATATATATATCATTAAGTAACCTTTAATTATGGAGAAAAAGGCCCCAGAGGCCTCACGTGGGAACAAAACTAACAACACACTGTGACTGAGTGGTGTTAGAGAGTGGTGGGTGACAGCTTAGGAGTTCTTTCTGGGAAAGGGAGGGAATTTTGTTGTCTAAAGAGAAGTTTTCTCTTGAGAAGGGAGAAATTATAAAGGCCCCATCAGATAAGTCAGGATCATTTATGCTTTCTCGGTGAGTCAGAGGCACTGTCAATCATGTGAAAAACCAAGGAAATGCTCTGACAGCCATGCTGTGAGCCCTCCTGTCTACATAATAAATAATAAACTATTTAGAAGTTTCCAGATGGTGAGAACAACAAAACAGGGTGTCCACGAGTAGCATGAACAAAACACGTTTCGAGGGAGAATGTACTAGAATCGAGGCAATGCTTCGTGTAGTGAAATATAAATAGAAGCCCCTCATTCATTCATTCATTCATTCATCCACTTGTGTATTTGAAGATTAAAATAATAGAGTAAATGACTTCATCAAGGCTCTTGTACAGGGTTTGGTAACACCTGGGATGTGGCTAAAGGAAATGTAGCTGCATGCATGCATCATTTCCTGTGGCACATTTTCCATATCAAAACTCCAGTACCTTACTGCTAGGCCTGTTCTCCTTGAAGAAGCCATGTTGGATAAATTTGTTTCCAGACACCCATTATCCTGCATACCTTCTTTTGTGCTTAATAAGCTTCTTGAAAATTGTTGTCTTAGAAACTTTCAGCAGTGAAGTAAGTGGCTACTAACCATATTCACTGCCGCACACAGCAAGATTCTCAAATGTGGCCTTGTCTCCTTTGACGAGCATCTTCCCAGCACACCACCACACCTTCAAGACCAGCTCTTGGTGACCCAACTTTGTACTCTGCTTCTGTGAGTTCTTTGAAAAATCTTACATACAGGTGAGGTCCTGCTGTGTTTGCTTCCTTGCTGAGCTCATTCACCAGGCCATCCCAATTGTTAGGATTCCACGTGTCTGAAGGTGAGAACGTCTTTATTGCACATCTTTATTCATCCATCTAATGACCAACACTTACACTAATGGTTTATCTCATAGATGGTGAATGATTCTGCAATGGTCAGAGGGCACAAATGTGTCTGTGTACACACTAGTTTTATTTCCTTTAGAAATGTACTGGTACACAGGATCATGAGTTTTTACGTTTTCAAGTATACTACACACTGTTTCCACAGTGTCCATACTGCTGTGCATTCCCAAACTTTCCTTTAGGACAGTCCTTGCACTGTGCTAAAGTGAGTGAGAATTCCACTTGATGGTAGGATTGGGGAGGGTAGGTGGACATGAGGCTGGAAAGAAGGCCTGTTGCTGTAGAAGGGAAACAATGCCGACTCATTTCCGAATGATAAACTTTTACCAGACCAGATCACTGAGGTAGGGCCCACCTAGAGCAGAAATGACCTAGGAGAAATGAGGTTACAGACTACAGAAAATCCCCTGGGGCTCTGAAGCACACTCTGGGCTCTCTGCCTTTCCCTTCTGTTTTATTGTTTATAGACTTTCTTTGTCACATACCTGTAACCATGCACTCCTGCAGGCCTAACAAAAGGAGTGTCAGCACGGAAGATGCATCAGCACGGGAGATGGAAAAGCAGAGTAAGGAGTGTTTGCAGACATGGGTGGGAGAAATGGAATTGGTGCTTATCTGCAAGCCCTGATAAAATTACTTTTTGGCTGAAGGATCTTATAAACCCTGTCGTCTTGCGTCTGAGCAGTGGCATTTTCATGCCTCCATTGCAAGCATTTTCTCTCTGAAAAATCAGTGACCCCAAAAAGCATTTGGTGGTGGGAAGGGGTGGGGTCCTTGAGCTAATCTTGGAGATTGAGGCAGAAACACGGCTGCTTTGGATCAGGCTGGGGGTGGGATGGGGTGGCGGGGGCATGCCTACTCTGTTTGGAGAGGCCTGTCATCAGTTGGCAGGGTCTGAGCACTCAAAGTCTTCTGTCAATAAGCACTTTATTGGGGAGATAAATGGATTTGGAGTTGAGGGTGTCTTGGAAAAAAAAATACACACTATCTGAACCTTTCTCCAAAGCTGCTTCACTAAAGCGCTCAAGGACACAGACCATGCATTGAGGAAAACATGGGTGAGAAAGAGGCTAGACTCTCTGCCCTTTTAGGAAAACAAGCTCTGGTGTTCTGGCTAACGGTAGTGGACAATCTTGGGGAGTCAGGACTCTGCAGCTTGCTTCACCTTTAGAGGTGGCAGGGACTATGACAAGCTCAGTGGCTAGCTTTACAGGAACAGAAATAACTGGCCACCTGAACAAAGAGCATGGACACTCACGTACAGGAAACGCTGTGAATTTGCCCTTTGACCCTCTGTTATGCTCTTCTTAATACACTATGCTCTAGTTCACATATAAAGAAAGAAGGCCTCACCAACATTAAGAGACATCGCCATGGCATACAATCAACAAGATTCTGGTTCTCGAAAGATGGAGTGTCCAGCTGAAGAGAAGGAGACCAAAGATCATTCTAAGTGTTGAATCTTGCTGGATGGACCAAGAATGGAATCATAAATAAACCGTGAAGTCAGGAAAACCATACATTTGTGGGAGGGAGGATGTTACGGGCTCGGTTTTGGGCCACACTGCATTTGAGGTCTTTAGCAGAATATACCAGTAGTGAGACCAAACACAATTGGATATCATGTTCAAGGAGCAAAATAATTCCTGGAGATACATGAGTGCATATGAGAGGAGGGTAGCTTGCCCCCACACATGAGCATGGAGACTGGAGGTTGGCATTGGGCATCTTCGCCTACTGCTTTCCACATTAGATTTTGAGACAAGGGTCTCCTCCTGAAGCTGGAACTCATCATTTGGGGTAGACCGGCTGCCTAGCCCATGGGATCCACTTGCCTCCTCCCTACCAGCACTGTGATCACATGGATCTTGGAGATCTGGATTCAGGTCCCCCAGGCTTGTATAGCAAGCTGTTAACCTATTGAGCCATCTCCCCACTCTCTGCCCTGATCCTCCTTAAACTTCACCATACCCCTGCCCTTCAACACCACTATTGAATCCCAAGTTGAAATCTGACCCACACTTCATGGAACATCTAGACTTGACACTTAGAACTGAAACTCTATCTTTATTCCCTCAACTGGTTATAAACTCTTTGAGGAGCCAGTACAGTGCCCAGGAGTTTTTGTTTGTTTGTTTGTTTTTGTTTTTGTTTTTGTTTTGTTTTGTTTGTTTGTTTGTTTGTTTTAGGTTCAAACCCGAACTCTTCATTAGCTGCCTGTGAGATCACAAGCAACTCACTTCTCATTCCACATCTACCCCCTGGGTTGTTAATCAGTTAGTAAATGAGAGATTATACATTTAGTCTGGTGCCTGAAACATTCAAGCATGTAGGACATTTGAGGAATTCCGGCAGATGCTATTGATAGCCCACCCACATCCTCATCCTCAAAGCTGCTCGTGGAAAACATGTGTAACTCTCTACATAGCCAGGAGAATATGTTGAGTCCTCATACAGGACAGACCAGAAATGTCTGAGACATAATCTCCCAAGAAGCCACCCTCAGTCAATGACAGATGGACAGTTAATGGATGGATACTCCTTATCTGCAGTAACTCTGAAGCACATTCCATACCACTGTCAGTGTATACTCTGTTGTCTCCCGGAGTCCTACAGCAGTTCTAAAACCACTAACGGGAAAGCTGGGCCCCTGTTATCAGCTTGCCTGCCTGGACTCACTTACTCTCACTCTCCTATCATGGTACCAGAGATCATGTACCAAGGACACCACTTGTATTTGTCTTCTCTCATCTCGGAAAGAAGATGAATCTAAACCCATGATAAAGCTTGATGCTAGCAGTGGCTCCCATTCCTTGAGCCCCCCACCTTGGGCCATTGTTGCTACAGTCTTCTGGTAATCAGTGTTCACCCTGAAAAATGCTTCAAAGTTCACAGAAAAACTAAAACCACAATCCAGATGCCAGCAAAGCCCAGCACAGAAACTGCAGCGGACAAGTTATTTAGTTTGCCCTGGAAAAATGAACAAAGAGTTCAAAAAGTCATTTTTCGGTCAAGCATAAAAATAGAGCAAAGACTATTATTGATTAGTCACCAGGCACACCCTCTCCTCTAGGGACAGATCTACTTCCTACACCTGAAGCCACTCCAGATTCACTGCTCCTGGCCTCAAGACCCTACACCTACTTCCAGGTGCCTTCCTGGAGATGTTTGCCATTACCTCATCACTACCGTCTCAGGTCAATGTTCTTGTGTGACCCGTTTCTATTATCCAAATATGGAAAATATTTCACAGAGATTACATTTGGGGTGTGCCATTTCCTGATGACCTCGAGGTTCTTACCTTCATTGCATTAGCACATTCTTCAGATCACTCTGTGGGTGTGTATGTGTGTGTGTGTGGGGGGGGACTCACTGGATGCCTGATGTCGTCACGAGGTGTTGTTTCTTGTAACAGCCAGTCAGGGGACTCTTCCTCCTCATGTTCCTGCCATGACCTCTTGCTGAACTCTGCCGCTGGGATCTTGAGGTCTGTCTTAAGAGGAAGAGAAATTCTAGAGTCAGTGAACTGTGAACTAGCATGCACTAGAGCCGTAGGGATAACTGCAGGCGATGGTGCAACTGCTGGGTAATATCCACCATCATGCTCTTGAGAGTGGCTGGTGTCTTTGGTGTTCACAGCCCTGCCTGTCCGATCCTGTCCTTCCCTGGGATAGTTTCTCAAAGTTTGACCCATGGACCTCCTATATTAAATCTCCCCCCATCTCTCTCTCTCTCTCTCTCTCTCTCTCTGTGTGTGTGTGTGTGTGTGTCTGTCTGTCTGTCTGTCTGTCTGTCTGTCTGCCTCTCTGTGTCTGTCTGTCTCTCTCTCTCTCTCTCTCTCTCTCTCTCTCTCTCTCTCTCTCTCTCTCTCTCTCTCTCTCTTGTAGGTTCTGAGGATTGGCTTGGGTCTCCATGATTCAAAGTCAAACATTGTATCCCCAACCCCTAAAAAGGGCTTCAGATGTTGTTTAGATATTCAGAACTTTCTGTGTAGGTATCTCATTCTGTATTTTAACAAGCTCTTTTGGTGACAAGGTGGCAAACTGATCAAGTTATCTATCACATGAGTGGCACCTTGTAAAGGAAGGCCTTGAGATCTGGGACAGTGAATGACTCTGTGGATGTACCTTATGTGTGGTAAACATCACAGTGTTCTCCTCAACAGCATGGCACCCTGTCACAGATAACTTTTGCTTGTAAAAGTCTCTGAGCCTGTAATGTAAGTGGAGGTCAGAGAGACACTGGGTGGGTGGAAAGCTTCCAAAGATAATGACCTGAGTGAAAAATCTGTGGGGCTTAGCACTGGGGGATGCCACAGTGTTTGTCTTGTTACTTTTTTTTATTTTTTTAATACTCATGTGCAAGTTTAACTTGGTCCTTCCTCCATACTCCACAGTTTCATTCTGTGCCTGTACCACCTTACCCTGGATTTACATGGTAATTTGTTCTCAATTCCTCTGCGTGCTGCCCCCAGAAGACAAATGTTAAAGGGTGATCATTACATACTCTCGAGTTGATTTGTATCCTTGCAAACTAAATAGCATGTTGCCCCATGTATTTTAATTTCAGCAAGTTGTATTTGTCCATAGGGCTTCCTCCAAAACTTACTCTGCTGTTGAGCATTGCATTTAATGTTGTGTGGGCCTATATTTTGTTGCTGTTTGTGGTTGGTAGGCAGCTGAACGGTGGCTCCCAGTGACAGCAGCCATCTTAGTCCTCATGTCCTTGTGGAGTCACTTAGTACTGATCATGCTTCTGATGGAAAAACTGCAGCCAAAGTCGTGAGATGCTGCCTTTTTCCTAGATCATAAAACTGTGACTTTCTCTTCTGCTCTCTGATTTGCTAACTCTCATGGAAAACCTAACATCAAGTACAAGACAAAGCCCTCCAGGCAATAGCCAGCACGGAACTGAGGCCTCTGCCCAATATCAGAAAGGAGCCGAATCATGCCAACAGCCTTGTGGCTGAATTGGAAAGCAAATCCTCCCCAGCCCAGTTGAGATTTGAGATGAGCATGGCTGGTGCCAAAACTTGATTACAGCATTATAGAAGACTTTGAGCCAAGGAGCCCGATAAGTCATATTGGCTCCTGATCCACAGAGGTTGATAAAATAAATGTTTGTTGACTTGAGAGGTGAATTTGATGTACTTTGTTGCACAGCCCCAGATACCAAATATGCTTCTGGTCAGATGTATCACACCCAGGATGATTCTCTACCATGTTTTCCTTGGTTATGTCCTACAAAGGGGCAACTAAACATTTAACTCCAACTACTACACATGTTGCAAACACCTTGAGTAAAACCCACTTCAGAACCTGTGTAGGCAGTTCCCCAGTATCCTACTCAAAGAGCTCCTGGGTAAACTAAGGAAGCACTCAGAATCCAGGGCCTGAAAAAAAAAAACTAAGAGAAATTGCAACTTTTAAAAGAGGGTGATTTTTTCCAGACCACTCTTCTTTAAGCATGAAAAGTCTTTGAGGGGAAAGAAAGACTGTTTGATAGCTGGGTATTTTCGATGGTAGATAAGGAATACTCAGGCTAATCTGTGGGAAAATTTGAAGGTTCAGTGTCTTGTCTTAGAAAAATACTCAGTTATTTCATTCTTCTTACCCAGGCTTCAGGCATGAGGAGCTGACAGCCTGGGGAGAGACGCCTTGCTTGGATCCGAGTGGACACATCCACAACTATTAAAATACTGTTTCTCTGTTTGGATTTAGTAAATGGCCTCAAGTTCCTGGGAACATGTACAGAGACCCTGCATCCATGAGAAGGCTTGTCATGCTATTTTTTTTTTACAGTAGACTGAGATATATTTGGAAGTCACTGGACTGTAGCATTTCATAACAGAAGTCCACCAGGCCCCATTTACAGTAATAGCATGCAGAGCTCTGGCCTTTGAGGGCAAATAAAATGTGTTCTTGTAACATAAACAACCTCACCTTCCCTCTGAGGACTGAGGGGCCATGAAAGATTTACTTATGTGGGTCTTTGAAACACGAGGACACGTGCAAAAACATGTTAAACATACATTTAAGCACACAGCCAGCCAGGGAGACTAAGTACAGAAGAGCGATTGTCCTCTATGAAATGTCAGCTCTAGAATCTTCTGGTAGATAATATTGGAGAAGAAAACATCCGAGGCACAAAGGACCTCAGAAGGCTCCTGAGTTCAGGCACCTCATCAGTTTTTGCTTCGTTTTCAAGTGACTCTTGGAAAGGTAAAGTGAATGTAAAGTCAAAATTAAAGTCCTCATTTTAACATATAGTTCCATGGTGTCTCCTATATTCATACTTTTGTATAATTATTATCATCATCCCTCTCTCTCAGTGTCTTGTAAAACTAAAAAATGTATACCCACGAAACACTTAACCTCCCATTTCTCATCAACCCCAGCCCCTGGCAACCACCACATAACTCTCTACTTCTGTGTCTGTGACTATACTACATGTGATAGCTTACCTTGGTTGCCAACTTGGCATACCTGGGAAGAGGAAAATTATCAGAGATTTGTCTCCATTAAATTAGCACCCACTGACATGTCTGTGGGGGCATGTTCTTGATTGGTAGGTTGACATAAGAGGGCCCAGCCCACTATAGGTGGAGCCAGGCATATGAGCTTGATTGCATAAGATGGGTAGCTGGTGGTGAGCTCTGAAGCAAGACAGTAAGCAATATACCTTCCTGGTCTCTGCTTTGTGTACCTGCTTTGCTTCCCTGGACCACTATGATGATATAAGCCCTTTCCTCCCCAAGTTGCTTTTATGTTTTTTTTTTTATCATAACAGAAAGCAAACTAGGATACTGTGTACATCAAATAAATGGAACCTTATGCTTTTGTATTTGTATTTCTGTTGACTGACTATGGCATACAACATAATGCCCTCAGGTGACAGACATCAGAATTTCCTCTCTGTGGCTGAAAGATACTTCCTTGGATGTATGGTGTTTTGAATAAGTATGGCCCCCATAGATTTGTGTGTTTGAATTCTAGCCTAGGGAGTGGCACTATTAGGAGGTTTGGTCTTCCTGGAGGAGGTGTGTCACTGTGGGGGCAGGCTCTGAAGTCTCCTATCCTCAACCTATGCCCAGTGTGGAACACAGTCTCCTTATACTGCCTGCTGATCAAAATGGAGAACTCATGGCTCCTCCATCACTATGTCTGCCTACATGTTGCTATATTTCCTGCCATGATGATAATGACCTAAGTTGTAAGCTATCCCCAATTAAATATTTTCCTTTATAAGAGTAGCCATGGTCATGTTGTCTCTTCGTAGCAATGAAACCCTAACTAAGACAGTAATGCATTGCACTACATTGTGTTTATCTATCTGTTTGTGGCTGAATGCCAGCCTGGATCTTATGAACTATGCTGTGATGAACATAGTATATAGGTACATCTTCAAGATTCTCTTTTCAGATATACATGCAGGAATAGAGTCGCTAATTTTCTTTTTAATTTTCACTGAAGCCATAATATGGTCTTCTCCAACAGCAGTACCATTTTGTGTTCCCATCCACATTGCACAAGGCCTCTAATTCATCTGTGTCCCGGCAACATTTGTTCTGTTCCCTGGCATTTGTTTGTATTAGAGCCATGCTAGCCAGAGTGAGGTGGTATTTCATGGTAGCTTTGACTTGCACTTCCTTAGTGCCAGTGTTAACCATCCCTCCCTGCATTTACTGGATATTTGTACGGGGGAATTTTCTGCTCAAGATTCTTGTCCATTTTTTAAGCTGTTATTTTTTTTTCTGTTGTTGGCTTCTAAGACATCTCTGCACATGCTGGGTAATTTGAAAATACTTCCATTCTGTGGGCTGACATTCTACTTTTATTAACTTTCCCTTTTATTACGTAGTTTTAATTTTTTTCAATTAAGTCCAATTTGTCTACTTTTCCTGTTCTTACCAATATTTTTTGTGCCATATTCAAGTCATTGCCAAATCCAACATTATGAATCCCGTGGCCTACTTTCTTTCTTAAGAGTTCTATATTTTTTAGGTCACATAAGTTTTTAACACATATTGAATTAATTTTTGCATCTAAGAGTAGGTCAAGATCCAGCTTTATTCTTTTGCACACAGATGCATAGTTTCTCCAGTATTACTTCTTTAAATAGCAACCATTTCATTTCCTACATGAAGGAGCCAAGGCAGGCCCAGAAGAAGAAACACATAGAATCTGAATCTCCGACTTCTGGTCATTTCTGTCCTATACACTTACAACTAATGCAAATTTAAATTGTTTAGAAAGTCAAAACGGTGTATTTTTTTTTATGGTGTAATTGAATACAAGCATGTAGCGCTGAGACTGATGGAGCACTTGATGGCTTCATTATAAGTGCACAGTTTATCTGGAATTCTTTCCTTAAGACATAGAGCTTAATTCTTCTCCCATTAGATGTGAACTGCACTTAGTAACTAGACACCTACAGACTAGAATGTGGCAGAAGTGGCATTTGTGGCTTCTGAGGCTAGGCAAACCATAAAGGGCACGGTGGTTTCCATCTTAGTGTGTCTCTGTTTCATGTATGCATGCATGTGCATGGGGGCTTGTGTATTCATGAAGATGTGCGTGCAGTTTTGTGTGTATACATGTGCAGGCTAGAAAACAACTCTGGATGTTTTCATTAGAACTAGGACACCTACTGGTTCCTAGAATTTCCTGATCAGGTTAAGCTGGCCGGTCACCATCGCCAGTGATTTGCCAGTCCCTGCCTCTCCAGTGCTGAGATTGCAAGTACTTGCCACCATGTCGTTTTATTACATAGGCTCTGCTGATCAGACTAAGGTCTTCATGCTTGCGTGAGAGGCACTTTGCTCGGGGCTCTGTCTCCCCCAGCCCTAGTGTGTCTTCATTGATCTTCGTGGGAGTATCCCCTGCCAGTCTTACACATCATCTCTTGAGTAGTCAGCCTCCTGCCCGTGTCCATCTCAATGGAAGCGTAGCTCGCAGACATGGGCTAGCCTTTAGGTGGCCTTAGCCCTAGTCAACATCTTCAGTGCCAGATCATCAGAGACCCTTAGCGAGAACCACCCCCTATGAGTTACTGTCACATTCATGATCCATTAGAAGGGTTTTTATTGCTTAAGCCATTTAGTTCTGTAGAGTCTTCTAATGCTAGTAGATGTCCAGCACAAAGAACTGCTTGGCCTCCTTAAGTGTCCACCAGTGGGGCAACTTCCTATTTCATTAACGTGGGAGCTTGTTGGAAGATGTTTTGACCAAGACGCCAACACTTCAGAACACACAGCAGAAGAATAGAAGAGTGAAGGCCTCCCAGTTGGCGCCTAGCTTCTTTTATGGAGTCCTCGGCTGATGCTCTTAGGCTACTCTACCAGCCTAGGCTGTGAGAATGGCCTACGGGAAAACGTCTCTTCTCAAGGCCCATCATTGGAGCTATGGGGGACACATTCCAGCCCAAGGCTATACAAAAACAGGCACCAGACCTGGGTCCCAGCTCCAGTTCCACCCAGGTCTGGGTGTGTCAGATGAGCCCAAATCCCTTTTCCTTTGAAGGTCTCTGTTTACTTTCAGCTGGGAGATTCATCAGCGACATTAAACAGGAAAAAAATGCCAAGCAAGTATAGTTTAGGTAGAAGTTTACCTGAGGAGCTATGAGAAAACACTGCTGTTCAGAGGACTCAAACATCAGTCAGAGGCCTACAGATGGACTGTCTCAGCTTTGCCACTGACTGGCCCCATAATCTCAGATGAATCACCTCATCCCCATCAACTGCAGCCCCTGTTTCTTTAAGTCAGAGCAGTATTAGCAATGAATATTTATCTGTTGACAACGTAAAACCCTAGGTAAAGTTGCACGCACTGTCTTTAAACACAGCTCTGGAGTACAGGAGCTAGTGTTAACCGTTTACAGATGAAGGAGCCTGAGAGCCAGGAAGTGATGAATCAAGGATTCAAACATAAGCACTTAACTACTGTTGCCTCAGGAATTGTGGGTCAGTTTTCAGTTTCACTTTGAGTAGAGGGTGCTAGGATTCAGATGAGATCCTGAAATGATCAGACAACATGTGGACTGTGTAGAGACTGAATGGGGGCAGATGTTTGTTTGTTTGTTTGTTTGTTTGTTTGTTTGTTTATTCATTTTACATCTTCATCACAGACCCCTCCCTCCTCACCTCCCAGTCCCACCCTCCCCATTCTCTTCCCCCATTCCCGCTTCCCCTCTACTCAGAAAAGGGGAGTTCCCCTCATCCTACCAACCCACCCCAGTACGTCAAGTCACATCAGGACTAAGCACATCCTCTTCCACTGAGGCCAGACAAGGTATCCCAGATAAGGGAAGGCGATGCCAAAGCAGTGAACAGAGTCTATGTCAGAAAGAGACTCCACTCCACTTGCTCCCCCATGAAGACCAAGCACTTTAATCCCAGCATTGTAGGTGTGAGACTGTGGAAAGTGAAGCTTCACAGTTTGGGGGTGGTTTGCATGGTGGGCAAAGGTTATCATAACTGGAATGAGATAAAGACAGAAGGCCCGGAATACCTTCTCAATTACTCTCTGAATCCCTTAACCCTATTCCACTAGGACTCACCTATTAGTTGCCACAACCTCCTGTTAGGAACATGCTGGCCATTAGCACATAGGCTTTGGGGAGACATTTAAGACCCTAATCTTGGAGTCTAATAGTGAGACAGCAAGGAAGACAAAGAACCAAACTACTTGGAAAAACTTGAGGATAAGCTTACATTCCTGCAGAACAGAGTGCATTTTCCTGTTTTCATCCTCAGGCTTGGGGTTCTAGAACATGTGGGTTAGTGACAAAGCGAAAGAGTGCTATTCCGTTATTCTCCGTAAAAATCTTCACTTTGCCTCATGATGCCCAGAATACAGAACATCAAACCAATGGACAAAAACTCCAGTTGTCTGGGCGTGAAGGTATGGAAGGATGTAGTCCCAGCTCTCGGGAGGTGGAGGGAGAAGGACCAGCAGTTTAAGATCAGCCTCGGTTACCTGAAAAGCTGTCTCAATGATGACAACAAAAAGTATCATAGGCTGACAGATTCAGAGTGTGTGTGTGTGTGTGTGTGTGTGTGTGTGTGTGTGTGTGTGTGTAAAAGAAAGAGAGGGAGAGGGAGAGGGAGAGAGAGAGATATATAGAGAGAGACAAAAAGAAGATCCCTAACGCTAACATGTTGCCCTCAGGACTAACTAACTTGTTGGCTAGTGTCTTCTGGGAGGCTGCTAAGCTCCTTTTGGGAAGAGAGCTTGTAGGTGTCTTACTGTGGGGAGTGCTGGAAAGGTGGGCATGAGGAGATTCTGTGAGGATCATGTCCTGGAGGGGCTGGGGTGAACCATCTAGCCTATCTGTGGCTTGGAAATGGAGCACTTTCATCCACAGAGGATGGAGAGGGAAGGAGAAGAGAAAAGAGATCCATGAAAAAAAAAAAAAAAAAAAAAACCTTGTTCTGGAGGCCTTGGAGAGGAAGGTAAGATAAAGAAGGGAGGGTGGCTGTGAGCCATGCAGATGTTTCTGGGCAGCTAACCAACCTGTAGACACGACCCTACTCCATTTTAAGACTCTATCACCATATTTCCTGTGCACTGCTGGTCTCATCTGAAGCTCTTGGCAGTTTCCTGCTCAAGGGAGCCATCAAAGGGATACCAGAACTACAGCTTTCTCTTGGAGGTCAGTGGGTCACTTGCATAGCAGTCAGACCACCTGTGGTGGCAATACACATATGTCATGACCTCTAGATCTTAGGCATCCAATCAGTTTGCTTTTGCCTGTGGTGAGACCACTCTTTAATCTCAACTCTACCAAGCTGCCTCCTCTCACAGCCTCCAACCTCCTCTAAGATACCTTCTTGATGATCTCCATGGAAACAGCACATTCCTTCTCCCTGCCTCATAAGAGATGGACGCACTGTGAGGGTGCTTCCCTTTCTTACTACAGAAATGGTCCCTGCTCTACTCCAGGCAGATGCTGCCCTTTCCTGCTATAAGAATGGTCCCTGCCCTAATCCAGACAGAGATAAAGACTGAGACAGAACTGTGGCTAATTCACTGGAAATCAGCCTTTTAACTAAAGATCCCTGGGGGTTCACAGGAGTCACGAGGCACCACATTTGAGGCTTTCTGGAAATTACCTGTAGGGTAGATTTGCTGAATTCCCCAATACGTCTCTCCCCAGGTAGGTACCAGCCAGGATTTTCCTGGGTCTGGAAGAGAGGAGGGGAAACTCACTGGATCTCTCAGGGACAGCCAGCAGTTTGGCAAGCTGAGTAGGAACTGTGCATGCATTCTGACGGCTGCAATGGTTTCCATTAGTATCTGTTTTCCTTTCTCTTGGGGACAAGCGTCTCAGAGGTTTCCAGCTTGTCGTAAGGTCTAACTAGAGTCCTGTGTCTCTAGGAGGATATATTCTACTCCTACTCGAAGCCACAGTTGTGTGCCACACCCACAGGAATCTTCAAAGACACACATCATAACACCATCCCTACCTTCTAGGCTTCTTCCAGCAGGATGACAGTAATAGATCTAGACATGTCCTTAGCTGGTTCTAGCACAGGAATAAGATTTCCATTTTTTAATTTTTTTGAAACAGGATCTTTAGGTAGCCCAGGCTAGCCTCAAACTCCCTATTTAACTTGTAACCTTTTTGCTTCCCCTCTGCAGTGCTAGGCTTATTTGGGGGATGCTAGGCCAGCACAGCACTCTACCAACTGAACTACATCCTCAACCTTTGTATGAGGTTTTAAATATCAAAGTCAATTTTTTAAAAAAAATCTGATGTCAAAAGAAACAAAGGGTCAAAAAATTCACATGACAGTGACCAAAGTCATGTTTCTATCAGGGATATGGAAGTGTAAGAACCTCTGGCCTGTGTTGTTTCCACAATCTGGGGGTCAGATAAGACACAAGAGACTCTAGATCCAGGGGAAAGAAACATAAAATGTGACATTTGCATTTTTGAAAGACAAAATTGCAAGTTTTACCAAAGTGGGAAAAATGTGCCCCCTAGGTGTTTTTATTGTAAAATGATGCAAACGTTCACTGGGGATTAGTTTTTCTATTTTCTGTTTGCTGATTAGCCTGGTGCCTTGTGACACATGCTCTGTCTTGCCAGCCGGGGCAGATCCCCCACAATGATAAACGCGATTTATTTTAAGAGTAACCACATTTCAATGACGTGAACCCCGCACTCTGCTCTGCCATGTGACTCATCTGTGAAGACTCTGTGGAGAAGAACTTCTGAGCATGTTTTAAAGGCTGAGCATGAACACCCCAGGGGCCGTCAGTTGAATCAAGAAAAGATAGTATTCTGGTAGCAGTAAGTCCTCGTCACCACACTCTTGTGCCCTGCCTGGTCTCCTGTGGAATTTGTGAAGGCTGTTTGGTGCCGTCCTATACTCTGCCCTACAAGTTACCAGTGCTGCCCACCAAGAACCTAAGCCAGTGAGTGAGTGAAGAGGCAAGGAGAGAAGGCTGATGCACACTGGGAAAAGGACTGGCTCTAGGGGAGGCCCTGGGCAGGAATCATATTTGAAGGTGAGGATCTTGGATAGGCGGCCTTGAAGATTCTGAGCTAAATGCTGGTCTCTAAGATTCTACAAGAGCTGCAAAGCAGAAGACGGTAGGCCACGTGGAAGGGCCACGCTGGGGCAGCACTAGCAGGCACAGGTGTGGGAAATTATCCTAGGCAACTAGAAAAGCCGTCTTTAGTCTAGCCCATGGAGACATCCCTCCAGTCTATCTCCACAAGCTGAATTAGCTGCTTGTATTACCCATTTGTCCTAATCCTTTTACATAAGAAAAATAAAGCTTGCTTGATCCAAAGAGCTGAAGAAAAAAGACAGACAGACAGACAGACAACCTAAACATGAACCGAAGGACTGACCAGATCATTCAGAATTCCATGTTACTTCTCCCTACCTTCCTGCTAAAACCAGCTGTGAAAATATAAAATTCCTGCAGTGTTTTCCTTCCAGTCAGTTTCGTTTGGGAGTTTGCTGGCTTAAAATGTCTAGAGAGAAGATATTCAAGGCAATAGTTAGAACATTTTTTTTAAAAAAAAAAAAGAACGCCTCATGATCAAGTCTGATCAGGGCATATCGTTCTCATGTTCCCACTGTTGGCAGATAATGGTCGAGAACTTTTAGGTTCGTTTCCCTTTTATTTCCACCCCCATGAAACCCAGAGGTATGTTCTGGTATGAAGCCAATTAGTACACTCAGAGTTTGACAATAAAAAGAGGTAAGATAGGAGAAATAAAAATTCCCCCTGGTTAAAAAAAAAAAAAAATCAATGTAAAAATTGTGTTGGTAATCAATGCTAATCTGATGGACCTTCATGTTGAAGCCCTGAGAATCACAGGGCCTGAACAGTTAATGCAGAGCAAGGTGGATTGTGGGACACTGAGCTGAGCATAAGGAGACACACACTCTGCTTGCAAAGGGGTAGAAAGGAGAGGGGATGCTTCCCTTTTCTTCCTTCAGAACAAAGCAAAGTGCTGTAACATCACCTTGGGTGCATGGAAAAAACAAAACAAAACAAAACAAAACAAAACAAAACAAAACAAAACAAAGCACATCACAGGTGCATTAAGTAGCTTGGGAATCCAGGAATCTAGGCTACTGGCTGAGAGAGAGGTGGGAGCTGGTGATGCTCACGTCCACCCACGACACCTCCTGACCCAAAGCTGAAGTCCCTGAGCTGACCTGCCCTCTCCACACAGAACTGGAGATTAGAAGGCCTGTGTGAGGTACCCTCTCCATGACTGCTCAAGCCCAGTGGCTCCAGAGCCACCGGTGGAACCCAGCTGAGCTCAGAGGCTGGAGGGGCTGCTGGCATCCTTCCTCTGGGGAGTGCAGAAATGGGAGCGAAGTGATCACTAAGGAGGCACTCCCCCTTATATGAGATGAAGAATGCATGGAGGGTACAGTAATCCCTGAACCAACAGTCTCCCCAAAGGGTATTTGTTGTCCAACCCTCTCTTTAGTATGTAAGGGCCTGTCCTAACACCACCGTGCAGTAGCCCTGCTTAGAGGTAGGCCTGCCGAGGGTAGGACTCTTTCCTGTCACTCAATGCCTGGCAGCAGTAGAGATTTAGCACTCTCTTGTTACATAAATGTGGGAATAAGTGAGCAATGCCTTGACAGTGTTCTACGTATGGCAGACACCCAGCATCTCACTTTCTTGTACTTTTGCTCCCCTTTTCTTAATCAGGACCTCTTGCTCATGACCCGTTCTCTGTTTCCTGACACTGGGAAGATGGAGATCATACATTCTCTGAACACGCAGCTCTGTCCAGGCTGCACTTGCTCCCAGGTGTATCCATCTCCATGGGCTGCTGTAGCAGAGGACTACAAACTGAGACGGTTTAAAGGACAAAGCTTGCTTATTTGCCACTTTAGAATATAGAAGCCCATGATCGATGGAGGTGCCCGCAAGTGTGCTGGTAAGTCTCTCCTCGGCCTGCAGGCAGGAGGATGCTGTGGTCTTTGGCTGGGTGTGAACTTTCTTGGACTTTGTCTATGCAAAAAGAAGGCAGAGAGGGGGCTGGTGTTCTTCATGTATCAGGACACCAGTCCTGTGGTACCAGGTTCCCACCTCACGACTACATTCCACTTCAGTTATCTCATCAAGGCCCGGCCTCCAAGCGCAGTCACCTTGGGATTTGCAACTTCACCCAATAAAGCTGCAAAGAATGAGAGTTCAGCTTACAAGACGAGGCAAGAGAAGCTGTCCCTGAGCCCCACACTTCATGGGGCTACCACTCAGAGACTTCCTCTAGCTGTCCTCCTCTTGAGCATGAGGAATCTGAAGCCTACAACAGAGGGTTGACCTTACTGGAGGGGACCTGCAGCCCCAGAATTCTTTTCACAGAGGAAGTCTGTGCCTCCTCCTCAATGGGCGGCTGAGAGACAGCTATTTCTGAAGACCATGAGCAGATCTCCAAAAGCCAGCTGGTTCATGTGCATGTGTGTCCTGAGGTCTCCTTGTGGTGTGAGAAGGCGCCTGTGTGGGGGGAAATTAAGGTGGGTCAGGATCCAGTAGATCAAAGGCAAGACTGGGGTCAGCTCCCCACATAGGTTCCACGAACATGGTGCAAATTTACTGCATACTTTCCTAGCTTAATGTGTAACTTTTAGACTCTAAGACATGCTATGTGCATCTTTTTGTTGTTATTGCTGCTGCTGCTGCTGCTGCTGCTGCTGTTCTCATCTCCTGAGCAGGTGGCAGGTGGAGGGACCTTACACTCTCGTTTGCTTCAGGCATTTCCTATTTATGCTGGACACCCCACAGTAATATTCACAGCCTCGTGCTTTCTCCCTTGAATGTGGCCTGACTGGAAACAATAGGTTCTATACTCCCTTCCGCTATGAAATGCAAACGCTCACACAGACCTTGTGGGGAAGGGCAGACCAGTGGAGTGGGTGTGCAACAATGGGATAGCTGTTCACCTGCCCCTCAGCCGGCTGCAGCATGTACAAGGTGCTTAGGCTCACTTCCTCCCTGAGGAGCTTGCTGATTATGTATAGGGCACAAGGCTTAAGCTCCCCTGTCTCCGGGGAGCAATGCAGGAAGGTGCACAGATGTAGCAGAGTGCTTAATTAATCAAGGCCAAATGCACAGTAGGGGTGGAGGAAGAAATACGACTTTGTCCGTAGAATTCTCCAGACTACGGCGTCTCAGCTGTAGCACAGGAAATTCTGGCAAACTAGCTTAACAAAATATAACAACAACAACAACAACAAAAAAGAATGAAAACTCTAATAAACAAAAAGAGCCCGTGAAGCTCTTCTAGTGCCCCCTGCCCCCAAGGCCTCACGTTAAGGACTGAGAAATGACTGGAGATTTTTTTTTCTTAATTCTGACTCCTATTTCCGTTTGACATTCTTGTCACTTCATGTCCAGTGACAGAAGAGGCAAGGCAGGCTGGAAACAGGTGGGAGCATCTGGACCAGCCGCTCTGACCTTTGACTGCTTGGATCAGATCTCACCGTGCACCGTCCCTCCTGGTTCCTCGATTCCCATCTCCAGATGCTGAGGCCCGTGTGCTCTGATCCCATGAGCTCCCAGAAGCTCTGTCACCACTCTTGGCGCTGACTCACTCCATGTGTTCATCTCCTCTTGTAGGAAATGGCTGCTGTCAAGTTGAAGAGTCCCGAGTCTTTAGGAAGCCCCAAAGTCACCTGCCTCTTCCTATAATGTCACAGAGTTGTTCTTATTGTAATCTTGATAGTCTCAATATTTAATTTTTAAAAACAAGTAATGTATTAATCCATGCAGAACAGTGTTCAGAATGTACCCAGTTCCTCTATAGCTTTGTAGATTTTCTACCGGAGATGTTTATTCTTCCTCTTCCTTATGATTTTCCTTAAAGAGCAGAAAATGAAATATAAAAACTATGTTGCCTTGCACTAAAAAATGTTAGTGTTGAGAACTTCATGCATGATAATGTTTCTATATCACTCCTGCCTTCCCTCCCCCAAAACTCCCTCCCAAATTCGTCATCCCTTCTTTGATTATTATTGTTACATGTATGCAAGTGTACATGCATGCACCCACACAGATACATACATTCAGCACTGCTCGTGTGTATGTGCACCCGGGTCTGACCACTTGGGATTAGAGAACCTATGAAAGAGCCTCATCCCTGGTGTAAATTGCTTCTTTCTCTCTCAGCAGCCATACTACCACATGGAATTTTCTCTGCCCTACTGTGGCACGCCAACCAATATTGTTGTTATGCTGGTCTTGTTTAGGTAATCATATTGTTGAAATTTAATGGTTACGCTTTCTCTGTTGTATCTAGAGGACAAGGTCTGGCAGTAGGTACCTTTAAAAATACATTTACTTTATAATATATAATGTATATGAATACTCATATTTACATAACTGTCTTTTACCTGTGAAGTGGAAGTTGCTGGTTTCTTTGAAGACTCAGTTGTGTCCCATGATGTTTTTCTGCACGATGTCTAATGAGAGGGCATGTGATGCTTTGCTGGGAGTAGACACGTGAGAGGGTGTGTGGCGATTGGAAAGAGTATAAATAGAACCCCGGACAGTGGGGCAAGGCTTTTTGCATTGCTGCACTGTTACACTGTGCAGCTCTTTGCTTATCTTTGCTGGTCTTTGTTGGCCTTCACTGGTCTTTACTTCACAATGAGAAATGTTCCAGAGAACTTCTTGTGGTACTTTGGCTAATTCTGGTTGCTTCCACTGACTTGTCCGATTCGGCAGAGCCTGGCAGTTTCTGCTGGATCGTGCCACCGATTCAGATTCATGTTGTTGTTTGGTGTTGGCTATTGGACTGGACTGCTGGTGTCCTGACAACACAGAGTGTGATTGGCCCAAGGAACTACATCTAAACAGCTCTACAACCCCTTTTTCCTGTTTACATTCTTTCTCCTCTTCCTCTGGCCAGTAGGTTAAAAGTGCGGTTGAAGTGTTTAAGAACCCTAAAGTGGGTTTTGAAAAATTTAAGCCTACATACCCAAATGTATGTCTATGCACTACATGTATGCTTGATGTCTGCAAAGCTTGAACAGGCCATAAGAGTTCCTGGAACTGAAATTAAAGAGAGTTGTAAGCCACTGTATGCCTGCTGGGAACCAAACCCTGGTCCTCTGCAAGAGCAACCATTGTTCATTGAGCCATCTCTCTAGACTAAGGTACTGCTGCTGTTGTTTTGTTTTGTTTTGTTTTTCAAGAAACTTTTCTTTATAATAGTTTCAAATTGGTAGAAAGGTAAGGTATATTTGTTAACAGTTAATGAAACAATATTGATACATAACTGTGACTGGAACTCATTCTGAATTGCTTAGGTTTTGTTGTTGTTGTTGTTGTTGTTGTTGTTGTAGGATACTATCTAGACTGACAGTAAATTTCATCATTGTGGCACTTTATGTTACTGTTGTCTATAGGATTTCTCACCTCCCAGTGTTTCCTGATGATCTTGACAGTGTGAAGAGTATTATTGGTGAGGCTTAAAGTTACTTTCATCTGGCTTTCAAATGTGATTTCTCAGATAGTGTTCTCACAGTTCAGACTAAGATTCAAGGTTTTCTAACCAAAAACATGAAAGCCCTCTACCATGAAAATTTTAAGACGATAAAGAAAGAAACTAAGAAACACATTAGAAGATACAAAGAACCTCCATGCCCATTGATTGGCAGAATTAAGCTGTGAAAATAACTATATCACCAAAAGCCCTATAAAACTCAAAACAATCCCAGTCAAAATTCCAATGATATTTTTCATAGAACTAGAAAAAAAACCCTAAAATTCATATGGAATACAAAAGATCTGAGTAACCAAAGAAATCTAAGCAAAAAGAATAATACTAGAGGTTTCACAATACCTAAACTCAAACTATACAACAGAACTATAGTGACAAAAACAGACATGTGGCCCAAGTTAATGATGAAGATAATATAGAAGTTCTAGGAATAGACCCGCACAGCTTCAGCCAGCTAACTGTGTCAACAATTTACAGAGGAAAAGAGCAACCCTTTAAATACCAGTGCTTGGAAAAGATATCCGCACATCCAGGGATGAAATGATATCAACATCTCTCATCCTGTTCACAATAAAAGCAACTAAAAAAAATGGATCAAATACCTTAACGCAGGATCTAAAATGCTGAAAATACAGGGAAAGCACTTTAAGATACTGATACAGGAAAGAACTTTCTGGAATGGATTGCAAACACAAAAATAGCTCTGTGATTTTGTAAATGGGATTCCATGAAGTTCAAAGGCTTCTTTACAGCAAAGGAAAAAAACACCAGAGCAGAGAGGAGGCCCACAGCATGTACTTCAGACAGGAGTCAACATCTAGAATGTACAGAGAACTTAAAAAATAATTTGTAAAAACCTCAAATATTCTAATCAGTAGATAGGCTAATGAACTAAATAGATAATTCCAAAACAGGAAAAAAAAATGAAAGGAAGACAAATGTCCAGGCACTTTTAAAAAATATATTCAATCTTTGGCCATTGGGAAAAATGCAAAGTGAAACTTAAGGGTCCACCTCATCCCAATGAAAATGACTGTTATCAGGAAAGCACAGGGCAACCAATGCTGATGAAATGATGGGGGAAAGTAGCCCCTACTCACTGCCAACAGGAAGTAAATAGGTACAGCCATCATGGAAATCAGTACGGAAGTTTCTCCAAAAATGTAAAAACAGAACTACCAAAACAAAACAAAAAACAGAAATGAATTAACATATAACAGCTCCTGGGCATATCCCCAGAGGATTTCATACCATGCCACAGATATACCTACACATCATGTTAGCTGCCACCCTAATAACAACTGCAAGGAAGCCGCATCACTCTAGATGTTCATCAGCAGGTTAATAGATAATAAAAATGTGGTACATATTCACAACGGAGTGTCATTCTACTGGAAAAAGAAAAATATTATTCTTAGAAAATGGATGAATATGAAAATTATATTAAGCAAGATATCCAGACTCAGAAAGACAAATATTGCATGTTTTCTCTCATATGGGTACTTTTAATTTTTAATGTGTGTGTATATGTATTTTTCCATGGGTGTATATTTATGATGTGTTCATGTGTGTGCATGCATGTGTGTATATTTTTATGTGTGCCTATATAGATCATAAAATTTCAAAGAGCTTACATCCAGGAGAATGGGGTCTTAAGTGGGAAGGGATAAAAGAGGATTACATGTGATCTGAAGGCAAATTAGGGGCTCTCAGGGGGAGGGAGGGACCAGAAGGAGAGGTCAGGAGAGTGGGAGATCCGCAAGAAGGAAGTGTGTACATAAATGGCTGACCACCTCTAGATAAACCTTTGCTTATCTGTGAGTTCGCTCCTTATTTCTCTTTGCGTATTGAATCCTCTGAACATCACCATGGTTTGGTTTTATTCAGGTTAAAGATGAGAAATTGTCTAATGTTTGGAAGGCTCTGGAGGTAAGAGCTGAAGAGATTCTCTGCAGTCACAGGTCTCTAACTTTTTCTGGCAGGGTAGGACTCTGCTCGGCTTTTCTGGTGGCTGTTATAGGAGCTCTCCACCCTCAGCCTTCCCGTGGTTCCCTCCCTGTGAGCTCACTTCCTGTTTAGCAACTGCCTAGGAAGGAAGTCAGGACCAGGTCAGGCCCCAACCCTCCATCATAACCGCAGGATGGCGAGGCTGCACGTCACCATCATCTGTTGCAAAGTTCTCATTTTATAGTGGGAGGCGTAAGATGCGGGAGGTCACACAGTGGGTGAGAGCAGAAGTCCTGACCAAAGGTCACTTTCTTTACTTTTTAGCTTGGCCGCTTTCCATGGTGCCTGCCTCTGCTTGGAGTCCGGTGGCTGCCTTCAGTGAAAGCCTCTAAATTTTACTTAAACAGAACTCCAGGTAATCTAGAGAGTGAATCCAGCTGGGTTGAATTTTTTTTCCCCCTGCCTTAAAAGAGGGCATTAACCCAATGGGAGATGTGCTACAACCGGGCATCCAAGCTCCAGTGACCTTTGAATGTGGGCACCTGGGCTTTATTAGGTGCTAAATACTTTGACTATCATCCTGGCCATAACCTCTGATACAGCATCATTTTCTCTTTGGCTTGCCCAGGGTTCCTGGGATGCTCATTCTGCCTGTCCGTGGTATAATTATTTGGTCTGAAGAATCTCTTCCCTCCTTTATTTAAAACATAGTCCACCCAGTTGAAGCTAGAAAGCAAGTATATGAGGTACTTGGTTGTTGTATATGAGTGTATTAGTATATGAGTCACACCAGGTTGTTGCTTTTATCCTTCTCCTTTGCAGAGAAGCCTGTGTTTTAAGAATCAGCTCAGCTTTCAAAGGAAAGGGTTGGCAAAGTGTGGTCCACAGGCCAAACTCACCTTTCCCTCTGTTTCTAAGCAAAGAATTCACAGCTCTAAGAAAGGAATGATGTTTTAAGTCTTTAACACAGGCAAAGGGTAGGTAATAGGCACTATCTTTAAAGACCAAAGTATTTATCATCCAGCCCTTTATTGAGAAAAATTTCTGGACCCTGATTTGAAGTTGAGATGGAAAAACACCGAAGCATTCCCAATAGGTTAGGGATATCAGTTGTGTAATAGGGGCTCTCGATTGGCTGAGGATGAAATATTAAATCAGAAGGAAGATTATATTAAACTCAGTGTAACAGTTAGCTTTGTCAACTTGACGTAGCGTAGAATCACGCAGAGAAAGTGTTTCAATATTGCATTGGCCTGTGGGCAGGTCCGGAAGAACTGTCTTATTAAGTTAGTTGATGGAGGAGGAGCCAGCCTACTGTAGGTGATGCCATTCCCTAGACAGGAGTCCTGGATAGAAAAAAAAAAAATAGAGCTTAGCACAAGCAAACAAGCATGCATGGGCATTCATTTCCCTCTTATCTCAATCGTGGATGTGACATGACTAGTTGTTTCAAATTCCTTGCCATTTTATTTTATCTTCCATTTATCTTTATGATGGACTATAAGTGTTAACTCTGAGCTGAAATAAATCCTCCTCCTCTAAGTGGTCTCTTGCAGGGCTGTGCTAACCCAGCAACAGAAGTGGACCTAGGAAAGCTAGAGTGGGAAGTTGAAACCAATAAAACAAAGAGGATAGTTGGCAGCCAGTGGTCAGAATTTAAAACCAGAGAAACAGAAGGAGTCAGTAGTAAGTTAGGGCAGGAGGGGTGATCCTGGAACAACTGCCACCCACCTCTCCAGTGGGTGCCATTTTCTTAGATGCCAATGAGAGACACAGGCAGGTGCGGGTGGGGTACACAACAGGGAAGGAAAATGACAGAAATAGAGCCTACCCAAGGACATAACTTTGACCTCTTTTACTCTCACATGCTAGTAGAAATAAGAGGATTGGAGAGTTTGGTTGATGTCTTGGAATCAAAGAATATTTTTTTCATTGACTATTAAATACCAGTGAAATTGGCAAGGGATATGGTGGGGGGGCTGAGATGAAGAAAATAGGTTACAGTAACAACAGGAGAAAGAAGGTTGAAAGGTAAAAGTGAACTGAAGGCCTGGAGTTTCTCTAGAGCCACTCACAGGAAAGCGAGGTAGCCACAAGCGGGATCTTCCTGGCATCTGGGACTCCATCTTGGCACTTTTGCCCTCATGGAACCCTGACACAGAGTGTCGGGAGCCCAGATTCTGCCAAGTCTCATTGCCTGACATTTCCACTACGTGCTCACATGCATCTTTGTTTCGGAGGAAGGACTAGGGAGGGTGAGGTGTTCTAGTCTGGGACACAGTGGGTGGTAAGAGTTTCCAGGAGGGCAAAGACAGGCTGATTGGTTCAGTCACTTAGGGCATGTTATTTATTAACCAGCCAGGCCATATCCTAGTGCCCTACCCCACCCAACGAGAAGCCTCCTTTCTAGGGTCACAAATTTCGGTCCTCATCAGAAAATGGGAGGGCAAGGGACAATATAACGGTTAACTCTGTACAAATCTACCTCCTCTGATGAACAAAGAATTTGACCAGACAGAGGGAGGTCTCTTAACATTTTATTATATATCATTGCTTACTTATTTGGGCTATGAACACATAAAGGTTCTGCATCAGTTAATTTGGGCCGACAACAAACCACCTCAAAGATTGAGGACTTAAACAGCAACGATTCGTTTAACTCTCGATGCTACGGATTGGTTGAGCAGTTCAGATATAGGCCAGCCTAGCTGGCCTTTACCAAGTTTCCATGAGCATCTTTAATTGGAGGGAGGATCAGCAGATGGTTAGATGATCTGAGATGGTCCCACTTCACTGTCTGCCTTATCACCAAACTGCCAGTCAGGGCAAAAGGGAACACAGGACCTGTGTCTCTAATTCTCCAACAGATTTGCCTGCATTCATTCACAGGACTGATGGCAGAGGACACAAGGACACCAAGAGAGGGAAATGTATGCATAATTCTTGTCTCAAGCATCTATTTATTTTATTTGGGGATGCACAGGTGTCCCAGTGCATATGTAGAGGACACAGCACAACTTACCGGAGTCACTTCTCTCCAAGAAGTAGGCCCTGGAGGTCAAACTCAAGTCATCAGGCTTGGCAGCACAAGCAAATGTCTTTACTTGCTGAGCCATTTCCCTCGTCCTTATATTGGCCTTTTAACGTTATCAGAGTACAGCTAAGGAAAAAGGCTCAGTTGTTAAACTGATTACCACATAAACAGGAAGACCAATGTTGAGATTCCCCATTAAGTATGTAAAATGCTGGGTGAGGTGGCACAGGCTTGTCTCTCAGCACTGGGAAGGCAAAGACAGAAGTGTCTCTAGACCCCACTGGCCAGCTGATCTTGTCCAGTCAGTGAACTGCAGGTTTTGAGAGAGATCTTGCTCCAAACAACAAGGTAGAAAGCAATCTGATGTGGATTACACCCAATGATGACCTCTGCCCGCTCCACATGTGCATATGCATCTTTAAACAGCTGTCAAGATGCTGGCTTTGATTTATTGTAGAAACAGAAGTGATGAGGCAGTATCAGTGCATTTTAAATGAATGGTGGTTATTTTAGTGTAAAAACAGTGCTGAGTGCTTTGCTCCCAGTATTTCATTTTCTCCTCTGAGGTAGTCAATAGTGGAGCATCCTTCAAAGGCAGGGCCAATACGCAGACTCCATTTTTAAGTCATATGGTCCGCAATCACCCCTTATGCTCACATTACTTTTGAGGATTCAGGATTGGGTAGAACAAAGTCCCCATTGTTTTAGAAACAAAAACAAAAGAAAAATTCTCTAGAATTCCTTTTCTCAAGTCCACAGAGTCTTGGCAGGCCCAAGTCAAGGGACAGAATGGGCGCTCCATCCCATGACACCTAAAGAGGAAGTGGATTTGGCTCCGATCTGTTAGGTGACTCAGACGAGTGGTCAAGCTGGGTATTTTTCAGTTGACAGTTGACACTGACATGAAAGATGGATGATCCAGGTGTGTACATGGCAAGGCTGCATCTGTCATGTGATCTCTTCAGGGTCGGGATTTGGGTTTTTCCAGCCCTTGTACACAATCCTTCCTGCCCAGCCGTATCTCCTTCCTTCTGTTTCCACATTTTCTAAGACCCTTTCTGTTCTAGAAATGTGTGATGCCGTAACATACTGTTGCGGAGAAGAGATCATTTTAACTAAAATCAGTGTCAGTCTCTCACTCTCAAAACAAAGCCCTACTCTGTGAGAAGACCCTGTGATGCCGCTCAGCAGCAGACCAATTCACTGGAAGTGGGGGATCTGGGGAGACAATAGGCACTCTATTCATAACGGAAACTCAGACTTGAACGCCTTGGGTCTGGCTCTCAACCCTCCACGCACTATAAATTTTATCATTTATGCATTGACTTTCCCCAGCAGGAAAGAGACCAGCTAAAGTAGCATGTAACATCCTTCCTGTTCCCATGCAGCTGGCTGAGACTTCTCTTCCCTCTGGTCAAGTCTGATTTGTATTTCTTCCTGGTTAGTACGCCCCCCCCACCCCCCAGCGCTCCAGCTTTCTTTCTGTCTCACTGTAAGTGACATAAAGAAAAGTGCGTGACCTTGCAAGAGTAAGCAGACTCTGAGAGTCCACAGGAACTCAATACTCAGGACAGGACAAGGCCTTCTGTCTCCCCACTTCTTTTTTTTTTAAATTTACTTTTTTATTAATTTATTCAGATCACAACTCAATTGCTAGCCCATCACTTGTATCCTCCCATTCCTCCCTCCCTCCCACCTCCACCCTGTTCCCCTCCCCTAGGTCCATGACTGAAGAGGATCTCCTCCCCCACTTTATGGTTACAGGCCGTCAAGTCTCCCTACTTCTCAACCTCAGTTTTACCATCTCAACAAATCCTTGGGAAGGCCTCCTGGGGGAGGGGGAAATCACCTTCCCATCCAATCTGATGGCTCCAGACACCTAACCTTTCACTAAAGGGTTCTGTGGCTGTTTCTATTTAGGTGTCTATGTTGTTGGCTGACCTGCTTACATACCATGTGTATGTGCCTTGTCCCCTCCTTTCTCCAGCTACCCTGGGCCCCATCTGGAGTCCACCTGGGGCCCAAGCAACACACTGTTCAAATTCAGTTAGCTTTTACGAGTGTTCCATTTCACAGAGCACGCTCCCTGTCGTTCACAGACAGGAGAGAAGACAGAATTGAACAGAGCTGAATGATCTTGTGGATTTCTCTAGATTATAAGAATCAATACCCCCCAACCTTTTCACCATGCAGTAAAACTAGATTACAACATGGAAACAAGTATTTCTCCTGTCTCCTTGATGACTAATTTATCAAGTCAACCTCAGGTGTCTTTCCTCTTGAGACCAAATCTCTCACTGGGACCTAGATCTCATCAATTTGGAGAGGCTGGCTGACCAGAGAGACCCAAGGATCTGTCTATCTCTGCTTCCCCAGTGCCAGAGTTACAAGTCCATTCTATTGTGACCAACTTTGATGTGGGTTCTGGGGAACTGAACTCAAGACCACATGCTTGCATAACAGGCACTTTAATGACTCAGCCATCTCCCAAACTACTTTATCCAATTCCCCCACCCCACCCCCAATTCATTCTATAAATATGACACAGCTCAAAGTTCTATAGATGAGACAGTATGAGCTTGCTACCTCTGAACGAGGCCAAAGGACCTGACTAAGTTATAAGGGGCTTCTTGAACTCGTCTCCAATGTCAAGGATCATTATGAACATGGGGTGAAATCACCAGTGTTCATGGCAGGGCAGGGACCCTACATCCACACCCAGCCCATCATCCTAAATGGAAGGCTTTGACACAGTCCCATTAGGGAGACGTGCCACTGCCCAGGCTTATAATTAGTGCTGCAAAAAACTCAAATACTTTGCTTCTCAAAGGTCAGTCAGCAGCTTCGCTGAGGCCCTATAAACTGGCTTGGCAAACCTCACCGTCTAGACACATGTTCTCTATTCTGCCAAATGGCAATTTTCTAATTTTACCATCTCTTCTTCATTTATTGGTTGGCTTCTCAACATAAAGATGGGCTTTCCTTCCCTCTCCATTGGTTGTCAGTGGTCTCAGCTTTTAGTTAATAGTCTATAATATTTAAAAACAATTAACTCTTTTATCTAATCTATCTCAGAGTTGGTCAATAGAAGCTCCCACAAGCTGCAACCTCAGTCTTTTCCTCTATTTTTTCTTTGGGCATCTTGATACTTCTTAAAATGAAAAGATACTGCAGGCTTGGCTCTTTTTTTCTCTCCCCTGGCCACAGAATCCACCATTTCTTCAAAGAATTTAAATTCTTCTTAGTAGAGAATGTGTTCAGGAACCAAGACTGGATGCCTGATATGTTCACTGCCTTCATGACTCATTAGTGTTAGACCTGTTAAAAGGACAGAACTAGAATATGAACACACACAAGCACACGCCTGCCCTTAGGCATCCATCTCTGTATTTATAACCAGACACATCAGTCAGCTCCTCTGGAGGTCTGTGCTCAAAGTGCCACGTGCTCACACTGTGAGTTCCCATCCTAACCTGATATCACTGGATTCGTTCTGCCCTTTATTGGGAACACGTGCATAATGAATGATCATCTGTGAAAGTGAGGAGAATCCAGTGCTAACATTCACAGGGTAGCTTCAGAGTCACTAGCCCATCCCACCCACACCTCCATGAAAAGCAAGCCTCATTGTAAAAGCCCAGGAAACGATTGGCAGTTCACTTCCTGGCTGAAGGCCACACAGTCAACAAACACCGAGTTAGCGCCTCCTGAAGCATCAGGCTAGAGCACGAGGCTTGTTCCCCTCTTGGCTTGCTTTGAGGCATTTCCCTGAAACCTTGTCTAAGACATCTGCACTCTCATTCCTGAGGCTCTGCTACTGACATGGAGACAAAGTACACCTCTAATGAAATTCCAAGTAAACACTCAGTGAAGGCTTTCTCATTTCCCCGAAGTTAATCCAAGAAACCAATCATAAATATCTCCGTTCCCATAAACACAATTACCCGCTTATTGTAAGAGCGTTATCTCCCAGGGCTATCCACATTCCTATGGCTTCTCTACCCCCATAGTTAGGCATGAAGGTCTCGCTTCTCTTCCAGTAAACCCTGATCTTAACAAAGGCTCTCCAATACCTGTTTCTCGAAATGCACAGCAGGGCAGGAAAGTGCCATAGCCACAGGAGTTTATTTCAGATCCATCCACTTCTCACATTCTCCACCCTCCATATTTAAAAATATTTATCTAATTAAGTTTATAAGTGAGAAACTGAGAAACATATGGAAGTAAGGAAAGGACCAAAGATGTGAAATAGGCCATTCATTCTACCCTCCTCGGCTACTATTCCTGAACTGGGGGACTTGGCTGAGCTCTGATGGAATGCCATGCAATAAAACGTCCATAGGATGCCAAGTTTAGGTTCAATATGAAAAGAAAACAAGATCCCTCCTACAAGACAAACTATTCAGTTTGGAAATGAGAGGGACTTTTAAAAGGTCCTGCGTTAACCCTTCACGGTGAGGAGTTTCCACAGGGCAAGAACCAGTCTGCGTCTTGGAGAGCTGCTTAACGGGCAATGCAGAGAGGGTTCAAAAGCTTTTATTTCCCTGAATAGGGACCTGTTTCCTTTGAAAGCCTTGCTCTCTCTCCCTTTGCACAGAATCTCCTTCACCATATCCTGTCTAAAGGGAGAAAATGTATGAAGTGGAGGAGAGGGGCCCAATGCCAGGTGCTAGAGATTGTACACAACGCATTCAATTCTCTGCTCTTTAGAATCCATCCCTTTCAAAGTTGGTTCACAAAAATGTCCAAGTCCTTGAACAGGGTTAGCTCCATGGACTAACCTAGCTAGGAGTCTGGGTAGATGCTTTCTCAATACATGTAAGTTGTAAGTCACAACAAGTGAAAGAATGGGACAAGCTTTCCCAGATTGACTTGAGTGTTGTGTTGTTCAGATCTGGTCCAGTTAACCTTGATCATTGTGTCACACTATGACACAATGATAATGTTTTAGAGCAGTGGTTCTCAACCTTCCTAAGGCTCTGGCCCTTTAATACAGTTCCTCCTGTTGTGGTGACCGCCCCCAACCATAAAATTGTTTATGTTGCTACTTCATAACTATAATTTTGCTACTGTTATGAATCATAGTGTAAATATCTGATATGTAGGATGTTTGATATGTGACTGCTGCGGAAGGGTCCTTGAACCCCAAAGGGGTCTTGGCCCACTTGTTGAAAACTAGTGTTTCAGAGGTTATCAGTTTATCATGGCAAGAAAGGCATGGTGGGGCCCAAGCAGCTCGATCGGTGACATTGAGAGGTTATAGCATGACTTTTTCATATCTTGCAGGAACAGGAGCCAGAGTGCTTAACTGGAATGAAGGTAGATTCCCAGGTCTATCCACAGAAACTTATTCTTTCCAGCAAGGCCACAGTCCTAAATGTTCCTGACCTCCTCCAAACAACTGGTTCCCAAACTGGGCATGACTGACTGGTCCAACATGTGAGCATCATTTCACATTCAAATCACAATAGCCTATGGCTATGGTTTTGTTCCATTTCTACTTTTAAGATGATAAGTATGTGTCCCAGGCAATTAGGATAGACCTGGTCACACTGTGTTGCATACTTCTTCAAATGGCAGTTGCTAAACTAGATGCTACAGATATGTCTATGACCCCTGCCATGATGCTAGCTGGAATTCTAGCTCTTTGCAGTGTTCTTTCGCCTCGCTAGTCCAGAGATGCTGCTTGAATTGTGAATTGATCATTCCTGCTCAGCCTATAACCATGGAAGAAGCCCAGCTGCTCCGTTCAGCAGAAGACCGACACAGAGGAGTCAGGCATGCATGTGATCTTTCAAGCAGTCAAGCGATGATGTGTGAAGTGAAGGTGACCTTGAGATAACAAAAACATGGGTCCATTTCCCAGCCCTATGCAGTGAACAACAACAAAATATGTCTTCTCTGAGTTCCAGGTCACGTCTCGAATGCCAACGTGTGGCCCTACTTAAGTCAAAATAGCTCCATCGCTTCATTCACAGGACACACCTGCTCATTTAGGTCTGGGTGAGTTCCAGCTTAAGCAGCACCGTGTTTGTTTTCAGTACTACTTTCTCATGATTTAACTGCGGGGGTGGAGCCTTGTTTGTTAGTCCCTGTGGCCCCTTCCTTAGAGTGAGTTCATTCTCAGCAACCTCATTCCCCTGGTCTGTGGTTTATCCTCAGCTGGGAACTTTCTAGTCCCTTGGCATGGATTGGGGCGATGCTTAATGTCTTCGTTCCTTCACGTATCCATGGCTACATGGATATGAAGGAGAGGCAGAGGAAGCAAAGCCACTTGCCTAAAACTCCTAAACCGAGCAGCAAGCTTTGTGTCTCAGAGTGTGGGGAACAAAGAATTGGGGAGAAACCCTCTGCTGGAGAATCAGCGGTGAAAACCCTCTAACTGGTCCAAATATCTTGCCGTGGAAAGTGTACAGGATGAAAGGATCATCATAGTCCACCTGGCCTATTACTGCCACAGAGTGGGTGGCTTAAACACCAACGTTAAATCCTCAGAGTTCTGGAGGGCGGCAGTTGAGAATCAAGTTGATCTGAGGTAGACTGTCTGCTCAAGCTGCGCTGCTGGCTTTGCTGCTGGCTTCCATAGGTCACTCTGAACTGCAGACATCTCCAAATGATGGTTCCTTCTGCTAAGAGCATGAGTCGTAGCTTCAGAGCCACATCTTCATCACATGAGACCCCAAGTGCTCATGCAGAAAGGCTAAGTTCAGAGTATGAAGGGAAAACGGGCAAACATTCATTCATTCTCTGAAAACCATTCATGTTATGGGGCCACATGGGAGGCTGACATTTTATTTGAGTGCAAATTAATTTACAAACCATCTTTTCTGTATTGCCTATCAGGTTCTGTCTTCTGATCTAACTCTTTCCTACCCAAATGGTAGAATCTGAATTGGCAGACAGCACTTTCTGATAGGAGAATGCTTTGGATTCTTGGTAATTGTTTTGTGCCTCTTCAGTAATCCTCTAAATGCTGTATCTTTGAGCACTGTCATTCTCATGGTGACACTAGTAGTGGTGGCAGAAGTCTTAAGAAAAGATAGCACCTGATATTATAGACAGTACATGGCATTCCTGAAACAATGAGTAATTAACTGAATTTCATTTGATAACTTAAGATAAAAATGCATTTGTAAAGGAGAGCATATCACTTCAAGTGTTTCAGGCTGCACGAAAAAACAAAAACAAAAACAAAACAAAACAACAAAACATGAGAGATTTTATATGGAATGTAGAAACATCTGCCTGAAAGATCCATCCACTTTAGAAGCAAGATTTCCAGGTTGAAAAGCCACTAGAGGTAGAATTTGGCACAGATGCTCCTAACAGTATAATGTTTTGCTGCGTTCCTGCAAATGTCTACTTTCTGACTTATGTAAACGTACACAGAGAAATAATGGAAGCCAGCGGCCCTCGGTGGATGCTCTCTGCCTATTACTTTGCAAAATAATTTGCTGCACCTTCTCTTAGGAAAATGAATTACATTGTCAACAAGACTCATCCTCCTTTGGAAAGGAATTTTAACAGTTGTCACTACGCAAGCAGACCCCCGAGGCTCTCAAGATTGTCTAACTGCACCTGCATTCCTCCCCGAGCATGTCCTATCCTCACAACCCTGCCAACAACATGGGTGCTCTCTCTGAGAAATGCAATTTTATGCATCTTGTGGCGTTTCCAGGTACATTTTAGCATCTTGTATGGTTGAGCTTCTTCATCCAGCTCTACATCTCTTATAGTTTTGGTTGAGAGCCTAGCCTTTAATGGCTGAGCCATCTCTCCAGCCCTATCTCGACATTTCTATACAGACATCAAATTGTATTTAAAGTAAAAATGGAAGGTGCAAGGAGGGAAGAGCAGAAATTCTCAGAGTAATCTTTTGGGTTCCCTCTGCCTCTAGGCCCCACTGCCACTGCTCACCCCTCTCCTGCTCCTCCCAGGCAAGCTTATCTGCTGCACTCTAAACTCTGTCCATCTTCCTGCAAGATTAATGCTCTCAGGACAGTGTTAACACTTAGCTCTCCTGGAGAGAAAACAGATTCTGTATGGTTCGGAGACAGGCATCTGGGGCCCCACACTGGCAATCAGACAGGCCCTAGCAAGATGAGTTCCAGGTGGAGAGAGTGGCCTGAGAGAAACAGGCTGCATGAACTCAGGCTGTGGCATCAGAGCAAAGCAAAGCAAAGCAAATCCAAAGCAAAATACTTCTATATATAAGCCAAATCCAACCAAGCGGCTACTGGATGAGTACCTGAGCCACTCAGGGACAGCCAGGTTTACATTTGGGGTTCCAGTCAGCGGCACAGCAGTTAAATGCTCATTCTTTCAGTTCTTCTCACTGGGCAGCGCTGGAGAGTTAGTTCGGTGCTTTGCACATGCTGAGCAAGCGCTTTACCACAGAGCTACATCCTGAGTCCCGTGTGGATATTTGCCATTGTCCCATGGGTCTGCACCTTACTGATGAATAATTTAAGATAGATATTGCGGGGTGTAAGTTTTGTTGTCAGTGTAGCTAAAGCATTTCATTTGGTCGCTGTTGCATCCTCTGCTTTATGAATGTCAGAGTTGTTCTCACACAGCCAATAGGCTAGCCAGTGGGGCCTCGTGAAGCTCTTGCCTCAAGACCTTTCCTGATTCCCTATTGTCTCTAGATGAAGTCATTGCTCTGAAAAGAAGGAAGAATCAATCGACATCTGTTTTCTCTGACAGTCGTGATGCTTGCCCTACATATTGCTCCTGTCCCCTACTTGGTTTCTTTGTTCCAAATGGAGATTGATTGGCGTGATGCTTAATGTTGCCCATCAACTTGACGGGATCTGGGATGGCCTAGGAGACAGGCCTCCAGCCACGCCTGCAAGAAGTGGTCTTGGTTAGGTTAATCACGGTGGGAAGACATGCCCTTAAAGTAAGTGGCACCATCCCTGGGCCTGGAGTCCTAGGTAGCACAAAAAAGGAGAAGTTAAGTATGGACATTCATCCTTCCATTCTTCCTGACTGTGGACACACTGGGACCAACTGCTTTAGGCACCCACCACTATAGCTTCTCTGCCATGGGGTACTGACTGTTCTCTGAAACTGTGGGCTTAAGTAATCTTTTCCATCCTTAAACTGCCTTTGTCTGCATGCTCTGTTACAGCAAGGAAACGAGTATTAAGACAACGTGTAGTCTGTCACTACTGCTTGGATCTACCTACTAGTGACCCTAAGAGATGAGGTAATTTGAACTGTTTCTAGGGTAGGTACTTGAATTGCCATCTAGCTTCCTTCTGAACCCCAGTACCATGGTGTCAGTTTATTGTATTTGAACCAACTCCAATTTGTAATCATCTCGTAGGGCTTTGTGCCCAGAGATCTAAGAGTGGTTAAAAATGAAGTCACTAACATAGTTCGCGTGGGTTTTGTTAAAGGCTCCTGAGTCTCCACAACAAATGTCCAGACCCATTTTATGACACCTACAGTCCCCTCAATCCCTGCCCTTGCTCTGTAGTTTATGCTTCCCTGCCTCCACACTCAATGGCTTCAGCAGGCTTTTGTCCCCTAACAATCCCATTGGGTGACCTTGAAGAGCCACTCCCTTTGAGAGGGATGTGTTGACAACTCAGAGACTTCTTACCACAAGGGCTGACTCATGATTGGAAAATGTCACACCTGAGAAGAAAAGTGGCATTCGGTTCCAATTTCAGCCACTGTGACCTCTTGGCCAGAGCCAAGTGGCCTGTGGCCCTTCAGGGAACCGTTCATAGCTTGGCACGTCATACCCTAGTGATTTTGGAAATGACTTCTAATTATGGTTCCACAGATATGACTCTCAATAATGATATTTTGCATCAAAAGATTGCCTTTGTCAGTATATAGTCCCCACGTTGCTATGTCTCACTTGTCAGTGTCCAGATTTCTTTTTACACAGAGGAAGGCTTCTCTGAGAAAGGAAAGCTTGTTACCTCTTAATGCTTTCTTCTGGAGGGAGGGAGACAGAGAGAGAGAGGTGGGGGAGAAAGATAAGGAGGACAAGAAGAGGGAGAAGAAAGAAGAGGAGGAGGAGAACAAGGGGAAGGAAGAAGAAGAAGAAGAAGAAGAAGAAGAAGAAGAAGAAGAAGAAGAAGAAGAAGAAGAAGAAGAAGAAGAAG
>OU015743.1:32066222-32116311 GCA_907169655.1 Acomys percivali
AGAAGAAGAAGAAGAAGAAGAAGAAGAAGAAGAAGAAGAAGAAGAAGGGAAGTGACTTCTTATGTAATTGGGGGGTACTTGGGTATCACTGCTTGTGTTCCTAAATAAAGTAATTTTACTTCAAGGAAAGACACTGTCTCTTTTTTGTTTTCCTGTCCACCCATGAATGTTCTTTTCCTCAGAAATATTTGCATGTGGAAGACAATGGAGGAAATCTTTGCTCTTCTTTTTCTTGCTTAAAAGAAAAAAAAACTAGTTTCTGGAGTAAGAAATCAAGCTGGGAGGAGTTTCAGACTGGGAACCAGTCAACAGAAAGAATGAGTAGTCCTGGAACCCTATCGTTGGCCTCCCACTTAGTCCCCAAGAGCTGTCACCTGAAGAGCAGTGCTGATGCTTTAGTATGATTTGATTCTGTTTTTATGTGATTGGAAGGAAGGCAGATGCTAGGTTCCTTCATACACACTTGGCCACAGGAGAAGCATCACACTTGCTGCTGCACCACACCTCCCTCCAAGCTTGTCTGAAGGTACTTTCCATGAGGGCCAGTTGGGCCTCATCTGTGCTCATAATGCAATGGCTTCTTGGTGCATTCACTGGCCCTTTTTCTCATGCTCAGAAACAAGCCTTTTCCTGTTCCTGGCTCTCATGGCAAAGCAGTGCCCACCAGCCTCTCAAGGGATCACTTCCCTATTACAGATGGTCCCTAATGAGAATGCCAGTACCTAGCACTGGTCACTGTGATCCCCCCTCCTTCATACTGCTCTGGGGGTTGCATTGAAATGGAAAGTTTGTCCTTGTGTTAATTCCGGCCTGAATTTTGGCATCTGGTTTAGGAATCATTTCTTTTGACCAAGATTTCATAGTGGAAGATGCTCCAACCCAAACAGCATCTCAACATCGGCTAACACCTTCTCCTCCTTCCTGCATCTGGCCAGGCTCCATCCTGTGGATTCTCCAAGGCTTAGATGACTCTGGTACATTCTAGAGTTTTACTTTTTTTTTTTTTTTTTTTTAAATTCTCTTTCTTCAACCATTAAAAGAGGCACTTAAGCAACCTGGTTAGTGTTATTATTCCCAAATGTCTTCTCTGGTTTGTTTAATGTGTTTTGCCTATATATTTGATTTATATTAAACTGGTGAATATGAGCTTGGATATAGGATGTTTCTAAGTTTTCATGTTTTGAAGGCTTGATGCCAGCTGCTGTGGTAATGTTAGTAAGAGGAGATGAGCTCATGAGAGCATGAATTTCATCCATCCATTCAGAGCTGGATGGGCTTTTAAGAAGTATAGGGCCTCCTTGAAGGAAATAGGTGAGTGGAGGCCATCTTTGAAAGGTATTTCTTCCCCAGGATATTCCCTTCCCTAACTCTTTTCAATTTCCTTTCCCTGTTTTGTTCTACCACTGCCTGTTATCCATGTGTCCTGCCATACCATAGCTTAGAAACAAAGATGCTAAGCAATCAGTGACTGAAACTTCTGAAACTGTGACCTAAAACAAACCTTTCTCCATTCAACTGTTTCTCTCTGGTATTTTGTCACAGCAATGGAAAACTGACTGACTAGTGACTGTATTCGCTTATATATTCACTACATTTCTCATTGCTGTGACCAAATCCTAAGTGAGGAGTGATTTAAGGAAAGATGGGTTCATCTTAGCTCAGTTTCAGGAGGAGTCCAACATGCTACAGACAGTAAAGCTATAGGAGCTTGAGGTAGCTGGTCACACTATGTCAGCAGACAAAAAGCAGAGAGAAATAAATACCAGAGCTCATCTTAGTTTCCCTTTATTTGGTTCTGGACCTTATCCTGCGAATTGCTGCTGCCCACCTCAGTTGGCCCCGTCTAGAAACTCTCCTACAGAGGTCTGTCTCTCTATCTGAGTCTAGGCCCTGCCAAGTTGTCAGTCAGTATGAATCATCACAGGTGTGATTGGGTTTTAAAATTGTTTTAAATTTTATTGATTTAATCACTTTACAGCCTGATCCCAGCCCCCCTTCCTCCTCTCCTCCTAGTCCACTCCTTATGTCCTCCTACTCCCCCCCCACCCCTCCTTGTTTCTTAAAGAAAAGGAGACCCCCTAAAAGGCACCAACCCACTCTGGCACCTTGAGTCACAGTGGACTAAGTGCATCTTCTCCCACTGTTGCCAGATGAGGAAGCCCTGCTAGGGGAAAGGGGTCCAAAGGCAGGGAACAGAGTCAGAGACAGCCTCTGCTCATTGTTAGGGGACCCTCATGATGAGCATGTGCACATCTGCTACATATGTATAGGGGGACTAGGTACAGCCCATGCAAGCTTTTTGGTTGGTGGCTCAGGCTCTGTGAGCCCCCATGGGCCTAGGTTGGATTACTCTGTAGGTCTTCTTGTGGTGTCCTTGACCCCTCTGGCTCCCTCAATCCTTCTTCCCACTCTTCCATGAAGCTCCCTGAGGTGGGACTTCCAGCAGAGGAAGGGTGACGCCAACCCACCCATAAAACCTTCGAAATTTGTCCTGCCTACAAGATGTGCCAGGATGAAAGATGAAGCAGAGACTGAGGAAACGACAAACCAATGACTGGACCAACTTGAGACCCACCCAATGGGGGTGAGCCAGCTCCTGACACTATCAATGATACTCTGTGCTTTACAGATAGGAGCCTAGCATAACTGTCTACTGAGAGGCTCCGCCCAGCAGCAGATGGAAACAGATGCAGGGACCCAGAACTGAGCTCGGGGATTAGGCTTTAATGCAAACTCAAAATTATAGTGTTCATACAAGCAAACTTTGTGAGAAAAGGAGAAAGAAGAGTTGCGAGAGCTAGAAGCACACACACACACACACACACACACACACACACACACACACGTAGAATGTCTTTGTGATCATTCGGAGAGCTCTTAAATGACTTGCATTACAGAGATGTGGACAAAGCTGACGACATAGATTCAATGTTTGCTGAACAGATTCACACTTTGTTTCTTTACATATTATATGTTATCTCACAGTAAGATTTGAGGCAGCTTACAAAATAAATATAAACAATATAATAAAAATTGGATAAAACAAAGACAAATAAAGTGATAAGTAAAAAAAAAAGAAGACAAAAAAAAAAAACAGCTAGAGTATGACAAGGAGAAAAAACCACATTTATAGATCACAAAGAATAGTATGAATGGAGCAAATTATTTCAAATTTGTTTCAGAGATTTTTGTACAAACGAAGCCAAGGTAGCATAATTCTAAATAAACAATGATGAAAGGGTGAGAGCACCTATTGATTCAGCTACACAAATTTGTATCAAACACAGAATTCAGACCCTGTCTTGTGAGGGAAGCTTTTGTTAAATGTTGACAGAACATAGCTCAAGGTCATATTCACAGAGCAATTTCTAATAGCTGGTTCTGGTTGGAGGTTTTCTGAGCAAATGGGTAAGCTCTAAATCTTCATAGAAGAATTGACTAGATTTTCACAGGGTTTTGCCTACTACTTGCAAAGGAGAGGTCTCTAAAATAAACACTCCCAGGACTCAAAAGGACTTGTTTTCTCAAAATGTTCCATCACAAAGTTTTGTGTGAAGATTGTTGGCATTGAAAAATATTCTAACTGGTTGTTTAACATGTCTGTTACACACACACACACACATACACACACACACACACACACACACACACACACACACACACACGGGGGGGGGTGGATGGAGCACACTTAATGATGTGACTGACTTGGAATTCCTAACTCATAGAAATAGTACTACTGAGTTGAAATAGCTACAAAATATGCTTCCCTGAATTCCAAGATTAACTATTTTTCTCTACACTTTGTTGTAAACTGATGAGAAGTTCAGCCACACACAAATATTTCTGTTTTGAACTTGTCTTTTTGCATAAATTGCGATTTATATATGCTTTAAAGTTAATTCTGAGAATGGAATAGCATTATCAGAATATATTATACAATCATAAGTTACTTTTATTCTTTGCTGTATCTGTACATGCATCTTATTTATTTCAATATGATGTCATTTGATAAAATTAAAACTAAAACTCACAGCCCTAAATACAATCTAAATTGAAGTCTTCAAAAGTATTGTACAGTATTGTCACATGGTTCCACTCAATATTGACTTTTTTAAATAGGATAAAGATTCAAGGATGAAGATTCAAGAGGAAAAACACCATACGAGGGTTTGATTCATATATGGTATCTATTACAGATCAACTGTAGATTAAAATTTTCTAAAGATCTGTAAATAGTCATATTCTTCTAGTTATATGAACCTAGACAGAATGTTATGAGTTCAATAATAAGTTATGAGAAATTACAAACTGAAGTTCAAATTTATCCTATAATTTATGTTAGCTATTGAATAGATGTTCTTTCTTAGAGAAAAACTGACTAAATATTGACTGTCTATAAATGAAGACTATATATATTATACATAAATATATGTTTTAAAATGTATAATTTTATATTCAGTTTTAATTTCTTATATGGATATATAATTCAATATAAATAAAATATATTAATATAAATGTTATATAAATATATAAGTATATTTAAATATAAATTTAATAAAGAAGATGATGAAATAATGGGTAGGTTCAATTTTGATGTTTCTGTATATTTTGTCATGTTGTTTAATTATTATAGTTCACAAGGAAGGTGGACAATGACTAGAATCAACCAATCATATCATGCCTCAGAATCTTGCTTATAATTTTGGACAAGATAAAGTATATTCATTGGATCCTTGTTCCCACTGCCTAACCCATACCCCATAAAAATCACAATTTAGAACGACAGCTTCAGAGACGGAGCACATTTCAAGTTGATCTGCCCAACCTCATCATTTCTTTGCACTGGGACCAGATGGCAAGTCTCTGTGAGATGTGGGTTGTTCTGTCTAGGAACAGAGTACTTCAGAAGGAAAGAGAAGTAGGCACATTGGAGGGCACTCGGGCTTGAAGTTCCCTGTTAAACACTTAGAAATGTTAAAGACATGTGCTTATGGAACATTTGATGAGCTCCATGGCTACTAAAAACACTCCAGAGAATTAAGCAGAAAGATATAGTGAGATAGAGTGGTAGGGGAAAACAGAGTCATGAAAAGGAGAAAGGCTAACTCAACAGTCACCCCATTTTGAAGGTTTGTTGGAAGCAAGGCTGTGTGGGAAATCTGAAGATCATAATGGAATATCTCCAATTTTCAAGGGTAAGACTCTTAGTTAAAAGCCAAAGAGCCACACATGGCAACTCACAGAGATGCAGGCAGATGGGTCTTAACCCAGACTGAGCTGTGCTGAGATGATCAAGTACTTCCTGCTCTACCAGACAGAGGAAAGAAGAGCCCTCTCGAGAGATGTGAATCTCAAGTGGAGAATCTGCAGTTCTTCATACACAAAGCATATACCATAACAGCAGGAAAACCACAAATAATTCAAGCATTGAAGTTAAAAGTGAAGCACTTCAAATAAATGTACTCAAAGTTTTCAAGAAAACAAAGGAAGAGGTAGCAGAAAATAAGACATAGACACATAGAGGCAATCTGAAATTATATGTATTTTTAAGGTGTCAAATAAGTATTCTAGAAGTTAAAGATATCATGTCTGAATGTAGTAACTCAAGAAGGTGCAAATTGAGGTATGGGGCGGAAGGCAAATGATAAGAAAAACTGTGAGAGGCATTTGAGTTTTGCCAAAAGGCTGAACACAAGTACAAAGGGAATTTCAGAAGAAAGAATAGAGAAGATGGCAGAGAAGCAATGTTAGGAAAAATAATGACTGAAAATATTCAAAACCTGAAAAAAGAAAACCACATTGAGCTTTAAAAATATGCATGTATTTGGAAGAACACAAATGGAAAGTGTATCCAAGCATAGATGTCTAAATTGGGAATCAAATGCAAAGCTCAATGACAAGTGGGGCATGGGGACAGTTTGTGTGCCTTCCAAAGAGCAACAAGAATGACAACTGACCTTCCAACAGCCACTATGAAAGTCAAGAGACAATGGAATGAAGACACAGGCTACATGCAGCGCTAAGAGAATGAAATATCAGACAATTCTGTACTCAGTGGAAAGACACTTAAAGGCAAGAGTAGAACTTGGCAATCCCAAGGAAGCAGCAAACAGTGTTCCTCATGCAGCGAAAAGCCGTCCCAGATGATAACATGGATACTCGGGAAAAGATGAAGAACACTGAAAAAGGCAAATGTGGGGGCAAATTTTTTTGTTTTCAAAGACAATAATGTAACTGTTTCTGGAGTCTAAAAATATGTAAAATTAAAATTAATTATAAAACTAATGTTTCACAAAAGAGAAGTGAATACTTAAGGCAGTCTAGCTACATGGGAATGGTAAAAACAATTGTTTTTGTTTTGTTTACCTGTGCTTGTGGATCAGACCCAAGGCCTCAAAGACAGTAGGCAGCCTCTCTTCTACTGCCTTACAGTTCCAGCCCAGTGATAAAGAGGGTGTTTTGTTTTGTTTTGTTTTTGTGGTGGTGGTGGTGGTATTGGACGCTGAACCCAAGGCTACTTACATGATAGACAGATGATCTCCCAGTGAGCTATATCTTTAAGCCCTTTATATAAAATTAAAAAACACGCTTATTTATTTATTTATTTTTGCTTGCTTATTTATAAACATAGGCCGGCCTCAAACTCACTACATATCCAAAGATGACCTTGAGCTTCTGATTCTCCTATGCTGCAGTCTCAGGGCTGGGATTACAGGTGATTGCCACCATGCCCAGCATATGTGGTGCCGAGGACCAAACCCAAAGCTTCCTGCATGCTAGAAAGGCACTCCACCAACTGAGCTCCATCCCCCAGTCTGTTAGTCTTTAACTGTAATAAATGAATGCCACAGGCTGTAATATCCAGAGTTATCTCTTTTAAAAGAGCACATCCATAGGAAAAACAATAAAAGTTGTCATATTGACCCAATATAAGGTAAGGAAGCATGTGGAAAGAGAAAAGAAAAAAAGAAGTGAGGCAAGGCATAGTTGCACATGAGCAGATACAAACTCAGTTACATCAGTAACTGCATGTAGCCTTGGCTGCATTCTTCTGGTATTGTCAAACTAGATGACACAACAGGTATTTATAAGGTCTTTATTTGTTTTTATCTATGAGAATAGGTGGTATTGAATCCAAACATTATAAGGCCCAGGCTCTATCTTATACGATATAATGGGAGGTGAAGCAAGTCACGTCCACCCAGTGGAAATGCCCATGATCTGAACCAGGCTCCATGTATGCCTAAACATTCTGAGAGGCATGTGTATACCCACCTGTGTTTCCTTAAGAGATTGCACACTGTGGAAGTGCGGTGTTTGGTAAATAGAAGAATCAATCATGAATTCAAAGGTTTCAGGGGAACCATGTGATATTTCTAGGAAAGTAGACTTACATGTTTGTCCATTAAGACAAGCCATGTTGACAACAACCTGAAAAATAATGTAGAAAAATCATACTGGAAATAATTTCCTGTCTCCCTCTACATCTCTGAAGTCTTGAGAAGTTCCTTGAGAAGAGATTTCCTCTATCCTTTTCAGAACTTCTTTTGTCACTTTGATTATTTTAAAATTAAAACTCTGTCTCTCTCTGTGTGTGTGTGTGTGTGTGTGTGTGTGTGTGTGTGTGTGTGTGCGCGTGCGCGTGTGTGCACGCATGCGAGCACACATGCACAAGCACTAGGGATTGAACCTAAAGCCTTGGGCATGGTAGGCAAATGTTCTAGCACTGAGCAACATCCAAAGCCCCCTCCCCTGCCCCACACACTTTCTGATCAGACCTTGTTCTGTCAAGGGCTACACACTGCATGTCTTTCTATGGACAAGCATGGAGACGAGGCAAGAGGAAAGTCAAGAAGAAGTAGGGGAGAGAAGATCCTTCCTGCTGATGAAGAAGAGCATGGAAACTCTCATTTTTAGGGATAAGCTGCCCTTCCCATGCAAAAGTCACACACTTTCTTTCAGCCAGTTTGGTATCTATCCAGGTCCCAGCCTTGTCTCCCATGGGAGCCCATGGATGCAGGGAGACCAAAGATGAAGCCAAGACATGCCTCCCTAGTTGGCTGGTCAAAATCTGTTCAATCAGGACATTCTTCTAATTATGACACTAAACAAGAAACTGGAGAGTTAAGGCTCAGAGTGAAGCTCAAAGACAAAGCCAGTTGCTATTTCAGGGGAAATTGAAACTTGGTTATGTCTCATTAAATAGACTCTAGAGAGCAAAATGTCTGGGGCAGAGAATGACGGGAATCAGCCGAGCCCTTCTGAAAATGTTCAGTATCTTGATGGATGCAGGGCCAAGGAATTAAAGGGCGCTGAAAAGGGCCTTCCTTTCCTTTCCCCTGGCAGCTCCCTGATGCCAAGGCTCCAGGAAACATCACAAAGGACCTGTTTTTCTGAGTTTGGCAGGTGTGGCTTCTTACATGGAAATGGTTGTGTTGGTTAAGACTGGATTATTCTGCCTAATTGGCTGCATTTGTTTATCTGAGATCTGAACATTGCCTCACACATAGATTATTTTATTGTATGCTAATTTCCTGAAAATCGCTCATCCCTGTACCACCAAAACCATCCGGTTTCATCTTCCTTTGGTTGTTTGGGGGAACATAACAAACTCTGAGAATCCTTCGCAGATGTCACCCTTAAACAGTAGTTTTCAACAGAAACCCTTCCAGTCAGCTAACTCTGGGGGAGTGGGTATGAGCTGTAGTTTAATCAAGTAACCGAGTTTCTGCTTGTGCCAGAGACCCTTATCTGTCTTGCGTCTTTATGATGGCGCTGCCTTTTGGATCGATTTTATTATTCCAGGTTTACCAAGAGGGTAACCGGAAGTCTGACAATTTGAGGCCATAGTGCTAATCGAAAGGAATTGAATCAGAAGTTCTGAAACGAAGCACTAGTCCCATCATTCCTTGCTGTCTCCAATCTTTGCGTGTGTCATTGCCGACGGCACCTGATACCAACAACACCCCGAAAGTGGGTCGTCAGTGCACCCTTGTGATCTGTGCCAAGTTACCACATTCCATTAGTGTTTGGTAGTCACTTCTTTTGTTGCGATGAAAAACAAAGAATAAAGAGCAATTTATAGAAGATTGTCTTAGTTTACAGTTCCAGAGTCCATAATGTTTGGGAAGGCATGGCAGCAGGCAACAGCAGCAGGAAGTGGATTTGTTACATTTTTATCCACACACAGAAAACATAGAGGGAGCAGGAAGTGTAGCTATGATATAAACCTTCAAAGATGGACTCGAGTGATATATTATCTCTAGCAAGGCTCTTCCTCCTAAAGGTTCCATACTGTCTCAAACAGTGCCACCAAATGGAGACCAGATGTTCAAATACATGTGCCTAAGAGGTATATTTCTCACTCAAACCACCACAATGGCTTCCTTTAAAAAAGAAAATCTCAATATCACAATGAGTTTATCTTTGATGTAATGAGTTTATTCTATAAAACAATAAAGATAATGGCAAAATAGGATGAAGATGGGCCTTGGGGTTAAGTAAACATACAGCAAGGAATTCTGCTTTGAAATCCTCTTGATTCTTTTAAATTTTCAATTACTAGAAATTTATTTGGGGACAAGGACAGAAAAGACACAAACATGTTTGAGAGGGTGGGTGCTGTGATCGTGTGATTTCATGTTTGCATGTCCATGAGAGTGAGTCTTTGCTCTTTAATAAGATCACTCCTTTGTACCCACATGCCCGAAGGCAGATGGTGGTGATGGGTAAAGTCAGAAAGGCAACTGGAAAAACAAACTGGAACTACCGAAGGAAAGATGGCTCAAGGCTCAGCTTTTCCTGTGAAGTGTCGAGTGAATTCAGTGTTGGTGAAACTTTCCAGAGCTGGGTGGATTCCAGAGGTCCCCAGGGCATGCATTCAGCTTGCCTCTGCCACCTCTGCTCTCTGGCCAGAGCATGGCTTGCCCTCTGCCTCTGGCCTGGCCACAGTACTATACTACGGAGAGGGCCATATCCGCGTCCTCATCTGCTCTGTTCAGAAGTGTCCCTTCTGCACTGCTCCTAAGGACACCAGCCAGTGCACTGCCAGGAAATGTAGGCACCAGGCAACACAGTTCAAAGAGACAGAGAGGGCAGATGCCCGAAAACAAAAATAAAAAGTTAAATAAAGAAAAAATTTAAAGCCTTAAGGGCGGAGCACATGAGAAGCACATGGGGGCCCTTCGGAAAGGTCACGCCCTTCTTCCCTCCTCCCAAGGTACCGCCTGCGTTCAACCAGAGTTCAGCCTTTCCTATGCTCCCCCCAACTGTGCCTCGTCATACAGCCTCGGAGTCCTCAGAGATCCTTTCATTCAACCTCGTGTTTTATATGGATAAAGCAGATTCAGGAGAAATGGGCATTCCTGGGGGCACTCTGAATTAGCCAGAGCCTGGGAACCCCACTTGAGGAGTGGCATCCCCCACTACCACCGATACTTTTTGCTGCACTGCTATAACTAGGCTGAACTCATTGCCTGTGAATATTCCAGCACCCACCTAAACTCACTGTCACATCGTTTCTACTTATTCTTAATTTTGCCTCATGCACGTACCTAGACTCATTCATTTTACACTTCCATTCAAGAACCTGTGCTACTGAGCATTTCTGCGAAACCACAGGCAGTAGACAGGGTCTTCCCACCAAGGGAAACTTCTAGTGGAGGGATTTTCACCCTCACATTTGGGGAGGGGTCTTCACCACCTCCTAATGATCTCTACTCATTTGCTTTATGAATGTTTTATGAAAGCCACCTGTTTCTCATTTTCTTCTTTTTTTAAAATTTTAATCTGCTTTCATTTCCTTTCCTTCTCACTCAAATCTCACAGCAGCCCCTCTGTTCATACTCATAGACTTCGGGTGCTTTGGTTGGTACCCTACAATGATCCCGGGGTTCCCAGGCATGTCTGAAGGAAAGGGATTACTGCCTCTTTTAACTTTGTAAGCCAAAACAAGCAAGGGAATACATGTCGAATTCACGTCTGAAAATCAAACATGACTGAAACACCTCAAAAGTGCCAACCAAGACGGAAAGTAGGTGAAAGTTTGACTGAGTGGCCATAGCAGATTTTGAGGGGCATTACTATGGCAGACATGCAGAAATCAGGTGCTGTCGCAGATGGAACAAACTACCAGGACCTAACTTCATAAGCCAGGAGCATAGACAGGAGCTCACTCTGGCAGATGGAAAGCAATGGAGGCCCCAGTTTTCTTTTTGAGTCTCAGCTAGAATTATCTGGTTATTCCTTCTTTTGCTTTAATAAAAGCTAGTCAGAACTTCCTCTTGACCACTTTCCTCTTCCTCCTCCCTCAATTTTTTTTTTAAGAAAACCAAATGAATCTGCCACACAGTCCATCTATAGGCTAAAAGAGGTAAGAGCAGAATCTCTTACTGAGATTCAAACAATACAAAATTGTCTGGTCAGACAGACTTGAGGGGAAATCCTTTCACCAAACCAGTGATTCTGAGGACAATTATTAATGTCTTTGATTTTCTGATTCGGCTCTTTATCTGTAAAATGAGCATGACCAGCACCTTGAACACACGTTACTTTACTTGTCTGGCAAATTCATAGGTGTGTGGTCAAGGAAGAAGACACTGTACATATGGTAAGAAATAAAGAATTTACCTTTCACGGATACAGGGACAGATGCATGAAGGAGTGTAGCACACGGGTCAGTTGGTCCCCTAGCTGTCTGCCCTAGTCAGAGGCAAGACTGGACATGTCAGAGCTTGTAAGAGAACCCAGGGATCCAGGACACATGAGAGCAGAAGTGAGACCTTCTAAGAGTAGCTTGAGCAGGAATCTGAAAACTCATTCACTGTGGAATCTGCAGCTCGGAGCTGGCTGGTGGCCTGGGGTGCTGTTGGTCATCTGAGCCAGTCATGGAGAAGGCAATCTCCACAAAGGTGAAAAAGCCAGCTGTCTGCTCATGGGACCGTTAGAGAAACGTAACTTTTACTGACTCCCATCCTGCATCCTTCACACCAGGATCTCTCCAGGCTGACTCTGAACCATGTAGGGAATAGATTCTTAGAAACATGTTCTCTAGTCTCAGAATGATTAAATAATACCAAATGTCACTTTCTTTAGGCAGCAAAGTTATCTTGAGAAGCAACTCTCTTATTTGGAGACCTCCTGGTATGAGTGGGGCAGCGCCCTACCATACCTACTGGGATGGAATTGGTATAGGGCTCATGGAAACTGGATGTCACATAGAATATTGATATCTATTGACAGGTTCAAGGGTAGACTTCTGTCTTAGGGTTTTCTTGCTGTGAAGAGTCGCTGTGAGTTCGAGGCCAGCCTAGTCTACAGAGTGAGTCCAGGACAGCCATGGATACACAGAGAAACCCTGTCTTGAAAAACAAAAATAAATAAATAAATAAATAAATAAATAAATAAATAAATGAAAAAAAAAAGGAAAGAAAGAAACCGCTTGAAGGAGAAGTCAGGAGTTTCCCATTCTCTACGAGCAATTCCCAGTACACTCCTGCTCTCTGCTTCTCCAGTCTAATATCATGTCCCTGGATTCTTCAAGCTTTCCTAAATTTCCTAAATTTTCTAAATTGGCCTGTTTACCCCTCTGCGGTCTACCCATGCTTCCTCCCACAGGTGAATCAGTATGAAGTTTTACTTTGTAGGCAATGGGGAGATATATAAACTAGATCGCTTTCCATAAGTAACTTTCAGAAGGTAAAGAGCAAATAAATAAATATGCATGTGAATAAAGATAAATGGTACAATGATCTTAATGTGTTCACCCTCAATTCAATCAAGGCTGAGTACATCACTAAAGAGATTTGTATGACAAAATTATATCAAAATGGCACATTCCACAAGCACCCACATCATGACTTCTAGTCCCTTTCATCATAAAGGAACCTAAACCTACATAGCTTAGGAAAATCATAATAATTCTAGCCATAAACAAGTATCTAGAAAGAGTACAAGTTGAAATCATTCTCCAAATATTCTTTTTTTTTTTTTTTTTTTACAGAGAGACTAGGGATAATTCTTTCAAACTAGATTTCTGTAGGGGAAAAAATAAAAGATGCAATCTATTCAGAGAGAATTATATTTTAATAAAAAGAATGACAATTTCTTTTCAAACTGCTATTGATCCCTATTGATTCTTGTTTATGAATACAAGTGCAGTATGAAGAATCATTTAGTAAGAAGAGTCATGAGAGACTCTTCTGTGAATAATGTATCACATTATTTCTGAGAATTGTCTTTTCTAAGAAGATTGTGAACCTGAACCGCAACGTAGCAATATGGGGCATCTACAGAGGAGAGTCCTGTGATGAGGCAGGAGGCAACAGCTAAAGGCTTCTATGCTTAACTTCAGGGACTGTACTTCATATGAGAGGCAGCATATGTGAACGGCACAAGGTGCTTCAGTGGCCTAGGCCAGATCATGAAAGCATAGGGGACCAGGACAGAGAGAAAACCTACAGTGTTAGGTCAATGTTAGAAAAGACGGAACAAAGACTACATGAGAAAGATGTCTATGTCTAATGGAGCTCCCAAAGGCTGGAAGATTGCAAATGGAGTTGTTAGACAGCAAGGAAGTTTCACATTCTTCAGTTGCCTTCATGGCAAGGCATCGAAAAACAACTGAGTAGATCCAAGACCCACGCAGAGAGCATTTTGCACATTCCTGGCTGCCTAGTCTCGTATCCAAAGTCCAAGTCACCCAAGATGCACACACTTTAGTCAAAGACTTGAACTATGAATTGATATAAAACCCAGAGGAATGAAGAAGAGAAGAGCATGCATGTGTGAGAGGGGCCAGACAAAGTCAGTGTCTCCTGGGAAGATGCCAATGACCTACCCCCCAATTCATTACCTATCCTGTAATCACAGGAAGATGAAGGCCAGCACCACCATTCTCTTCCCTAACACAGTCCAGGTTGCCCCGACAGTACTTGGCAACACGTAGGTGTGTATTCGTGCACATGTGTGAAGCTGACAGGCATAGGATTCCTGTCCTCATTTGAAAGGGGAAAATGGGAATATATTTTAAATATTGCATGGTAATGAAGAAGAAGAAATAATGGTCAGGGCCCTGTCTGACTTCCTGGACCAAGTCTGAGAGAGCTTCCTCTGTAAAGATCTCTATGAAGAACGTGATATTGGAAATGTGTGGCAGACAGCTGGGAGTATAATTGACCTGCCTTGGCTTAGGCCGCAGCATGGTCCTTGACTAACAACTTCAGAACCATTGAAATGGAAGTTAAACTTAGTTATAGTCACATTAGGAGTTCCTTGAGCGGTTGGGGAGACTGAGCTGCATCACCAGCGTAGGAGAGAGAATATGCGTTACCATAAGTTATATGGGAGAGAGAAAACATAAGCTAAGTATGATTTGGTGTTGACACTGAGTGAATGCCAGAGAGAAACGGCCCAGTGGCCTGGGAGCTGCAGTGCACAGGAGAAGGCAGGGAAAGCCTGAGTACATTTAAGTTCTTGCTCATCATAGGTCTCTATTGTAGTCTCAAGAAAATTAAGGGCTTTCAATATTTTCATTGAGTCCGAGACTTTTCGTAAAAGAGAGAGAGAGAGAGAGAGAGAAGCACCACATTAGATTGACCTCAAAGCTTATAGATGCTGAAGTGTCCTAAAGGCACGGGAATGATGGTGAAGAGCCAGCATGCTCCGCTGCTCTTACATTCTCATGCATTTAGTGACTTACTTGATAAACTGCGAATTGTTTGGATTCCAGGGGTAAAAACCACAAGAATTGGGTAGAAGTCTCCACTGAAGAGAAGGGTGGGCGTTCTTACTGATATCGAATCGAACCCCTCTCTTGAGTTGTATTCTGATAGTTTCGAATTTCCATACAGGCACCTGGCCATCCTGAGACTTAGAGCTCAGATGGGTGGTATTTCCTACATGGACAAAACCTGGGTGCTCGGCCCAACACACATTCCTTCAGGCTTTGGTCAAATCTCCCTTTAAAATATTGAGTCAGCCAAGCAAGCAGAAGGTCCAGTGAAGATAGTAAAGACCCCTGGTGACAATTTTCAGCCATTATAGGTAGCAAGGCAATCCAGATGGTCACCTTAGCAGGTCAAAGCCATTTCAAAAGAAAAGGGCCTTCTCACAAGAAGAGCCATTGTCCAACTCCAGGAGTGCTGTGTGCACAGCTGATCAAAATGGCAGCTGTGAAGATGCCACCTGCCAAGCTCAAACTCAAGTTCCCCTCCTTTGCACTCACTAGAGAAAGCCAACCAGGTTGATTTCTGAAAAACAGAGGGCCTCAAAACTAGTTCAACAGAAAGAAGAGAGAGAGTGTGTGACTCACTCATGATAGTCCTATCTATCTGCACATCATGTTGATATTTAAAACCCTTACACTGAACATACGTTTTTGTTTTTTTTGTTTTTGTTTTTAAAGCAGAAAAGAGATGTGAGCAGGCCCTGCTAGTTCACAGATGGTCTTGCAAAAGAGCGCAATCCTAAGAACTAAAATGAGCTGCTGGCAGTTAACATCGAAAAAGACCACAGCGAGCTGCATTGCCAAGGCCTGCCAGCAGTTGGCTGCTCTTGACCAACAGGCAAGTGTGTGAGCTTTCCAACAGAAAGCTCTCTGCCAGTCCAGGCTGGAGGTAACGCGCAATGGACTGTGGCAAGAGGAACAGCTTCAAAGACCGTGATATACAAAAGCAACTTGGGACTGGGACCAGCCTTCATTCATCTCAGCATCCACGGCACCTGGATGGCACCTGGCACAGAGTGGAGGCTCTCTGTGAGCCTTTCAGCAGCAGTTGGCGCTAGAGACTTCGGGGAAAGGCAAATGTGAAAAACATGTCCTATTCTTTTTAAACGGGAGACTTTTTTAAAACTCCATTGCATCTGATAATGAAGAACAATAGAAACTGAAATTCATTCCATCCAGATTTTTCTATACAGAAAGGGAAGGCTTGTCAATTAAGGCAGCCAGTACAGGCTTGCTAAATGAATGAAAAGATGAATGAATAAATCAAGAAACAAATGGATCAGCCAATCAATGCCATAATAATTTGCTCAATGAATCTTATTCATCTTTTTCTAGATACTCGTATATTTAATAGGGTGGAAAACTAGACTTGGACTCTGAGGCAGACTTTCCGCTAAATTTATCCTGCTGCAAGTGTATGCTGAGTGCTTGGGCTGTGTGCTAGGCTGTCCTCTTCAACCATGACATGACAGGATGCTGGAGCTCTGGTGCACACAGGAAAATCTTCCTCTTGTAGGTAAAAAGGAACATCTAATGAAATAAAAATGTCCATGTGTAGATGATGTTCTTTCACAGAGGAAGGTCAGGGGACATTTGATGTTTTTCCAGAAATCTACAGAATAAAGATCTGAAGTGAGAGTAAACTAACAGGGAAGTACAAGAAGCAAAGGAAATCCTGAGACAAGAACGAGCAGAGATTGTCAAAGCCAGAAAAACAGGAAATAAAGCTGTGGGTGGACAAGGCAAATGGGCAAAGGATACAACAGAAGGCCAAAACAGTAAGGTAAGACTTCTTCCTTTAGTCAAATTATCATTGTGAGAAAAAAAAAGGTAGTGGTTAATTTTCCACCTGTGGGTAGTTTATAATACACCAAGCCTTCTGAAACATCTTAGTTAACTATCGCACTAGCCGCATAGGATGGCTTGAGTGATATTCAAAGCTCTGTATTACAGATATCAGACAATCAGACAATGTCAATCTCAACTACTCTCTGCCCAAGCTAATAAGGGTGGCCTTGATATAAGGTGCCACTACTGCTCCCCTTAAAAATGAGCTCAAAGATAAACGTATAACCTCAAAATTATACATTTCTATCAAAAGTAAGTGACTTGGGGGCTTCCTATGCACACTGCGGTTGAAAGACTCTGCTGGTGGGATAGAAATCATAGGATTGCTGCTCCATGTACTAATTAGCTACAAGAGCTTAAGCAAATGCTTTCTACAGTAACAGCTGACTTTGTTTGCAGGATACTCTCAGCGGCTGCTGCTGGGGAGAGGCGGTCCTGCATGCGAGGGCAGGTGGAGGGCTGCTAAATATCCTGGAGTGGGTCAGAGAAACACCCCTGTGGGAACGAAACAGTTTTCAGTACAGGTTTAAGAAACCTGACAGGGACCAGAGACCAGAGACCAGAGACCAGGCGGTGACAGATACTATTTGGTTTTGGTTTGTTAAGACAGTCTCCCTCACCCCCCTCCCTCTCCCTTTCCCTCTCCCTCTTCTCTCTTCTCTCTTCTCTCTTCTCTCTTCTCTCTCTCTCTCTCTTTCTCTCTCTCTCTCTCTGTTCCTGGACACACACACACACACACACACACACACACACACACACACAAATCCCTGGCTAGCCATAAACTAGAGATCTTCTTGTCTCAGCTTCCTAAGTGCTAAGATTATAGAAATGCACAATTATTATAGCTGTCAAACAGGGCGCACACTTTTACAGGTATTTTCATATGAAAACTTAATTTAAAATTTTATAGGGATCAGAAAGAACACACCTATGGGTCAGTTCCAGCACACTTCTGGCCCTAGCCAGAGACCCCAGTCATCCATAACTATCTGGTCATGCGAAAGTGTGTGTTTATGCTTTAGTGCATATTGTATACATGTCCACACATACATGCTCACACATGTACATTGGAAAGAAGACTGATTTTAAATGTGCCCTCAGAAGAGCATCACTTCATCCCTCTTGGCTATTTCTCTTTTCCCTTGCTCTGCAGTTTTCCCCTTGTCAACTGGACCAGCCCCATTTGCTCCTGCTTTGGCTTTAGCAAGATGAAGTCCAGATGCTCTACTGGGCGCGCGCGCGCACACACACACACACACACACACCAAAAAACAAACAAACAAACAAAAAAACAACTTTCTACTTTAAGTTCTGATTCCTTCATGCCACTTAAGCCTCCAAGAAGGAGGCACCCACCATGTTACTCCTTCAGCCTTTAGAGACAGGCAAGCTCAGAGAGACATGTCAGCCCATGTTTACGATGTGCTTGTAGGGTTCTCTATGGTTTTCTTACCTACTCAATGTGGAACAGTTGTGACCTATGGCATTCAGCACCAGAACACACTGACAGATTTGGGGAAAAATTGTCAACATGTAGCTTTGGACTTGTACTGGGGCTTTTCATCCTCACCCTACAAAGCATATGCAGCAACAATTTCAGACACTGGATTGGGCATAAAGACACCGGTGAGCTCATTGGCCTAGAGGCTGGGAAGATGCATCCAACAGTGAGAAGATGAAGCAATTAGCACAATAACCTTCTCCAGGCACCAGGCTTAGAAGATGGCATGAGAGTGGTGGGCATGATGCTACAGATGCTACAGCGGTAGAACACGAGACACTGTGCTCTCTGACACAGCAAAGTAAGACAGATGAAGTGTTGAGGGGTCACCAAAGATATCAGTACAGATTGCAGGAGAGTTAGTTCTGACACAAGGCAGCACATTCTGTAATGACACTATGGAGTCATTTGAAAACTCTTACACTCGGGGTTTGGAGAGATGGCTCAACGGTTAAGAGCATGGACTGCTCTTCCAGAGGAGCAGGGTTCAATTCCCAGCACTCACCTGGCAGCTCACAACTATCTGTAACTCCAAGATCTGGCACCGGCACCGTCATGTAGACATATGTGCATGCAAAACACCAATGCACATAAAATAACATTAAAAAAAGAAAACTCTTACACTCTACCAATATTGAGAGTAATGTAAAAATAGGATATGGCATTGCTTCTCCAGTCTCCCCAAGCATCAGAACAGGAGCAAAACCAAGTGGGAACTGAGAGAACTGAACGCAAAACTTGCATGATAGTAATCTGAAGGATGCCTTGGACTTCTTCATTTAAAGCAGGCTGATGGGTGTTGGTCAATGGCAATAACAGGGAAGCCCTAAGCTATTGGGGTATCTATGACAGCAACTCTTGACTGAACCTTTTTGGGGAGGACTCTCTGAGTTCAATGAAAGCGTTTAATTTTCTTAAAACTTAGCTGAGAAGACCCTGTGGACACACAGCAGCCACACTGACAGGGCTTCTCTCTCTGTGCTCCAGGGTAGCCTGACGTGATTCCCCACTGCTCAATGGTATATTCAGATTTTCATTACAGAAATGGAAGCAGTGGCAGGAGAGTCCTCATGAGGTAAATATGGCCTGAGACCCCAAGAACTAAAATGCAGGTGTCTCAGCCCTGAGAGGTTTCTGTGAAGATGGAGCTTGGATTTGAACTTGAATCAAATAGGTAAAAGTTAAGCTGGAAGGACTTAGTAGAATGAATGAATGAATGAATGAAATCTTTAGACTTGAAACATTTTTCTGTGACACCCACAGGAACTTGGCGATTCAACTCAAGCACTAACTTGACCCCTCTATTTGCAGATACCCTACTAAGTGTCTCCCTGAAAGTCCAAAAGAAAACCCCTAGGCTCCTTTATTTTCTGTAATCCATCAAAGGGTGATGGACCTAGGTTTTGAATGGCCTCCAGTCTACTAGAGTCTTAAAGAAACATAAGCAAAACCTCAGATGCAGAATGACAAGGTCCTCTCCTGAGCCTTGAAAGCAGGTGCCAGTGAGAGGCTCCGAAGCTTAAGTTCAGCCACCTCATGGTGAATCTGTTCTTGCTGTTCAGAACGTTTGTCCAGGTGTAAGGAGTTTAGAAACCAGCCCAGGTTCCAACTCTTCCTCCTCTCGAGCCTTCCAGATCTGACTGCATCCCTACCCACCTCCAAGACAGGAGTCTCCCCTCTGCTGCCAAGAACATTCAATCAGCATCCTAGTAGGGGTAGGTTTGGCAATGAGGGCTTCTTTACATCGTCAATTCCTCATCTATCCTTCTATCCTCCTTTATATTTATCTACCATCTATCTATACCCAGATTTATAGCACACTCTACGAGTCGAGCACAGTGTGCATCATGGGAATACAGATGACTGTATATTTCCATGTATTCCTTTTCTATTTCTGTATAATAAATCACTGCAGGCTGAACACCATACCTATTTACCATGGCAGAGCCTCCAAGGATCAGTAGTTCCAATAGTTTGCTTGCCTCCTCTGTTCAGGCTCCACCTAGGCTACACACAAGGTACTGGTCAGGTTGTGTTCTCGTCTAAAGAGTGGACAGGAAAGAGTACTTCCTTGCTGTGAGGTAGCTAGCAGGGAGTTCATGGACTCTGTATGAGTGGCGCCCTGATTCTTAGGGGCTTTTCGTTCTTAGCTTGTTGAGGCTTGCACAGTGTTCTCTGCAGACAGCTGAAAACATGGGATCTCCCATTCTTCAAGGCCAAGACAATGTCTCCATTTTGACAAAACAGTATCTTTTACCATGTCACATGCTCAAATCCAGACTTTGTTCACTATATTAGGTCTGTGCAAAACAACTCACAGACCCTACCCATCCTATCCAAGGGATCTCGTGAGATGCATGGTCCTAAAGGTCTCCCTTTTTGTGTGTCCTCCACTTTGAAACTTTATGGAGTTCCCAATTTATTTTTTAAATTACTGGAGCTCAGTTTCATTCTAAATATTTGAAAAATTATTCTGTTTATATTAGATTAAAATCTGATCTGGTTAATTTATTCACTGAGTGGCAGTAGATGGAATTCCTATTAACTTCTGCTCATTTCTTTAAAAAACATATTTACATAAGATTGACACATTCCAAAGAAAGTTTGATTTCTGGCAAATCTCAGCTGTAAAGGGACTCTACACTGCAATTTAAAACCTACGCAATTCTGTCTGTCCACCTGAATCTTCCTACCCGGTTTCTGTCTCCGAGAGGCCACTTGTCACTTGCTGTAATTTCTTTCTCATTTCTTGATAACTTTATCATGAGTCAGGGAAGTTATATGCCTCTGCTAAATCCTGAACTACATTTTAAAAAATGGCTTTCTTGATAACTTTATCACAACCCAAGAAAAGATATGACTTTGCTAACTTCTGAACTGTATAAAAATGGCAGGACACATCACAGTGCTTCCTGCAATTGCATTTCTCCACACAGCATTGTGTTCGGAAATTGAGTTCTGCCGCTTTTCCTAACTGCAGATCAATCATTTCCACTCAGAGTGTTCTAACAAGCAGAGACGGACCAAATGGATATGTATTTCTATCCGCGGACACTTAACGTTCCTTGCTTCTGTTAGCGACGCTACTATGAACATTGTTAAGTGCCTCCTGGCACACTTACACAGGATTTATTTGCAATATACACATACAAGTAAAATTACTGGGCATCTTTAGGCAGGCAAATGTTCACGTTGAGAAGGAATGGCTGATTCTTCTCAAACATAGCTGCACTTGACTTACACTCTCATTGGCAGTTTGTGAATTCCATTTGACTTCTTCACCAGCTGAAGTAACTTTTCACAGCACTGAGGCTCTGAACCCAGGATCCCACACAAACAAGACAGGTGCTCTATATTGCAGCATATCCTGGGCCCTCTTTTTACTTTTTAAATGTTGAGGCAGGCTCATACTACATAACCCCAGCTGGCTACAACTCACTCTGTGGCTGAGGCAAGCCTTGGCCTTATGATTCTCTGGCCTCAGCCTTCTGAGCATCTGGGACTACAGATGTGCCCCTCAGGCCAGGTCTGGCCCATCCCAACTTCTTGATATTGCCAAGAGCAGAGAAAGGGCAGTGCCCACTGGCACGGGTCTATAACCTTAGCTGCTCTGGGGGACAAAGCCCCAGGAGCACAAGATCAAGACTTATCCTTGGCCATAGAGACAGTTCAAAGCCAGCCAGGGCAGCATAGTGAGATCCCGTCTCTAAGTCAAGCAAGTGAAAATGGAGCTGAGGGTACATGGCAGAGGCAAAGCAGCATCTTTGCGCAGCATGTGCAAGGCCCAGGCTCAATACCCAGCACCTTCCACACTACAGTACTATAGAAGGGCACTAAATTTTGATCTTAGCTTGGAATTTCTGAGAATCAGCGAGAATAATCATATCATATACTTACATATATATATTTGCCTTTCTGTGAGATGCCAGTTCAGATTGTTTGTAGCAGGAAGTAACAAGGACCTGCGCATGCACGCTGACAACGCTGTCAATTTCCAACTGAAAATCTGCGGAGTGCCCAGCAACAGCACGCACAGAGTCACATGAGCCATGCACACCAATCCCATGATGAGCGATGGCACTGAGAGCTTCAGCAGCCTATGAGAGTTCGGGAAGGGAGTATAAAGGGTTGTCCCATTTCTGTAATAAATGAGCCTCTGCTTTGCATCAGAACTTCCTGTGGTCTGTGTCTTTGAGTCGGCGGCAATTCATCCCAAGTCCCCAGCGTCATTCAGTAGGGTAGGGCTGCAGCAATTGTTTACCTGCTTCTTTATTGTTTCTGATTTTCTTCATATACTTGTATAAGCTATTTATATAATCCAGAGAAAGTTCTTATTTCTATTGTATTTTGTTATTGTAATATACTAACGTGTGTGTGTGTGTGTGTGTGTGTGTGTGTGTGTGTGTGTGTATAAAAAGTACAAAGTAGTTTTTTGCTTGTTTGTTTTAGAAACTTGACAGGTTTATTCTAACAGACAACAAAGGGCTGTGGAGAAGGAAGACTCTTTTAAAAAGCATAAAGCAATTCTTCCTAACTAATATCTATATGTATACTTATATACTAATATAATTATATACATCATGACCCATATATGTGTGTGTACATATATATGGGATGTAATTATATACACTTTTATATAATTCTATGTAGTTATGTAAGTATTTATCATGCATAAAAGAATATGCATGTAAAAATATTTATATATGGATATGCAATTTATGTATAAGTATATATTATATAAAATTATATAATAAAGTTGTAAGTTATATAAGTATGATTATATGTACACATACCCATAAATGAATATTTATGATGTGTATTTATAAGTAATATAAATATGTGTCAAATTTCATCATGTTCTTAAATATTTACCTAGATAAAATTTTTCCTATATTTAGTTCACATCATTTCTAAAATTCTACTGTGAAACTACTGTGATTTTTGGAATAAACTTCATAGAGGTGCATCATAGTTTTGTATAACATTTGGTTCATCTTATTCATTTTTTTAATCAAAATTATGTCTGTATTTGAGAGTGGGATTGGCCTTTAAGGGTTTTTTTTTTCCTTTTCAGGTCTAGTCTTATGTTTCAACACAAATTATGTTGCTCTTATTGAATGAATAAGAATTTTATATTTCCATAATAGGGAAAACCGTTTTCAGGTTCTTGGAATGATTGCTTTCATGAAAGTTTTGAAACATAAGGACTGCTTCTCAGTCAGCACACACACACACTGACATTTATTCATGTGCTTAATACCACTATGTTCATTGTTAATTATTTATTAGCTTATTTTCCTCAGGGCTTGATGTGCTCTTATTTCCTCATCGTTTTTTCACAAAGATAGTTTGGCTGGATATGAAAGGTGCCTGTAGCTGGTGCTGTAAAGTACAAAGTGAGATCTGCTTTCATTTCCTTCATGGGAGGATTGTTAACTACGGGTTGAATTTTTAAATTTTGTGTGAAAATGTTCATAAATTTTATTTCTTTGTAAGTCAATTTTAATAAGTATTGTTCTTCAAGATTTTTTAAAGTCTGCTTTTCTAAATTTATCACTACTTGCTTCTCATGCTATTCTCATATTTTTGTACATGTTTTATCTATAGCTGTGTTCTTTTTTCATTTTTAGTATTTTTATTCTTACCATCTCTTTCACAAAACTCCATATATATATATATATATATATATATATATATATATATATATATGTTATAGCTTCCTTTCAATTTTTAATTTTGGATATACATATATATATATATATATATATGTATTATATTTGCATCCTACCTGTTTGTGTGCATATTTATCACATATGTGCTCAGTGTCTGAATAGGGTATTTGATCCCCTGGCACTGGAATTATGGATGATTGTGAGCTAGGAGCTGAACTCAGATCCTTTTCCAAAGCAACAGCTGATCTTAGCTATGAAGCCATCTCCCAGTCCTCTTACAGCTTCTTAATCATTCCTTATTGCTCGGATATAAGAATAACTATGCCAGTCTGTTGTTATTTTCATTTATTGAGTACATTGTTTCTCATTATTTGGCTCTTATAGTTCATGGGTGTTTTTACAATTATGGTATGTTTCTTGGAGATAATAGATTGACTCCAGTCTTCTAATCCAGTCAGCCAGATTCTATCTTTCCATTGCTGAGTTGAAGCCATTTACTTTTCAAGTTATTACTGAGAACTATTTACTAATTCACATAATTTTATTGTTTCCTCTTCTGGATGCTTATATTATTAGCTAATTTTTTAAGAAACCCTATTAGTATCAGAAGTTTTCTGGTTTACTCTGTTGAAAGTGGTTAATTTCCTTTTAGCTCTCCTTTTTTCAGTCATTTCCATCATGAACTTTATTCTTCCCTATGCCCTTGCAATCAAGACGATCACTTCCTCCTCTGCGTACAGCATTCTTTTACGTCTCTTCTGCAGGCAGTGCTAGCTTGGTGGTCATGAGTTAGTTACTCTGGACTTGTCTTAAGATGCTAATTTTTCCTATTTTTAAAGAGATATTTTAGCTGGATATAAATAACACTCTCATAATTATTGTTATGAAGTGAAATTTTATGTAAGCATGGAAATAATAATAAGATAGGAAAGAGAAAGAGTTAACTAAGCGGAACAGAAAGAAGAAATGGATGGGAGAAGAATGTTGTATAGATAGAGAAGCAAGCAAAAGAGCAGGAAAAAAATTTTTCAATAGAAAAAAAAATTAAATAACAAAACTCAGGCAAATGTAAGAATGATAATAAAAATAGAAATATTAATGTTTTTAAAACTAAGAAGGCAAAGTCAAAATGACACTCAGTGTGGAGAGGTGGCACAGGTGCAATGAAGAAAAATTAAGGAAAAGGAAACCGAATGCATCTAAGCAAGAAAAATGCATTAACAAATTAGATGAACATAGGTAGAACAAATAAAAAGATAAATACTTTTAAATGTTTAAATTAACATAGCAAACTTATGTTATAATTTTACATGTATGAACACAGATACATATATAGATTTTTTAAAAAAATCATGTTGGGGAGAAAAATGTAAAAGAAGGGATCAGAGCTTCTTTCTGGGCTCTGAATAATTGCAGGCAGATAGTCACAAGCTTGGATGGTGTGGTAAGGTCGGTTGAACTTGTAAAGTACCTTTGTTTTATGTTCTTGCTAAATCCGTACAGGTCACATGTCCGCTGTTGTCTGGGACTGTCTTCACAGCAGCCCTCTTCCTTTTTTTTTTTTTCTCCTCCCCACAGGAGCCTCTCATGGCCACACTTAGCTTTGTTTTCTGTTGGCTAGACAGAGTCACCTTCCCTAGACTCTGCAGATCACCCACTATGGTAGCTGGTGCTTACCTTCTGAACGGGGCTTGCGAAGCTCCTCCGTCCACCAAGAAGCCTGGCTGGAGCCATGCATTGCTCTTCTGTTTTCTGTACTGTTTGGATGCCCTACCACTTCCTCTGTGATTTGGATACTCTTCCTATCTTTCTTTGGACTGGTCCATTCTTGGCCCGTTCACCTCAGCACATGGAGGCAGCTTCTAATTCCCATCTTCAGCACATGCACCTTACAATATCTTGATTCATTACAATATCTTGGCTTGTTAATTTTCAGTTACAAAAATTACTAAAATGTAACTATGCTTCACTAGCCTAAAATGTTAATTATTCATAGTGTCAATCTTATAAACAACTCAAGGGTTTTGAACATTTTAGCTTCAATATGTACTTCTGACTTGGTGTTTACTATTTTAGATAGCCCTTTTCTAAACCCCATAATTATCACCATTTTAATATATGTAATTTATATGTTATATGTAATTTAATTCAATTTATTCATATGGATGGTTTTCAAGTAAGACTAACATTAGACTTACCCAATAAATGTTTTTAGCAACATTGATAGCTGAGCATCATCAAGCCATTTTTTTCTTTTCTAAATTTTTTTTTCATCAAGCCATTTAAATCAGATTTCTATACATGACTCTAATGCTCAGGGATGGCTCACAACCAACCGTGCATAAACTCCTCTACATGTTTGCCAATACCTTTGCCCACTTTCTTTTTTGTATCTCAGAAATTGCTTCTGGAAAATATATTTCTTTATACATTTTTTAGTGAAGGTGTGTTGTGACATTGTTTGTATCAAGACCTCGGGGCTCTGACTCTGGACAGTCAACATTGCTAAGGATACTGCCTTAAGCTGGAACTTATTTTTTCTTTCTTAGATTGCCGGGGGCGGGGTGTTATTAATGTTGGTTCCCACTGTTGTAACGGTGAGATGCCTTCTGACAGCATCATTTTCCCAACATTTTTAAAGCTTCTTTCTGTATGATTTTTCCCTTTGGGTTTTTTAAAAAATCTTTTCTTTTTACATGGTTTTTTAAAATTATTATAACTTCTTCAGATTACAACCCAATCTTTTTTGAAATTTATTTTTTTAATTTAAAATGTATTCCCTTTACATCCTGATCGTAGCTCCCTCCTTTGTCTCCTCCAAGTCACACCAACCATCTCCCTTTCTCTTTCCTCTAGTCCTCAGAAAGGGGAGCCCTCCTTCCCTACCATATGACCCCAGCCCATCATGTCTCATCAGGACTGCTTGCATCCTCTTCCTCTGGCCGCCCCACCAGGGGGAAGTGATCAATGAGAAGGCAACAGAGTCCATGTCAGAGACAGCCCCTGCTCCCATATTAGGGGACCTACATGGAGACTAAGCTGCCTATGGGCTACATCTGAGCAGGGCATCTAAGTCCTTGGTTGGTGCATCAGTCTCTGCAGGCCCACCTGGGCCCAGATCTGTTGGGTCTATTGGTCTCCTTGCAACGCTCCTGTCCCCTCTGGATCATCCTATCTTCCAATTACCCCATAAGACTCCCTGTGCTCTGCCCCAAAGTTTGGCTGTGAGACTCAGCTTCTGCATCAATCTCCTCTTGGTGGAGTCTTTCAGAGGACCTGTATGGTAGGCTCCCATCCTATTCCATCTCTTCAACTGCTTCCAGTGTCTATCTTATTTGTCCTTCTGAATGAGTACTAAGCATCCTCCCTAGGGGCCTCTTTGGAGTTAGCACTATGTGGGCCACCCATTGACCTTGGGTTTGGGCTATGAGCCTCTGCAGCTCAACCCTCAAATAATGGGCTCAGCCCTCAGGCAAAGAGAACAGTCTCTCTCTCCCTCCATCTCCCTGTCCCTTTATGTATGTGCACCCTGCCACAGTGTGTGTGTGTGTGTGTGTGTGTGTGTGTGTGTGTGTGTGTGTGTGTAAAAATATGGTTTTGGTGTACAACATATTTCAATGTTGTTCAGTTCTGAAATTATTGGTTATTATCTTTTCAAAGATTAACTCGTTTCTTCCTTGGGATTGTATCAGATGTGAGAGTTTCAATAGGTCCTCTCGGTTTCTTAACATACTTTCTTGCTTTCCCATCCCTTTGTGTCCCACTGTGAATGAGTCATTATACCATTTTCCCTTTCAATAAGTTCATTTGTGTCTAAAGTACATGGAACATTTAATTCTGTCAGTGGGCTCATTTGTGTCTAAAATACATGGAACATTTAATGTTGTCAATTTTGTCTTTAGTTTTTCATGTTCTAGTTGGTTTGTTATCAAATCTGCCTGGTTATTTTATGGTCTTTGTTTGTTCTTCATCTAAGAGATCCAAATGAGCTTAACTGGGTTTTTGCATGTGCTGCAGATGAGGTGCTTCGGCCTTGCACTGGGGCCCACTCTTCGCATCCCTCCCTTTCAAGTGTACTAGATGCCTTTTGATTAATTGTCACCGTCCGCACTTTTTACAGCTCCCAAATATAAAGTAAGGCATGTCTCCATGTGAATTATGAGAGGCACCAATAATAATCCCTTATAAAAATAAAATCCCTCAGCTCCTTCCCATCCATCTTCTGCCTCGGTACAGAATACATCTTTCTAGTCAGTGGTTACCAGGCAAGTGGCATGCACCCCTGATCTCATTTATCTGCAAAATTATCCCTTAATTTGCCTATAATTGCCCTGGGGTAAGTCTGAACCCAAGGACAGATTGATTGCCCACTGTTCTTCAGCCCCAACCAATTAGGCATGGTTCACATGACTGCCCAGCACTACAGCTCAAAACTTGCCCAGAAGCCCCAGGGAAATGCTGCTCAGCCTTGTTCAGAAGCAAACATGCAGTCCAGAGGACCAACTGAGGAGGGGTTATTGCTGACTACAGGAGGGTTTATTCCTCCTTCAAACACCACTGTGTTGACTGTGTTACTAAGCAAATCTCCTACTATGGCCTTTCAGAACACCTTTAGAGAGAGTGTGGGTGTGTTGCTGACGATAAGAATATAAGGAATATTTGCCTTCATAGATTAAGTTTCTCTCAGACCTTTAAGGCAGTATCTTACTAAGGTTACCCTCACCTGGCCACATCCATGGAACCCAGAAAGAATGGTGGCAAGTCCAGACAATGGCACCTTAGATAATCCCTGAGCCCTGATTAACAAGCATAACAGGCAGGTTCCTCTAAGGAGCAGGACCAACAGGACATGTGTAGATGTGGGAGGGGCAGTTTGTCACATGATTAGGGTCCTGGGAAATCCCATAACAGGCAAATGTAGACCAAAGAGTCTGAATGCCAGGTGGAGGCTCAAAGGCCTCAGAACTAGAGTTGTCAATGGTGTGCTTTGCAGTTTGAAGCTGGAAGTAGGAAATGATCATTCAATCCAAAAGCCAGGGAGCCTGGGATTCTGATGTCCAAAGTAGGAGATAAGCACGTCTCTGCGCTCAGTACTCTTCCACTCTGGACAGTAGAGTTATGTGTCCACCAGAAGCAGATCTTCCTCTGAATCCAATGAGTCTCTCAGGCCTACTTCCTATGGAAATTGCCTCACATACATGCCCAAAACAATACATCGTCATGTTTCTAGGTCTTCCTTAATGTAATCAGGTTTTCAGCAAAAATTCACTATTGTTTAAGCTTTATATATTGTGTACAGTTAAATCATTTTCTTCCTGAACCAACCCCCACCCACACAAAACAAACAAAACAAACCCAAGTTGTTAAAAGAATAAAGACTGCCTAGTTTCCTGAAGGTTCCCTGAACTGAAGTTTCACTTTTAATGCATTGTCTCATGTAAGGCTTACAGTCACGTTATGAAATTGATATTAATAATTGTCTCCAGGATGTAGCTTGGAAGGCTAAATGTCTTAAAAATCACTTGTAACCAGAACTTTTCAGAGGCAGGATCAAGCCACCTTTTTCTTTATATCATTTATTCATTTCTTCATTCATTCATAAGACAATATTTGGCTGTGTCGTCCAGGCTGGCCTGGAACTCCAAGGCATAGGTAAGCACCTTGCCTCAGTTTCCCAACTTCTGAGAGTAACTACGGACATGCGGCACCAGGCCCAGCTATATGACTTGCTTGGCAACTCTCTGAGGTGGGTGATATCACCATTGAAATTCCTTTTAGTACAAATTTTCTTTTTCAAGTTTCTATTGCCTGATCTGAAATTTGGAGGAGTTGGTTCTTAGGGATAAATCAGATGTCACTGGGTGCCTGACTGCAGAGCACAGAGACAACTGAGTTTGACAGATCTCTGCATGTTTTAGTCTCCTCATTTTGTAACCACAGGCAGGTCTCCCTAGGGCTATGGCATTTCTTTTCAAACCTGTAAAATAGAAATAATACAATATATACACCTTATAGGCAAAACTATCTCAATCATTTACTGGAGAATCACACACCTATGTCTTTAATCCTTACAATAACCCAGCAAGGAGGTTACTAATGATTCAGGAAATAAACAAGACTGGTTCAAGAAGTAAACACAACTCAGAAGTTTCAGGGAGCTCTTGAAATGTACAAGATCCACCCCCATCCCCAGCTTCTATATGTACTAACAGTTGCTGGAGAGAAGAGATTCCCAGACTGGCTAAGCTGCCTACGAGTTGGACAGCCAGCTCCACCAATGCAGCTTCTGTGACTTGTCACACATGCTAGAACAGGCTTTTCAGTGACGCAGCTCCCTCTAAGTCGCCATGCTCCTCTAAGAAACCCATCACCAGGGCTCTCTAAGCAGACCCAATGAACTCATTGACAGAATATGTTGGGAGAGGAGAGCCCAGCCCGTTATTGGTACAGGGTGTCCCTCCTTGGGGGAGGCTGAGTTGGCACACCAATGGCCTTAGGTATTTTCTCAGGTTCTACAATGAAACAAAACCAATAGGAAGAATGGGAAGGATAAGGGAGATTTTGAGGAATTATCCATGCAATGGAGATGGGGAGTCTGGCAAATGTGGGAAGATAGGAGGTGCAGTGGATCCTGCTGTCTTGAGTTCATAGAGTGAGTCTGTAGCTAGGGTAGTCACCTAGAGTCCTTTCGCACACAGCGTCCTCTGTTGGTCTTCATTGGTGAAGGCCTCAGTAGACCAGATGAGGCCCAACCACATCATATGCCTGTAATTTGGCACTCACAACTATCTTCACAGCAGTATGCAGAATGGCATTTCACTAAACTCCTAGGTGCCATAACCTAGCCACGTTGACATGTAAAGTCAACAGCCTTTCCCACAGTACAGGAGCCCCATAAGGAGACCATCAAAGCTGGTGGATCTGGACCGAGCCTGCACAAACTGTTGCACCAACAAAGGACAATGCATCCAGGAAACCTAGCCTCCCCCCCCCCCTTGTTCAGATCTAGCTAAATGGACAGGTCATTCTCTACAATCGTGTGGAGAGTGGGGACTGCCTCTGACATAAACTCCGGTGGCCTGATTTGATCACTTCCTCTTGGTGAGGAGGCCCGGTGGTGGCACACAGGAAGCAGGCTATCCAGATGAGACCTGATAGGCTGTGGCCATATGGTGGGGGAGGAGGTCCCCTTCTGTCAGAAGTCTAGGGGAGGGGAATAGGGCAGAGAGGGAGGGAGGGTGGGAACAGGAAGATACAAGTGAGGGAATAACAATCAGGATGTAATCTGAATAAATTATAATAATTTAAAATTTTAAAACTAAAAAAAAAAAAAAAAACAGCCACCTTACCCTTGTGTATCACTTATTAGAATTATACTATTGTAATTCAAGAAAGGATGATAATTTTCCCACCTGGAAACCTTCTAGAGTTGGGGAGGTTTGATCTGCAATCTAACGTGTCAGAGGTCTCAGAGCCTTTGAAGAAGTTGTAGCTGGAGGCTGGAGAGGGTTTCCACCTGCTCACATCCAGTGGGCTATTTTAATCCCAGTCCCACTGACATAAAACCCAGTAATCCCCAGCCCTAAAGCGGGTCTCTCAAGGTTTGGGGAAAACCTATCTTATTCGATATACACAAAAGGAGCTTGCTCTTTCTTTCATGGCCTCCAGGGTGGATCCTTTCATAAAGTGACAAATGAGGTGGCCTCTTTCTCCTCCTGGCTGAAGGAAACATTCACGTGTTTGCGCTGTCTACAGAAACGTCTGGCCCCAGCTGTGTTCATACATGGACGTGCTTTTGTTCTTTGCTTGCGATGCTTTTTCTTAATTGACAAAGGGATGAAACAACTTCATTCAGGTCAGAAGCCCAGGCACAAGCGTTTGCCTAAGCACGTCCATGCAGATACAAGCAAAATTGCCTTAGTTCTTGGCATGGTGGAAACATTGCTCTCCACGGACGTAATTTGGCTGTTTTATCACTATTATCCTCACATTTGAACAGAGAAATTACCCAGAAAAGTAGCTCAGGTGTAAGGATCTGTAAAATTATCTTCATAGATTTACTGTCTTTTTTTTTTCTTTCTATCGTTTCAGTTTTAAGAATGCATTTGTAAAGAAAAGGTCAGATTCTTACCCAGAAATCTTTAAGTTAGCCGCCAGTTACTCGGCTTTAGAACTGACGTACTTTGACAGGGAGTCCATGCAGAAAGAAACCGAATAAATCCAACTACACTGAATCGCTTACTATGAAAAAGAAAAAAGCGACAGGGAGAAAGAAAAAGAAAAAGAGAGGTTTTTTTTCACTCACATTTGCCCTGACAGAAAAGAGAGGGGGTCAGAGTCTGTGAGTAAAAGCAGGCACATCCCAAATAAGTTTGGCTATTGAAGCAAGAACTGCACACTGGTTTTTGAAGGATGATAGAAGCTGGCTGGGGGTGGGGGACAGGGGTGGGGGGAGGCTGAGAAGAACATGATAAATTATTCAGGTTTACGAGACAGTGATAAAAATGTAAATGCAACCCTGTCACAAATCTTTTGCAACAGCTGAATAAATTCAAGCTAGGAGCTGAGTCTGCAGTATGGCCCTGATTAAAGCCAGTTGCACTCAAGCGACAGGAAGAAGGCAGAGACTTCCTAAGTTCTTTGGAAATGACAGGCAGAACAATGGAGCAGTTGACTGATGCTTCGCACAAGCTGAGGGGTACAGTAGTACTTGTAATCACAGGATGAGGTCCTATTTTAGTTTCTTAGCGATTATTACTTCATTAAGTTCAGTCATGTCTGCTTTTTCACTGAGCGCACAATCTTTTCCCAGAAGTGGTCCTCCATCCTCATTTCATCTTCCATCTGTATCTTTCTGAGCTGTAGATGTCAAGTGATGGCCAATGTCGGCCCTATGCCTGTCAAATCCTTGAGTCCAGGAAGCAAAATGCAAGAACCCTTCCCACTTAACAATTAGATGAAAATGATTTTTCTTTTCATGTTTATTTGAAGTGGATCAAGAGATAGAGCATACACATAAGATGAAATTTAGCAGGGTCCTACCTCCCTAGCTTCAAAGGCAGGCACTCTACAGAAAAGAAGCTCTCAACTCAACAGGGATAGAGGCCAGGAGTCAGTGAGTCACAAGCAAAGGGCTTGGGACAAATCAGTCATACAGTACATGCTAAATCAATTTGGGGCCTTTTTGAAAACACGATGCTTAAACCTATACTGCACACTCAAGGATTAGAGAAATTGGGTATTTCAGAGAAAAACCACCAGACATGCAACTGATCTGCTCATCTGCCTCTATTTAACATCTCAGCACCATGGTCCATCCATATATAGCCAGACTTGCACAAATAATGGACTGTCCACTGTGACAATTGTGGGATTCTATCAATCGTGTAATAACAGTGCTTAATGAACCCACTTACAACTATGGGTCGGGGGAGTTCTCAGACTGTCCAGAACTGTCTGCAGCATGACAATAGGGCACAAAAGAACCACAGGATGATAACAACGGTCCCAACACTGGCAGCTGTTGAGAGAGAAACTGTCTCTTGCTGAGCTACTAACAGATGCTACCACTGGGTGATGAGGAGTTAATCTGACCATATGTAGTGCTCTAACAAAGCAGTCCATCATGGTTGCAGCATTTGTGGGTTTAAGACCACATTGCAAAGGGGGGTGTGTGTGTAAAGAAATGAAGGAAGACAAGGGTGTCCCATAGGCACACATATATACTTACCCTCAACCAGTTAGAATTTCCCATGACCTTCATCCCTGCTCATTTCCTGCTGCCAAAAAGTTATTTAACCAGAAATTATGACCAGAAAACATATTCAGTGGCCACACAATGTTCTGCAGCCATGATGCTGATGGTTTGTTGCCCGTCTCCTCTGTTCTTATAGAAATAGATGGGAGCTGGGCGTGGTGGCACATGCCTTTAAGCCCAGCACTCAGGGAGGCAGAGGCAGGTGAAGCTCTCTCTCTCTCTGTGTGTGTGTGAGTTTGAGGCCAGCCTGGTCTACAAAGCGAGCCCAGGACAGCCAAGGCTACACAGAGAAAACCTGTCTCGAAAAACAAAACAAAAATAGAAACAGGCGGTTCTTTGAGGAATTTCCTCAACCCCAAGCAGAGGTAGTAGAGAGTACAATAGGACCAGAGTTGTCCTAACTGTCCACAGAGTGACACCAGCTGCAGTTCCATCCCAAGGTCCTTCTTCAGGTTAACTCTAATTCACTCTTTTGCTCCCTGCCCTCTTGCCTTCCTTGGCCCCAGAGCCAGCAGAAGGCCAATGTCACTCTTTAATCATGTTAGGCAATGTCAACCAATATCACTCAGGAGGTGAGCTGTTTATGAATGGGCCTCTGTCTCCCCTTCCCAGATGGATTTTGTTGTAGGTCTTGCCTGTGAGGATACAGCATGAGACATTTGATGTGGGACTGAGCAGATTTCAGCTAGGCATGTTAGTTTGGCAAGTCGGTGGTGTGAGAGCATCAGGGATATTTCTCTCAGAGTTTTCCATCACTACTCAGTGGTCCCTTTGTTTTCAGTTGGCCAGTGTTTCAGCTATGGAGGAGACACCAGTCAAGGCTGAGGATGGAGAATGCTTTTCAGACACTGTGACATAGCTAGGCATAGTGTGGACAAAGACCACCTCCCCACACACCCCATCCCATCCCATGTACACTTCTTCTTAATGAAATCCCTCATAGTGAATTAGCTTTTACTTGCATTGACTCGTGGGAGGGGGCTATAGAATGTAGAATGTTATACTCTGATCTTATTTTGAATCCAAGGCACCCTGCTAGAGACTGAGAGGAGCATCTTCTTAAATGAGACATTTGGGTTTAGAAAACTGATTCAGTAGGTAAGACTTAGTACTGCTCTTACAGAAGACCTAAGTTTGTTTCCTATCACCTACACTGAGTGGCTCATAAGCACCTGTAACTCCAGTTCCAGGGGCTGCCACACCCTCTAGGCTCCTGTAAGCATCCCCACCCACAATGGACTGGGTCCTCTCCCATCAATCACTAATTAATAAAACACCCTACAGGCTAAGCTACAGCCCCATCTCATGGAGGCAGTTTCTCAACTGAGGGTTCCTCCTCTCAGATGACTTTAGCTTGTGTCAAGTTGACATAAAACTATACAGTACAACCCCCCCCCCCCCAAACCTTGCTCACTAATGTTTAAGAACTCAAGCTGGACTGACCTGTTAGAAAGAGAGGATTAAGGAACAACTTAAAATAGATACACACCATCACTGATCTGAATACCATGATAAAATGACCCCTCACTGGAGTCTGGGGTGTGACAGCAGGAACCTCAAGCCAGTACTCCCATTGGCTTAGAACCATATCAAGTAAAGAAAAGATATGGAAAGGTGTCTACGTTTTCACCACCAATGGGCTCTGTGATCCTTCTTGGTGTAATAAAACCCAAGGCAGCTGAATTAAATTTAGCAGCCCAGTGAGTAAGAAGTAAATAAAAATCAATGGTGCTTTAATAAAGTATCATTATGTAAATTGAGGTACAATGCAGGGTTTGTGAACTGGTGGTCTGGGTGTACTCCAGGGCCTGGGTCCTCATCGAACAATATGTTATCTCCCATATGGATGTAGTAGGAGGTGTACATGGAGACTGGAAGACTTTCTAGGCCTTCTAACATCCAGGGAACAGTTGTGCGGCCATTGGAAATTGAAGTAAATGAGAGAGTAAAATGAAAGGCCCTGAATTATTCTTTAAAGAACATTGGGGCTGTTTTGAGGCTTTATTGGGAAGGAGACTGGAGCAAACGTTCTAGCAAGCATCATTCAGTATGCTTGATGCTGCACTGCAGGAGCACTTCTGTCCATCCATGTATTCACTACTAAAACAAGATGGATGATACGTAGGCTCTTCTGCATGTCCCTTGTAGTTCTGTACTGTGTCTTCCTCACCACAGGCTAGGACCCAAGGAAGCAGATGCAGTCCGGAGCCTTGCTGGTCACTGTAGCAGAGGACAAGAGCTCTAACTGGCTTCCTACTGCCAGATAAATGCTTTATCTTCTCATCACTAATACTCAAACCTCATCAACCAACACTGGAGACAGCACCACCCCTGTCACAAGGGCAGGAAAAAATGTGGCCTTGCCATATATCTTAAAAACAGGAATTTAAAAAAAAACCTGCCTCAGCTGCATTAATGACAAACACATCTCACATCCTTATATTTGCATAAAGCTGAGCTAATCCCTTACATGTCAGGGCTCAGATGACAGAGGCTGTGATGGCATTAACTTTTTACAAAGGCAAACATCAACACCAAGAAAATTAGAGAGCACATAGTGTCTTCAGTACAGGTGGCTGAACGTGAAGCTGTGCTTTGGGATCATGGTTTGTCACCCTGCTTAGGATGAATAATTCATAATTATCTGCAGGCACAATGACCACCAGGATCCAAGCTCACTGAAAGTAATGTATCAGGGTAAACTTCTCTCAAAGCGACTTACTGTGTGGACAGATTAAGATGAGGGGTGACCTGAAACATTCAGAAGAGCTGCACCAGCTCAGAGGACAACAGGAAAACCAAAATCGATCTTTTATGAGTTGCATATAGTCCACAAAGTGATAGATAGAGTCACAATGTCTGTGGGTGTGTTTCTCCCAGCCCTGGTGTGTTATTCTGCAGTGTTATTCTATGATGTTATTTCATCCTGTATCTTCTATGGATGCAGGTCTTCCTTGTACAGACCGATGCCCAAAAATGTACTAAGAGCCCTCCAAGTGTCTGTCACACATTTCACCCTGTAGATTTCCCTAGGGAGTATCACTTTACAGAGGCTACCAGGGCAGCCCTGGACAACACAGCATCACTTCTGCAACCCTGGCTCTTCATACTGTTTTTCTGGGCACTAAAGTACTTCACCCTGCTCTCTACCTGCACACGCCTGTCTGTCACGCTCCTCGTCAAGGCTCACCCAATGATGTCAACACCAACAGTGCTCTTCCTAGGTACTAGCAATCCTCACTCCTCACTCACCACTCTTTTCCACTTGAGGCCTCTGTCTGCCAAATTATAGCAAACAGTTTAGCAAACTAAAAGTCGGTCACTCCATCCATCTCTGTGAGGAGGAATCCCACAGCTTTGAGTGACTTGGGTGACAAATACCATCATGTTTAGTTAGACTGTTCTCTAAGAACTGAGTCATGGAGCTTTTGTTCTCCATACGCAGGCCTAAGAAACTTGGGTCTACTAGACACAAAGCATCAAAAGGTCCTCAGAATTATTTCCTCATTCTACAGCTATCACATTTCATCATGGGTCAAATTAATGTGTGTAATATATTCAACATCCTTAGGCCATGGAAGGACGCACAGTATGCTGTGGCTTATATAGTTGTGGTATGAAGGTAAAATATCCCCTATAGGCCCCTGCGTTTGAACACTTGGAACTTTAAGAAGTGGAGTCTTGCTAAAGGAAGTAGGTCACAGGGGCAGGGAGAGCTGGGAGTGGAAGTTTAATAGTGCGACCCTAATTGCTGTTTCCTTTCTGCTTCCTGAACTACCAAGACAGTGAGGAGGGAAGGCTTCCTCAGCGCACTCTTACCTCCATGGAGCCTCCTGCAGAGCCTTTCCCTTCACAATGGATTGTTTACCCTAGAGCTGTGAGCCAAAGTAAAGCTGCCCTCCTGGATGCTGCTTCTCACCAGCTGTGTGCTCACAGCGACTGCTACACTAGGGTACCCTTGCTAAGTGTCCAAGTCCCTTCTTAGAAAGCAATCCTCTTTCACAAATGGCTCCCTTTCCCACGCAACCAACTTCTAGACAGCCCTTCCTAATTGTTCACTTCCTGAAGAGCTTTTTCCTCAGCTTGACACAAGTTATGGTTATCTGAGAAAGGACCCTCAGTTAAGACAATGCCTCCTTCAGATTGCCTGTAGGCAAAATATTCTTACATAAACAGAATAGTATTTTTCTACCTCCCCAAAAAATGTATTGTTGAGGAAAGGAGGTAGGAAAAAGCCAGAGTTGGGCTTTGGCTCTTTGGAGCCACTTTCCTGGAATAGTGACTCGGTTAGACAGGTATTTCCCCTGTCAGCTCTGCATGTGGGCTCAGCTCTCAGCTCTCAGGGAGAGTGGGGATCTGTCTGAAAAAGTCAGCAGCATAATTCTCAAAAGAATCCCAGGGAGAGATGGTGGAGGTGCTTACCCAGAGCCAACCTTTCTTGACTCGCAGAACATTCCACAACTTGAGAGCTCTCCCTTGGAATTGTTCTGATTATTCCTCCCAATTGGGCAAAGAAACTACATTCCCTGGTCTGTGCCATTCAACATAACGGGTATTTATTCCCAAACAAAAGAATTTGGAGCTGTGAACCTTAAGGCTTTAACACTAACATGAACTCATCTGTGGGAGACAGGTGGCACTTAGTGTTTTCAAGACAGAGACTGTTAGATACATTTGGGATGAGTCATCAGGATAAGTCAGTTTGCTACATCTTAGCTTTCATTTCCTTATTGTATTTTTTCCTCTTCTTCGTTTCTCTTTTTGTCTTTCAACCTGGTATCTACGACTCTGACAATTTTTCCATTAACATGAAGGAAATACTTAGAATTTTCCATTAGTTGCAATTCTGCCTGGGATCATTCTAGAATGTTGCCCCAAGGCTCAGCTTAGAATGTTGATGAGTCAGTTTATATAGAGACTTCAATGTGAAGGTTAAACTTAATATGAGGACATCAGAACAGCTTCACATAGGAGAGAGAGTGAGAGAGAGAGAGACAGAGAAAGACAGAGACAGAGAGAGACAGAGAGAGAGGAGAGAGAGAGAAGAGAGTTATTTAGAAGGGACATTTTATATATATATATAAAACATTATATATAAAAGTATATACTTTATAATTAAAATATTGTATTAAAACAGCAGTTCTCAACCTGTGGATTGTGACTACTTTAGAGATAAAACAACTCTTTCACAGGGGTCACCCAAGACCATAGGAAAACACAGATACATATATTACAATTCATAACAGTAGCAAAATTACAGTTATGAAGTAACAACAAAAGAAATTTTATGGTTGGGGGTCAGCACAACATGAGGAACTGTATGGAAGGGTCATAGCCTTAGGAAAGTTGAGAACAACTATATTAGAGAGCATGTACCAGCTTTCTCTCTCTCTCTCTCTCTCTCTCTCTCTCTCTCTCTCTCTCTCTCTCTCTGTCTCCTTAGGCTCCCTCATCCTTTCTTCCTCTCTCTCTCTCTCTTGTTTCCCATCAGTCTCTTCCTGGTGTTATCTTTTCCACACCTGCTTATTTCTAGTCAATGCTTATGTGAATACTACTGGTAGTATTTCCATTAGAGAGATAAGATTTCAAATTTTGGTTGTTGTTTTTTTCTTCATGTATTTGTCCCTTTAAGTCATGTATGTGTTCTTATTAAGTCAATGAGATGAAAATATTTATCATCATTTATTGTTTGGGTACATATGTGCAGACATAATGGAATACTACTTAGCCAGAGATATAATGGAGAGATATAATGGAGTGTGTGTGTGTGTGTGTGTGTGTATACATATATGAAAAATCACATTGCATACCATAGAAATATACATTATTTATAAAAATAAATGAATATAAAATTAAAAAATAGTCCCAGAAAGAAACGAACCACATATGTATAACATGACGAAAGGAAGCAAGGAAAGCTAATATAGGAAAATGAGAAAGAACTGAATGTAAGTAATGGACCTTCATCATTAAAGAGGTTATAGAGCTTATTGTTTCTCTAGTTCTAATTCTGTCATGGATTTTTATTGTTGTTTTGGTAGTGAATAAGTAAATAAAATACAAAATATAATCAATACTGAAAGTGTAAAATTTATTGTGAAGCATCACAGTTTCTATTTTGAATGGTAATTCTAACTTGATATAAGTTACTTAAGGTGTATAGACTTGGGAGATGGTTAACTTTGGCATGTTATGTTTGTATTTTGCAAGAATTTTTTTTTTTGAGACAGGGTTTTCTATGTAGCCTTGGCTGTCCTGGGCTTGTTTTGTAGACCAGGCTGGCCTCAAACTCATAGAAATCCACCTGCTTCTGCCTCCCTGAGTGATGGGATTACAGGCATATGTCACCACTCTAGGCTTATTTACAAAAAAAATTTGTAAAGTTCACAAAAGGTTTAAAATGCTAGAGTTAATTTCTTAAGTATCTCAAATAATAACGTTTAGAAGTTCCTAAGAATGGAATAATCGCAACATGTAGCAAAGGATTCCAAGATTATTAATCTCTAGCCCTAGGGAAGGTACACACACACACACACACACACACACACACACACACACACATACACACACCCCTATGTAAATTCATGCATATATTTCCAGAGCCCAGTGTTTATTGGACTTTCAATATGGATTTTCAATAAGGTGTTTTCAAATATCTTAACTACGGGAAAGGAAGAGGGTAGGAAAGCTAGAACAGTTTAGCTCACTTAAAAATCACTCATAAATAACTCTCCACAAGCATTCCTCAACTTGAGGTACTTGATTCTCTAGCCTTAATCACCCACATATACAAGTCTTGCCAACATCATGTCCTGAATGCTGGAACCCGCAATAAGAGCCTCAAGTGAAAGCCTTTGGTTCTCAGCTTTCTTCTAACCTAGAGCACAAATGTGAGCCTTGAAGATAACACTGCAATCCCATAACTAGGAAGTAAAGGCTGGGCTTAAAACGAAGGCACTGAGGACACCTATGTTCCTGAGGGACTTCAGGGTTATTGTTCTGACCTTCTGCTTATTTCTGGAGCTCTTATTATGCTAAAACAAAATGCCTTAATTTCTTTTAGGAATATAGATTTTTCTATGAATTTATAGGTCAAAAATTTCTAAGGGGAAAAACATCTCAGTTCCAGTTTTATGTATGTAGTTAAGTCTATGTAGGTTGCCCAGAGCTGATGGTGTGAGGAGCAATATCCCATTGGTCTGACATCCCTCCATCTGCAATGGGTGTGTCTATCAACTGTTAGAAGATAAATCAATGGCATCGGAGCCATCAGGCCTCTTTGAACATGCCCTTGACGGTAATCTCCTTTCATGTGCCTCCATTTCTATATATTGTGATCTCTGTCCCTACAATAATTAGGACCATCCCTTTGGCTGACCATCCTGCTTGTTCCAAGATGATTTGGGACACTGTTGTGTTACTGTCCACTACATCTTGTAAAAGGCCAAAGTAAAGAAATAGAGGGAAGACAAGAGTAGATAGTCTGCTACTAAGCACAGAAGATGGGGCTGAGAGTCAGATGGATTTGAGAACAGCACAAAACAGAGGAGACTGCTGTAGGTCTGAGATGACGTAGGAAGGTATGTATTGATCCTAGGATTTGATACCCAGTTGGATGTGCTGAGCCAAGGACAGAGAAAGTCACTAATGGCAGGGATCTGGACTAGATGATTCAGAAGACGGTGAGCAGTTTCAAGAAAAGTAGAGACAGGAATGTTGCATCCTCGGTCACTAAGAATGACCTCAAGGCAGAGCAGTATTGAAGATGGGGAGGCAGAAAGGATGATACTGAAATTGGAGGGGAAAGGATCCTCCTCATGTAGGTGGAGTGGGAGTCATGGCAATGAATTACTCTTGTAAAGAAAAGCTTCCACAGACAGATGGTGAATATGCCATGGTCTATCTTGGGGATGTCACATGACAATGCCAGTGTGTACATGGTTTTGCCAACTCAGCCTGTTCCATGCAAGTGTGGTCCTCTATCTTACCTACCGGGAGAACTTGGGGTACTTAGAATTCTCCTAGAAAACTTATGATTCCTAGACTGGAAGCTTTAAGAGTACCCTAGATTCTTCACTTTGGCATGCTTCGGTCCAAAGGCGTGGCAAGGCGCTTGTAAATGAGTTAGTGAGGTGGTAGTTGATGAATGGGGAGGTGGTCAGAACAGAATAGTGAGGTGGTTGTGCAGGAGTATAAGATGGTTGTATATGAGTGGTGAGGTGGTTGCAGATGAGTATAAGGTGGTTGTAGATGCTTTTCTGCTATTTATTGGGATGATTTATTGAATGTCATCCTAGTGGTTTGTGGAGCAGAAGAGAGTGCAAGGGTTGGCGTGAGGTGGGTAACGGCAGGAGGAGAGGAGGCAAGATTTATATTCCAAACAGGGAACGCCAAGAGGGCATCTTACAATGGAAGCTATTCATCAAGACTACTGGGACCCGAAGGACATGAACAATTTAGATTTGGCACATATTCTATCAGCTTAATTGGGGGTGACACTTGAGGTCACTGAGGAGAAACTGAGTGGGTGACTTCAGACTTGCTTCTGACTCCTATGGACCCACATGTAAGGTTAGCCTGGCTTTAAGGGCTCCTTCCTTCATTCTGTCTCCCTTTGTTTCTGTCTTGGTGAAAATGACAGTCTTCGTCCTATCATTTATATTAGCCTAGAGACTTGACAGCTGATTTGAAGAATAATCTGTATTCTATTTTCGAAGGGGTAGGAATAGGGCAGCAGACAGACTCAATGAAGAAAGAAGCAGAAGCCTCCCCCTTCCCCCAAACCATTTGGCTGCAGAAACTTCTCCAACGAAGATTTACTAGGTCCCTATTTCATCATAGACATTAGAAATCCACCATTGAGAAGAATATACAGGGTTCCTACCCTCAAAGGGATGCATACCCAAGAAGCTACCAGGACTGAGAGAGATGTGATAAAAGTATGGGGGTACATAGATCTGCAGAACTGGATGGTGTTTCTAACTGTACCAAAAAGATAGGACTCCTCAGGAAAATCTTCCTTGTTTTAGGACCTTGGTTCTAGAAAAAGTCACTGGGAATGAGGACTTTTTCTAGCCACCAGCATGCTCTTAGAAGCAACCAAAACTATAGTTTTCAATTATAATAGGATGTTGTATCTCATCTGCTTTGAACTTAGATGAAAAGTTATTGAACATGCTAGAGTGTTGGCTGGCCTTCAGCAGTAATGTTTAAGAAACTTGTATGTTGTGTGTGGTGACTGACTCATGAATCCCAGAGGCTCTGAAAGAGTCTAGCATCTGAGAGGGGCTCTCCTCCTGCTGAGGAGGACATGCCCATGTTGGTGCAATCCCTTTTTGAGCAGAAAGAACCTGCACAGAACTATGCCCACCAAGCCAAGCAGGCAAAACCCTGAATAGACTTCCATGACCTTGGTGCCACAGCCCTTCCCACTGAGGGGCTGCCTTCCACCTAAAGCCCTGTCCTTCCTTCCCTGCCCCCTCTTCCTCTCTTCCTCTCTTTTCTCCCTGTTTCTCCTTCCTCCATGCCCTTCCTTTCTCCTACCTCACTGATCTTGAACTTCCACCCCAGTGATCCATCAAGGTAAACGTTGGTCTTCAGCCTGTTTTATTTATTTATTTTTAGATCAGATGAGCCTATTTCATCTCTGGAAACTGACAGCATAAAGAAAATGGCATTTTGGAACCTGAAACCTAGGTAGGCTTCCCACAGAAGTAAGGAATAGCTGACAGGGTGGAGAATGAGACTGATGAGGGATAGAAAAAATCTTTCCAAGAGTGACAACTTGCCACAGAGATCTGGATCTCTGGAGCAGAGACCACGGGCCATGTTTTCTGTAAGGTCTTGGTCAGAGGGAGGGCAGAGAGTGGACTGAACGGGCTGTGCGGCCTGTAAATTACACAAGAGGATTCAGAGTTTGTGCTGGGGTTAAGGGGGGAGTGGGGAAGGCTATGCAACAGAAGACTGTGTTAGGCCTATCGTTGTGGCTTCTGTATGGAGAAAGGATGAGGAAAGAAACTAGATGTAAGGAGACAAATTTGATACTTATGACGAAGCATGGCCAAGCACAGCCTGGGAAGAGAGAAAGCAGGCAGCAGTAGTCAGCACACAGAGGAGTGGACATGGTCAAGAGATTTTAGAAGCCAGAAGGATGAAAAGAAGGGAGGAAGGGAGGGAGGGAAGAGAGTAATTAAGGAAGGAAAACAGACAAGAAGGGAGGGAGAAAGATCAGGTCTAAAGATCCTACTGTCTCTGTCGGCCTGTCACTCATTTTTGTCCTTGTATTTTGTATTAGTCTATTCTATTCTGAAGTTGTAAATCTTCTCCACTAAGACCAGTGAGGAAAATGCTTCCACTGGAGAGAAGGAAAACACAGCAGGATTAATTCCTCAGAGACCTGGGACGCTGTCCTCAGGGCCCCTTGGCCCATCAGCTTCTGCTTAGAGAAAATAGAGAGTCTGAGGCACAGGCCATGTTTGTCCCTCTCACAGCCAGTGTTTGCTATTTCTGCCCCACACCATCACGGATAATGAAAGTCGACTGGCTTCTTGGGTTTCCTTTCTCTCTGCCACTGTCATTTCCATTTGCTGAGTCTCTTGCCTTTTTAGCACAAAGTTGTTGTGTTTGGGCCCTCATTTGCCAGGCAGTGATAAAGTCCAAGAAAAACCCATTCTTATTGAATTATTTTTGGAATGTTATGCAAACATGTCTAAATGATGTGGCAACCAGTTCTACCCTGAGACCTGGTTTTGACTTCAGGTTAATTCAAGTAGAGAAGAGAAACGAAGAAAGCAAGGCCTCGCATACTGAGCCGTCTCTTTCAATCCCTGGAGGTTTTTGGTTTTTAAATTCTTCTCCTTCCAGACAGAGACTTCAGCTCCTTTCCAGCACCCAGACAATGAAGATCCCATCCCACAACCCAATCTCTAAAGGTAAAACAATTCACAAGAATTCTAGACCCACCCTGGGCATGTTGGAATACACAGAGGGAAACCTCTCTGTTGGGTTCTCTAGCAGGAGAAGGGCCAAGCCAGGCTGAAAGCCCACCATGCATGTGGCATAGAGCTGGGAACTCTGTTTTTGAAAAGACATATTCCTATGTGTTCAGGTCTTGGCCTAAGCTATATCGTCGTTGGGACTTAAACAAACAAACAGAAAAACAAGTGCCAATGGCTGCCTCCCACCCATGTCTCCTCTAGGACCAATCCTAAGAGGTAATTTAGTTAGAACCGAACTCCAATTTCAGTAGCACCAATATATTTCTGACTCTACAAGTGGACAACTGTTCGGTTATTCAAATCTTTCCAGGTCTTTCCAAATCTCTCGCTTTTTTACTTGCTTTTTAAATGGAGCGTTCTATTCCCTATGTGTTACCCATTTTGGAAATTGCTAAGCGAGCTCCTTGGGTAGAAGATCAGAGCCTCAGATGACCCTTGCTGCCACCGAAGAGCCACCTGTCAGAAGCCAGAGCAGGTGTGTGGAGAGTGCAGAGGCAGAGGGGGCAGAATCCTGGACACATGCTCCTAGCACCTGTCACAGTCTTAGCCTGTCTCAGATCTATTCCCTAGACCCTGCAAATACAGGAACCACTAGCACCTGTGCTTTGCAAGCATCAATCTGTCCATCTGAAGAGCAGGAAGGAGAAGACTCGGAGTCTTACGATTCAGTTCATAGATCCTGTGATGCCTCATAGTGCCAACTTGAAGGGATTTAGGGTTATCTAGAGTATGCTAGCCTCTGAGCAGATCTGTGAGTGATTATCTAAGGCCCGAGGAGCCATCTTAACTGAAAGTGACATCATTTCATAAACGAGGGTCCTGGACTAAATGAAATGAGAAAACAAGGCAAACACAAGCACCCATTTCTCTGTACTTTCTACTTGCAGGTGCTATGTGACCAGCTACCTCAGCCCCCTGCCAGAACAACTCTGCTTTCTCACCAGGACGGAATGTAAATTGTGAGGCAAAATAAGTCGTTCCTTCCTTAGGTTGCTTTGGTCAGATATTCTCTCACAACAATGAGACACAGCTAATACAGGTCTCTAGAATCCCAAAACTCCATTTCATAATAATTTCCTTATCCCAAATTTTATTCTGTGTACAATTTCCTGACTGTACAGAACAGACTGCATGGACAAAGGAGACTACAATTCTTTGATGAGAACTTTTATCGCAACAACACAGACAATCTCTCATTGTCTGGAAACACTAATCAAAACTTCACCGGGGTCTCCCACTGGTCCCATCTCCCTTTGCAGTCTTGTCCTTGAGTATCTTTACACTTCTACGTCCTCTGGTCTGATGGAGCCTGAGTTCTCCTCTCATCCTCACTACTGCCGTGTATCCCTGCAATCACGCGGCCACCTTCTTTCCATGGAGGCTTTCCCTATCCAGTTCAGGTCCCTGCCTCCCAATTCTGCATCTTCTTCCTCCATCATCTCCACAATTTCTCCCTCAGCTTCCTGTCCCAGCTCCACTTAAAAGAACAAAGTCTCTTTTCAGAACTCCATCAAGGAATTTTTTTTTTTTTGCACTCTGCTTATTCTTACAAGATCACATTCCCATTGTCTATCACTTCAGATCCCTTGGTCTCAGATGCTCCAGGGGCCCCTTTGCCCCCTATCTGCTCCTGTTCTGCCATAGCGCATTTCTCAGGAGCACGTCTGGTCCTTACTTCCTGCCCACGCTCTGAACACATTGTTCTTTGTCTTCACACAATATTAGACCCAATGAAATATGCACAGTGCTCAGCACGTGCATGTGCCATGTTGTGTGCATGCGCGCGCGCGCGCGCGCACACACACACACACACACACTGTGGGCGGAGGGGGTAGAGACTGTGTGTTCAGAGATCTCTCAGATGATGTCCAGCTCAGTAACCACCTGACCTTTCTTCTCCTTTCCATGCTTGGACCCTTTTCTCCACATCCACCCTCTCCTGACTTTCCACCCCCTTCATAAGAAGGCAGCACAGTGGTTTTCGCACCTGGCGCTACTTCCTAAGATGCTCAACATCACTTCTTATCACAGTTGTTTCTACGTGCCTGTTACTTCCCCTGATTGGGCTACCTCATTATTATGCACAGATTCTCTATTTCCATCTCTATACTTGAGTATTTCAGATGAGCACCTGCCTTAGTGTAGGTGCCCAATAAATGCCAAGGGGGAGAATGAAGGACAGCACACTTCAGAAAATGTGTCAGTAAGAACTCCGTGACCCCAAACTGGCACACACAGCGTAGATGGATGGGAGGGAGCTTGCTCTCATGTTGTCATTTCTGTTCCTCGAGATAATGACTTTGCAATTCACTCCAGGGCTGGTGGATACAGTGGAGAACAGTTCAGCCAGGGACAGTTTCTTCTTTGTCCGTGTATAATAGTGTGCACAATGGTTCAGGATGCAGAACCCAATTAGGTCATCCTCTTGAACTGGGAAAGAAGGCAGCTGGGCACTGGGGAGCAGAAAATAAGGAAAAGAAATGTGACTTCCTTGGCTGTAAAGAAGCTGATGGCCCCCAAGGACAGTGTGTGCAGAGGAGAAAGGAGAATTCAAATGGGACCAAAGAGCAGGCTGGTATTTGCACCTTCATCGGAAGGGTAGGAATTAGGAGCCAGATGATCTCAGCAAGTCTTCAAGGAGGAACTTCACTTGAATGACCGGGAAGTACTTTAACCATCACCTTACCACCTTTAATAGCTATTCTTGTACCATATGGCATTAGGGCTAGAATATTGGTATCCATATATCCCATAAAAACTTGTGCGAATTTCCAGACTAACGGAGGCATGACCACAGTGGTGGTCATCAGTCTGCATGAGGCCAGTTTTTAACAAAGGTATAGGTGGAAGGGCCTGGAACAATACTGACTCAGTCAGGCAAATGAGGTACTAAGTTCCCTGTCAGACCTGCATTTTGGAAGTAGGACTGTGTACTTTGGACAGGATCTCTTGAGCTCTCAGACCTCAAGCAAGTAATCCTATACCACCTGCTAATGAGGACCCCATCAATGACTTTCAAATAAAAAGATGAGGCCACATTCCTAACATGACAAGGTGATTCCTTCTGGTCATCCCAGGACTTACAGAGCCCATCTGCAGTGAGTACAGGCTTTTTTTTTTTTTTTTTTTTTTTTTTTTTTTTTGGTACCAGGTGTAGCCTGGGGCTTGTTGGAAAGTGTTATTCAGACAGAGGAAAACAAAACCAGAGATGGAAGAGGATGAAAGATGAGCAAATGCACCTGTCGGGATAGGAGGATAATTGCTAAGGACACATGTGAGAAAATCACCAATGCAAACATGAGGAATTATTTATCCTCCGTGTCCTCAGGAGAAGGTGGGGCTGGTCTTTGGAGCCTAGTGGCTTGCATCACCTTCCAACCAACACTATTAAAAGTGCCTGCTCACACTCAGTGGGTAGCGCAGGCGTTACACAACCTCTGCCCTGCTGTCCAACCCCGCAGATGCTGGCAGCTTTCGTTTTTTGCAAAATGCTATTTTTGAAACAACCAAATCTCCTCCCCCCCCCCCACCGCCCCACACACTACAGCCCAGAGGAAGGAACTGGTTGCCTCACCAGCTTTTGGCACCAAAGTGCCTCGCGGTAGATGTCTTCTGCTGTCATGCTGTCCTGATTGAGATTAATCATCCAGTGCATGTGAGTCACTCAGAAAGGATGGAAAGAGTGGATACCGGATGGTAATTAGCACCCCCACCACCACCCACACCTCCCCCAACACCGACAACTTCAATGTTTGTTCTGAAAGTTCCAGGACACTCAGGAGTGGAACACAGGGATTTCAAGTGTGGAACGTGTAATAAACGAGAGCAAATGAGAAAGTTATTACAGGCTCTGTATTTATCTGCAGCTCAGTGACTTTCAGAGGAGCGTGCATCTGGCTGGTAGTCCTGGAGGATGTGACTGTTTCCTGCCAGCTGGAGGGACTTGGCCTGAACCCTCAAAAAGTCACAGCTGACCTGGTCCAGCCCTGGCTAACCAACCCAATAGGTACCACCTCCCCTTCACAGACCTATCCCCACAGTCCCAGGAATATAGATTGTAAGCCATGTGTGATGGATAAATAATCTATTACCATGAGAGAAACTTAGAAAGAAAGCATATAGCCACAAATCTCAGGGCTGCATCAAGAAGCAAATAAATATTATTTATAGATCATCTTTCCCTTGCCTGACAATGCAATGGTTTATTCATTCTGAATGGTTTTTTCCAAGGCTCAGATTCACACATCCCCTTGGAATCTAATCTCCCTGGCCCTAAGACCCCCAACTTCCTGGCAAGCTCTACCCCTTAGATTTTCATGTTGACAAAACAGACCTGGATGAAGCATCTCAGATGGTTTTGGGAGTATTTATAGGATAGTTATAAAGCTCTCATCTAAAACCCATGACCATTAATCTGCGTTCCAGCTTGAAAACATTTATCATCTGTGCTTTTGTTTCCCCATACCTTACCGTAGGAAAGGGAAGCAAAGCTTGGCAAGGAAGGACTGTACAGCTTTGCTGATGCTGTGCAAAAGATACGAATCAGGTTGTCATGCCCCATCAGGAAAAGAAGTAGGCAGATTGTCAGGAGCCTGAAAAGCACAGCCTCTGGGCCAGAGCATGGCACACCCAATAGCCACTGGCTAGGAATTCCTACCAACAAGTTGCACGACCTGGGATAAACTATATCTGCTTTCTGGACACCAGAAAAATGTCCGGTTTAACAGAAGAACTCACCACCCTTCTAACTCAGGTCTCCTCTCTCTGTCCCAGGAGCCTGGAGGCTGTGGATGTCTAGAGGCTGTCATTATCTTCCCTGTCTCCGATGAGTTCATCTGGAGACAGCTCTACCCTACCTCACCCTACCCGACCCTACCCTACCCTACCCTACCCTACCCTACCCTACCCTACCATACCCTACCCTACTCTACCCTACCATGCCCTACCCTACCCTACCCCACCCTACCCTACCCTACCCCACCCTACCATACCCTACCCTACCCTACCCCACCCTACTTACCCTACCCTACCCTACCCTCTTTACCGTACCCTACCCTACCCTACCCTACCCTACCACATCCTACTCTACCCTACCCTATCAACCCTAGCCTATCCTTCCTTAGCCTACCCTACTCTACACTACATTTAAATCTTGGCTGGATGAGCCTTAACTGTAAGTTATTTGCTCCAGTCTTTATTTGCATATGAGAGAAAGCCTCCCCTCCAGTGGCTCTAACAAGTGCCATATCTAACTTTGTCTAGCCCAGGCTATTGTGAAAACTGCATCTATAGTAACTTATCATTCAAGTAGGAAGACATTTGTTTTCTTTCTTTCTTTCTTTCTTTCTTTCTTTCTTTCTTTCTTTCTTTAGCACATTTGTGAAAGAAGCCTCCTGCCTTTCAAGAAGACAGTGTTTGTCCCCTCTGAAGTACGCAGGATTAAAGCAACATCATGGAAAAAGAAAGCCTCACCAGACAACCATGCTGACCCTTGATCTAGGACTCCCCAGCCTCTAGAACTTCAAGAGATAAAATTCTATTATTATTATTATTATTATTATTATTATTATTATTATTATTATTATTATT
>OU015743.1:32116321-32137560 GCA_907169655.1 Acomys percivali
TTATTATTATTATTATTATTATTATTATTATTATTATTATTATTATTTTCATCTGAATTAATGCAGAGCTCTTTTTAACACAACAAAATAAATTATAAGATAGAATGCCATCATATCAAAGTTAGGCAAGACATCCAACAAAGAAAGTAAAAGATCCCTTAGAGAGTGCACAGAATCAGAGACCCATTTATCTACGCATTCAGAAGTCCCATAAGAAAGCTATAGAATATATGCAGAGAACCTGGTGTAGACCTGTATAAACCTTGTGCATGCTGTTCAATCCCTCTCTCTCTCTCTCTCTCTCTCTCTCCCCCCCCCAACCTTTATTTCTTTTTTACAAGAGATTTCTTTATTTATTACATATACAGTGTTTTGCCCACATGTATGCCTGTACACCAGAAGAGGCACCAGATCTCATTATAGATGGTCATGAGCCACCATGTGGTTGCTGGGAATTGAACTTAGGACCTCTGGAAGAGCAGACAGTGCTCTTAACCGCTGAGCCATCTCTCCAGCCCTTATTTTTATTTTTACATATATATTTATATCATTATACATATATACAATAAACTACCTCAAGAAGAACCACAAAACAACAAGGAATTATATAAATGTTACATTCATAGTGTTTTGGCTATTTGTATTTGGCAGCCTTGAAGAAAACATCTTTCCTATCTTGGTGCATCTAAAATTCTGAATGTAAATCAATATCTATCATATTTCATCATTATCAACCCTTTTCAGTCTCTTATGAGCTTTGTTCAGTTGTTTTAGAGGGACTTGTTCTCCTGGTATCCTCTGTTTCTTTTATCCTTGACCCTGAGCTCTATGGGAGGAATATTGATGGCCACATCTTGTTTAGAGCTGTGTTCCCCCCCCTCTCTCTCTCTTTCTCTCTCTCTCTCTCTCTCTCTCTCTCTCTCTCTCTCTCTCTCTCTCTCTCTCTCTTTCTCTCTCCTCCTCCTTCTCCTCCCTTCCCTCCCTTCCTTCCTCCTTCCTCTCCCTCCCTCCCCATCTCCATATGAAAATCAGTTAACTTGATCTTGACCACAGCTAGATAAACAGATGGCCTGCATAGGGTCCCCACAGCCTCAGTCACTGAAAAGGTCAGCAGCTCCTGTCTCTAGTTCTCAATAACGTTTGCCCTGACAGTCTCACCCCCACCCGCCGGGACCCTGACTTTCTTAAGAACTAGCAAATATCAGACTAAGAGATCTCAAGATCCCTACCAGACCAATTCTCTTCCTTTTAGGGATAGGAAAGCTGAGGCTTGGAGAGGCTAAGCCAGCCTGTCAGAGTTTCAAAGCCTCGCAGCTCAGACATGCCAGTAAAATCCTCCGCCTGTCTTTTCCCCTCTTCAGGACTCTCCCAGGCACTCAGATTTCTAAGGACCATTTTGGAAGCTAGAACCATTTAGACCACGATTTTCACTTAGTAATCAACACAGGCTTCCCTGAAATGAAAATTCAGGAGATACTGAAGCAGGCAGGATGATCAAGGGATCCATACACGAATAACAGTCCCAGAAGACAAGGATACAGTGACCCAGCTGTGCTCCCACAAAGCTCAAGGCATGCTGGGTATTTTCCTTTGTTGTTTCTTGCTAACCTAACCCCTTCATTGTGTCTCCATTTCTTGTTGTGTGGGAAAGAGAAGGACCTGGAAAGGCACAGGAGATATTTTATTGGTCAGAAATTGGCAAGGCCGCCTCTTCCTGCTTCATCGGTATGCTGAGGCGCTAGTGGAGATGAGTCTGCCTCTTGGCTCCTCCTGGGCTCTGTAAATTCACGCTTTTTAAATTTTACACAGCAGTTTACGGGCTGTGAAGAGGGGAAGCTGGGGCCTCTGTCGTCAGGGGCTGCGCTGAGCAATGAGAATCTTCTGGGTCCTCCTTTTCTTTCTTCCTGGTATGAGTCTTGTAAATGACGATTTAGACTCCCTGGGGGAGATGGGAAAGGAGACTTGGGGGCAAGGCATGAAAGAGCACAAAGGTTGTGAAGAGCCCTTCAGGAAATCTGAGACACTGCCTGTCTCTAATCAGCTTGGTTATTTGGGGCAAGGCCACAGTCTGCAGCTAGCCCTTACTGTCTGTCAAGTGAGGTGAGGGGCAATGTGTGACCTTGTGATTTTAGGTGGAGTTTCTCCCCACATTTTATGAGTTCATATCCTGAGAGGAGTATTTAGGAGAAATGTGGAAGGCCCTAAAGAACTCAATACTATAAAAATTTTAACTCTCTCCGACTTCCCTAGGGCGTCATGACCTACATACAATAGCCCCACAGCAGCCAGCCGGTCAGAGACTGTGAGTGACACAGACCTGGCCTGACATAAGAAGCTTCAAAAAGCTAACCTTGAGAAAATGTTCTCTGTAGGATAGTTGAGCAAAGGACAAGATAAACTGATAGGACTTTACTCATAGAGGAAAGTTGGAAAAAGAAAACAGAGATTTTATAAGGCTACTGACTCTTTTAACACAACTGGACCAGAATGGAAGGCGATTAAATTGAGAAATTCATCATCATCAAAAGCAACTTTCAGTGAATATTTAATAAAGGCTTGCTGAATGCCAGTCCTCTTTGGAGTGCTTTCTGGTTATTACCTTAGTCCTTAAGTGCTCTCTTGTGAAGTGAAACTGACATTGCCTGTCTCTTACAGGTAAGGAGAGTGGGCGGATCCACCCAGCCACCATGCCATCTGCAAGAATAACCAAGAGACGAAACCTCAACTTCCAGAGAGGCCCAAGCTCAGACTCCACAGATCAGAAACTCCCAGAGGATCTTGGAGCCTGTCTCATTTCACACTCTGAAAATACTGCTTGTGATTAACCCTCACTAAGTGTACTGACTACTGGGATTCATTGTCATATTTCAGTACATGAAGACCACATGCTCTAGTCAAACCTGGCTTCCCCTCCCAGCCTCTAAGAGTCATTAATCTGCAATGAAGTCCTAATTTTTCTGGCCTCCCAAAGCATAAATGAACCAAAAAGAGGGAGAGAGGGAGAGAGAGAGAGAGAGAGAGAGAGAGAGAGAGAGAGAGAGAGAGAGAGAGAGAGAGAGAGAGAGAGAGAGAGAGAGAGAAGACAAAGGTGGCTTTTAAGGGCGAAAAGATCAGACCTGTTCCCAAAATGCCATATGGGAAACCTTGTGCTCACAGAGCCTCTGGCTGTTCCTCTAATGCAATGTCCTTGTCTCCTTTAGACAGACTTCTGGAAGAGACTCAGCCTGGTCAGCAAATCGTCTATCTCTACTCCAGCCTCACCCACCACTGACCCCTCTGGAAGGTACTGGAGAGGGCTTGAGTTTGCTGTGGATGATCAAATGGATGAAAGGTGGCCTCATGGGAAAGGCTTGGGAGCAGTTCTTGTGAGTCACTGCCAAGAGCGACTCTCTACCCAGCCCAGTGGGCAACAGGAGGTATGTGGTCAAATCTTTACCACCCCTTGAGTTGTTCTATAGGCCCCTTGAGTTTTCTAGTAAATATCCTATACCAGCCAGATGAGGTATTAGTGGTAGTTTACAGCCAAGGAGGATGAGAAGGGGATAAAATAAATATTGCGACAAAACAAACTGGTAAAATCAGAACTGGAAAAATTCTTACTAGAGAAACAAAAAATGTGATCAAACCAATTTAGATGGTTGGGCCAGAGATGTGTGTGAGGGAGTGGGTAGGACAGCAAAGAAGCACTGCATGCTGGGATTGTAAAAAGAAGTAGGGATTCTGACTCCTTCCTAAGGCAGGGGCCATGCATTTAGAGTAATAACAGCCTGGAGTTGTCACAGGCAAGCCTGGTCTAGGCAGACAGGCACAGAGCCAGAAACCATGTGCTTTCAAATCAATCCCCAAACTGCTTCAATTATCCAGCATTTTATTTGCCCTCAGAGTGGGGCAGCCTTATAGATCATAAACATTTCAGTCCAGCCTTAAGTTCTGGGCTCTGTCTTCTGTTTCTCCTAGCCTCCCTCCTGCCTTCTGGCCAGCCAGCTTCCCACCCACTTTCTTTAACTTGGTCTGTCTGTAGATAAGATACGCTCTCTAGTTACTTGAAGAAAAGAAAAAAGGGGGGGGGTTTCAAATGTCACTCCCTCTTTGATTCTCCTTCAGAGTTGAATCCAAGTGCCCTGGTACTGTGAGCTGGAGATTGACCAACTTCCCTGGAGAGGTCCATACAGCAGTCTCTGAAGCCTGCGACTCTGTTGCCTCAGACACCAAAGGGGATTTTTGTGGCTATGATTACGTTAAGGCTTTCGAGATGTAAAGATTAGTCTGGATTGTCCAAGAGAGGTCCCTGAAAATGAAAGAGTAGGGCAAAGATGACAGAGAAGGAGCTGGCACCCGGAGAGCAGGCCCTCTGGCTCCCTTTGTGGCAGTCTCTCCCTCAGCATCAGCCTCCTCTCTTTGACATCCCCATAACTCTACTGGGTTAGTGGAGCTTGCAGCTGATCCTGTTAGTGTTGGTACCCTGCCCCTCCCCCATGCACGCCCACCAGCATACTTGAAGGCTGGGATGCTGCCAGCCCTCCTTCCTTCTGAATTCCCAGCACACAGCATGTGCTCAATAAATATTTGTTGAATAGATGAGCAAATGAAACGGTGAACAGGCCCTGGGCCCCCTGGGTTCTGAGTGTTCTTTAGTATGGGTGGAAACCCAGCAGTCCACAGAGGACCCCACTGACTTGCTCCTTGCTTCTTGTTTTCATATCTTGCGTGGGCCAGAATATTTATTTGTCTTTGCATATGGTCTTAATACATTTCTGCTGAGTGAACAGCAGTGTCTGTAACTCCAATCAGTGGTTCGAGGAGTTTGTAGGGATGGAAAATTTTCATTTCTCTGTGTTATGATTTGTACTCACATTGCTCTGATTTTAGCTCCTGCCCCAATAATTCTGTTGGTGTACAATGGTCTCCATTGTTAGAAGAGAGATCCCACTGCCCTCTTCCCAAATATGAAAGACCATCCAATGGATCAAAGTCACGGTTTCATGCACCATCTTTGCCACACTCCAGAGGATCCTATATTCAAATCATCAGAACAACTGCTACAGGAAAGCACTTTGACTTTACTGTGTTTCTGCACTTATTTCTAATGGGATTTGTGGGTCAGATGATGAGTAAACAAGCAAATAGCTATTAGGTATTCCATTACAGCTCTATGGCCATACCACCCTGAACACTCCCAATCTCGACTATTCTTGGAAGCTAAGCAGGGTCAGGCCTGGTTAGTACTTAGATGGGAGATATTCCATCACAGCGGATATGCTGAATGTAAACAGGATGGTTTACCAAATACATATATAACCCCAAGAAAAGGTTGGAGACATTTTCATCTGAGCTCTCCACTCCCTAATGAGTGCTCCTGTCTGCAGAACACGGAACACTAACTCATTTGGCTTTCACAACTTGCTGGGGAGATAAACCCTGAACAGCTCAGGTCTTGAAGGGCTTCAGTTACAAGGGCATTGCTTACTGGGTTACCTGGGTGTTCCATCCTGCTTTTCTCACACCTCTCTTGCTGTCAGAACATGCACATCGACCTGAGTTTTCTGGAGGAATGAAAGGACACCTAGCTTTTCTCCCAAAGACTATTTTTTAGTTAACGTTTCTGGCGTTGCCTGCAAATGATGAGATTCAAATTTGCAACCCAGCTATCCAATTCCAAGTTCAATAGCCTTTCCTCTCTGAAGCCTATGAGCGGAGTCTTAAAAGTTGAAGACTGTGAAGACCAGAGTCCTATCTGGATGGTGGCCATCTGGTAAGTAAGGCTTTGAGTCTGTCTCTTCAGGTAAAAAAAAAAAAAAAAAAAAAAAAAAAATTGCGTAAAAGAAAGCAAGCTGTGTCTGCTGCTCGAGCTACAGGAAGTGCAGATAATGAATAAAAATAAAGAAGCAGTGAGGGAGGCCTGGAATTTTCTTCCTGGCCCAGCTGTGGCCCCATAAACCAGAGAGAACCCCAAAATTCAAGCAACATGGGTACACCCCTGACATGGCAACCAGTCCAGTCAGAGGAGGTTTATAGTCCTCAGGATGTTTAAAGAAGCAAAAGTCCCAAGAACCCACATTCCAGGCCCGTTAAAGAAAGGTTATTTAAATATATTTAACATTTCTTTATTAAAAGCAAACAGGCAGGATATGAGCTCCCCTGAAACTTTCCAAGGAGAGAACATTTTGGCATTCTACTCAGAGCAATGATTGCCTTGTGTGGGAACCAAGGGCCTGTTTCACACTGAAGGTGGCCACACGTGGCATATTTTTCTTACAGGACCATAGGCAGATGGAAGAACTTTTCATTAAAATTGTAACTGGATTTCTCCTGCTGCTTCATGGCTATAGCAGCAGGAGAGGTTTGTGATTCATTCTCAACAGGATTGCTCAGCGCATACCCTGTCAGGTAGGCAGGGCTTTGTAGCACCCCTCAAGCAATACTACAAGGATGTCAGGGGGGAGCCTCCCTTCCCTTAAGAGATAAGGCTCCCAGGAGGCTTTCAGGGCCCTGCCTTAGAACCACTAATGGGCATACCTTGTTTCCCCATATTCAGGCTTCACTGAACCCTTGGAGTCTCAAGTTTATGAATATGGACAGCTCATAACCCAGACACCCAACTTTGGTTGACATTTTTGTAAACAAAACTCCTTTGGCCACTCCTATGGCCCCATAGTGAATGTGGCGGGAAAGTGGAGTACCTTGTTGACAGGAAACTAGAGAAAAATTCCTGTCCAGGCCTAGGGAGCCAGCTCAAGATCATTTGAGCAACACTCTAGGTCTATATCAACCTTAAAGGACTTGGTACTGATTCATAAACTTTTTTTTTTTTAATTTTCAACTAACTTCCTTTATTTACTATAACAGTAACAACAAAGTTTTTTTCCTTCAAATTGGAAAATAGCCATAATAATACAGCAATTGGCATTATGTATGACATTTGTGTGGCATACAAATATGAGAAAGAGGTATATGGATGATAAAGAGATATCCTTAAAATACTAATGGGAGGTCCTGGGTTGAGTTGAAGCATAGGCAGGGGACGGAAGGGGCAGACATGATTAAGATACAATAAATATATATGAAATGTTCAAAGAATAAAAAAGATAAAACTACAAACCATGAAGAAGTGAGTTAAAAACAACAGCAAAAAAAAAAAAAAAAACCCTTGTGATATTTAACAGTAATCAAGGAAATGAAAGAGAACAGCTTCCTATGTTTAAAAAGTAGTTTGACCCCTACATCATCTCAAAGCACATCAGAAGGAAAGGTCATCATAATGCTGTGTTTCCGCGGGTACTTCTGACAGAGAGCACCGATTGCCTGCACAACCACCACCTTGAATTCATCTGAGATTTCAGACACAAAAGAAAGTCAGCTTCATAAACCTGTCCACAGTACTCTCACTTCCTGTTTTGAGCAATGCAGTAATGGCCAGGGTAGTGATGCTTCTGTTTTAGTCCATGATTAAGTTTTCTAAGTCCAGGTGACAGGCAGGGATACTTCACTGCCATTTTGTTCAAGGTCCTCACAGCGGCGTATCTCAAGGCTGGTTTAGGAGAGCTACCACCAAGTTGAAGGACTGAGACGGCGGGTGCCAACTCTAATGGTGGAAGCGGCTTCATAAATAACCAGGCCATGCTTATTTCACAAGCAGCTCTCAGTCAAATCAAAGGGTGGACTTTCCTGACCACCCTTGCTTTCTTTTAGTAAGCGGCTAGCAATTTGACTCAGCACCAATATGCAACTGTGATTTGAGACCAGATTGGGTAAATGTATGTAGCATCTTGGAGACAGCAAGCTGATCATTCTTCCTAAGGTGATAAAGCATTCCCAATGCATGGTACTGTACCATAGCATTGCCACTTGGTGCAGCTTCTTGACCACATCATCTTATCTTCATCATGTTTAAGGAGGATGGATACTAGTGCTGAACTGGGTTGGCTGGAGACTTGATCCACAATGCCCGGCTTCATGTGTCTTTTGAAGGCTTGCAACATTGTTCCATCTGTGATTCTGCAGAAAGCCCTGGTGGCTGGGCCTTGGCATATATCTTCCTTTCCAGTCATGTCCTTGGTCAGATTGCTTGTGACAAAGATAATGTCCTCACAGATGGTAGCTGGTTCCTTGATGGTAAGGTAGCACATTCTCCTCAGTGTCTGATCTTCAGACAGAAACAATCGAGCCAGGACAAAGAAGGCTTCTGTAGGTTCCACAGTTCCAGAGAGTTCACCCCGATTGAGTAAGTAAAGAATCTTTGTCAAGATATGGTAAGCATCTTCTTGGGTTGATGGGGGTTTCATTGAATCCGTGCACCTCCTGCAGGACAGAACTCTTCTCCAAATCCTGGAAAGAACTGGAACCACAACAGACTCCTCATCCTTCTTGTCAGATTTTTTTAATCATCTTGGACGACTTCCCTGTGCCCACCAGAGCCTCTGCTGGACCCTGGGCAAGGCTCGGGTGGCCTAGAGCTGAGGTTGCACAAATCGTCATTAGATAAATTTGCTAATTACCCCAAAGCCCAGGACCCCTGCATAGGACTTGTCATCTTCTCAGAGCCTATGCCCCAGTCCTTTCCTCTCCTTCACCTCTAGCTCTGGGGCTCACTGCACAAACACAAAATGCCACTGACTCGTGGACATTAGAGAGAACACAAAGAACATTCCTTTGCAGGGTATTAACCATCAGTTTTATATCTCAACTTCCTCCTCCCGCTGATGAACAAGACAACTCCCAACCCTGTCATCTGAGAAGTTTACAGGTCACTGTTTAGAGCTTAAGCCTTCCTTTGGAAGACTACCCTCAAGGGAGAATAATAAATCAAAAACCAATAAAAATTATTCTGTAGAGCAAAATGTTCTCTTTGTACACACTCACACATGTGCACACACACATGCACATGCATACCTCACATAACACACACACAAAATCCGGTGCACATGAGTCAGTGTCAGTGCACAATCACATGTGTCCCTGAGATGTAACAGAAGAGAAGAGACACACTCTAGTTGGACTGAGGCACACTAATGGCTAAAGATCAGAGTAAAGCTCTCTGAGGAGGGTAGGCTTCGACATTTTTCAAACATTCTTTATTTGGGGTTCTTTAATGCTTACACCTCCATTCCAACCCACCTACCCTAGATAGGAGAGAAAAGAGGACTCAGTTCCTGGGAGCGATTCCCCTGACGTAGTCAGCAGGATTTCAGCAGACCAGCAATTCCACCAAAGTTGTTGCTGGAACCTGGAACAGCAGGTGGAACCCAGGGCCCTGAAGCATTCTCTGGAGCAGTTCTCTCTAGGAGTGTCTCAAAGTTAAGTGATGAACAACCAAGCAATACCAAGACCCCAAAAAGCCCTGCCTCCTGTTTTGAGCTCTCTCTCTATATCTCCTCTCAGAGTCTATACTAGGATGTGTTTCAGCTGGCAAAAACCAAGCCCCCACAGAAGGTGGTTCATCTTTTAGTGGATAAACATCACCTGTTCTCTCACAAGTCTGTTCCCCATCCCACACTTGGGACCAAAACAAAACAGAGCTGTCCCTTCCTCTGTCCTAGAGCATCACGGCCATACTTGTCTTGGACATGAAAAGATTTGGGTCCTAAGGAGTATCTCTGCCATCATCAGCCATTCCCTCTACTTAGGTTCTCTTTTATTCTTTGAAAAAAAATGCTGAGGTTGGTTTCTTTTCTTAACACCATTTTTAGAATTCAGAGACTGAGATAAAGAGATAGTGAATGCCCAGGGACAGGATCTATTAAGGATCAGGCAGGATTCAAACATGGCACACATGGCTATAATTGCTGCGTTCTTTCCTACTGGTTTATTCAAAGAAGCAAATTCATCAGGTGCCAGGATTGCTTACGTTGGGGCTTAGGAAAAATCTGTTGCCTCTCCCTTCTGGTGTGTGTTCCCTTGCTGTTACCTTCCACCTCAAAAAGAGTAGTTGCTATGACTTCAGTACAGTCTGACTGTGTCTCCCAAAGGCTCATTGCTGGAAATTGGTCCTCAGTATGGCAGTGGTAGGGATCTCATTTAAGGGAATTATGTCGCTAGGGTTCTACTCCTGGAAGATATCATGAGGTTTTCACTGGACTCCAGTTACTTCCCAATAGCGGTTTGCTCTTACTAAGCAAGAGTGAGATGGGGGTGGTCATAAATATTTGTAATCTAGTACTCAGGTGGCTGAGGCCACTAGGCACAAATTTGAGTCCATCCTGGACTATATAACAAGACTGTGTCTCCGCTGGGCTCTGTGGCACATGCCTGTAATCCCAGCACTGGGTATGGGGGGCAAAGGGAGGTGGATCTCTGTGAGTTCGAGGCCAGCTTGATGTATGAAGCGAGTCCAGGACAGCCAAGGCTACACAGGGAAACCCTGTGTCACGGGAAAAAAGGACTGTGTCTAAAAATATCAAAGGCTAGCCTTTTCCTGATCTGCCTGCCTGCCTGCCTGTCTGTCTGCCTGCGTATCTGCCCATCTCTCCCTATATCATCATGTGATTACCCAAGCACATATTTCCATCATGATCCCATCTGCCATGAAGTCCTTAACAGAGGTCACATAAGTGGAGCCACCCACTCTTGGAGTTCCAGCTCCCAAAAGAATAAACTTTGGGCATTTTGCTATAGATACTGGAAACCAATATACTAAATTATTACAACATGTTAGAAATATACAGGGTACACTCCATCTCAAGAAATAACTGTCACAAAGACCAGCCAAGTATAGGTCAGCTAAGCCTCACTTCTCTTGCTTGCACACACAGGTAAGAAGTAGGGTGTGTGTTTTTATCACACTGAGTCTTGGGGTGATTGCTGCATGGATTGTTTTTCTATGCATAGCATCTGCACAGGCACACCCTCTGTCTACCTTCCAACTTATCACAGCCACGGCTTCAGCCAGTGTTGTTTATAGAACAACATGCCTCGCTGGCAAGATCTCTTGCTGTTGAACACTTAACCGGAATATCCATGGCACACACTGCAGCTTCGCTATTGCACTCTGGCACCAATGTTTGCATTATTCAGTTCCATTCTTTTAAATGTAGCAATATACCACCCCTGAGTCTTGGTGGTTTACAACACTAACCTTTTACTCCATTTTGACCTTTATGTTGGCTGCTGCTCTTTTCCATGGGCCTTCTCCAATGTGAGATCCACACCAAAGGAAAAACCCGTCCTTGCAATATGCTGGGGTTTTTTTCTCAAAAGAAGGAAAAGGGTGACATAACTTAGCATTGTCTTTTAAGATGTCTATTCCATGCAGCCTTCATCATCTCTGCCCACATCCTATGGGCAGATAGAGGTCATAAGGCCATACTTGGTCCTATCCAATCCTGTCCAACAGCTGGAGAAGAGTTGGGAAGGGTAAGGCCACATCCCTGCCAAATGACAACCTCTCTGATCACTTAAGAAGAAGCTCAAAATGTCATCTACTGAAAAATTACTATAAATGGGGACAGATGAATATTTGGGGGCAATATGTCATTGGCCACACTGTTTAACAAGTCATTTGAGAGCAGAAATTGTCTCCTTTTTTGTTTTTGTTTTTCGAGACATGGTTTCCCTGTGTATCCTTGGCTGTCCTAGACTCACTTCTTGCTTTGTAGACCAGGCTGACCTCGAACTCACAGTGATCCTCTTGCCTCTACCTCTCTGAGTGCTGGGATTAAAAGCATGTACCACCATTGCCTGGCTTCTTGTCTTATTCTGTATTCTTAGAACAGTCCCTAGATCCTCAAATATTATTCTACATGCTTCCTTTAAAAAAAAAAGAGGTTGTATAATAAAACATGAAACTTAATTACAAGAACCAAGACATAGAAGGAGATAGCTGTGGAAAAAACACAAGCTGACTTTACAATCAAGGTGTATAACTATACTAAATACATAAGAAGGAATAAAGAACGCGCAGCTGCATGTTTATGTCTAAAGTTTTAGAGACATATCCTGCATGGAGACATAAATCTGGCAGTCACTAGTATGTAGATAGAGTTTGATACAGTGACTCTTGCTGACCTCACGGAGGGAGACAAGGGAGAAAGATAAGTTGGCCATTATGGATTTCCCATTTCCTATGTCTGGGTTCCTTACCTGTCCAAACTCTGTAAATCAAGACCTCAGGTGTGTACTTGGAAAGGCCCAGTGATAGATTTTGGATGAGTCTCCTGTGAACTGGCCTTTTGAGATGAAATGGGAGTGTGTCATCAACGTTGGAACTCTGGCATGATGGACTTCCTATTCCCTGGACTTATTTCTGCACAGAGCTCTGTTGCACTCTTAGGGAGACCTTCAAAGGAAATGTCTTCTCCCCCTGGACTCCTGCTGTGTGTACCATCCCTGCCATATGTCCATTACTCCCTCCCCTGCTTGCCCATTTATCATGTCTGTAGAAGGTTGAGTTTGTATTAAATGAGTAATCGGGGCCAGGCAGAGTGACATGTGCTCTGCACATGCTATCTCCTTCTATCCACGCCACAATCCAAACAAGCAGGCAGCGAGCGGTTCCACACCCTGATGTCATGTCTGCAGTTCAGAGAGGTTAGATGCTATGGCTCTAAGGCCCAGCCAGTAAGAAGTAGAACTGTGGAATACAAGTCTATCTTAAGAAAGATACTCACCCACACGAATCCTTGTGAGCTGCTTCTCCTGGAAGAAGATGGTCATACGTTGCAGGTGAAAAGGCCAGAAGCACATCATATTCATGCTTATGTGTGGACATAGGTGTATTTGGAATAACAAGAAAGCAGGGCTGAGGAAGTGGCTTGGTCACTGAAGTGCTTAGTGTGGGGATGTAAAGAAGCTGAGTTCAAGCCCCAGCGCTACATACAAAGCTAGTGCTGGTACCTTGGGCTGGGAAGATGAAGACAAGGGGCTCCCTAGAGCTCACTGGCCAGCACATCTAGCTGAATTGGTAAGCTCTAGGTTCCGTGATGGACGCTGTCTCAAGAAAAACAAGGCAGAGAACAATAAAGAAAGACATCCATTGTCAACCTCTAGTCTCCATATACACAAACAGGTAGGTACACACACACACACACACACACACACACACACACACACACACACACAATGTAATAGGAGTGTGCTGCCAATTGCAAAGCAAGCATCATAAAAGTACCTGGATCCAAGCAATTATGAATGCCTCTCCTGGAAGCCCCCCACCCATTCCCCAAGGGGTATATGGCCTTTATTTTCCCTGATTAAAGTTGAACTAGCTCCTGAAGTATTTTCCAGAGTGTTCAATCTCCGTCATGCTTATGGCCTCTCAGATATCTCTTCTGCTGCTCTTGCTTCAGTGGACTGGTGGCCTACAGACCCCCACAGAAAAGAGAAACACACACACACACACACACACACACACACACACACACACACACACACACGCAAGCACACACACTAAAATGCAATACATAATTCTCTGCATCATACATGATAAATAGCACAATGTAATCACCTTAAGGGTTTCCAGATCCCCAGGGGCAGCAGGAACTCCACACACACATTCTCTCACCTGCCATCCTTCCAGTCACATCACCTGGCCAAGCAGCCAAAATGAGTACCAGAATTTGTATTCCTAGTAAGAAACCAGCATCCTGGGTGCCCTAGAGAAGACATACGTCTCCTTTTCTAGAGGTCCATTCCAACGGCTGTAAATGATTTGAACTTGTATACAAGTTAGTTCTTCACTGTTTCTTCTTAAACAGGGACGACATATGCTGTGGATTTGCTTAACCCCAGATGTTTATATATCAAATACAAATGTGATAGCTATTTGGACAGCCAGACCTTTGAGAGGTTATTAGGCTGTGGGAGCAGAACACTCATGATAATATTAGCACATCTTTAAAAAGAAAAAGGAAAGAGCTTGCATCCTTTCTCTGCTCTTGACTACTTGAGGAACAGATCACCTGCCACAAAACAATAATGCTGTCACCTCCATTCCAGACATCTGGTCCCCAGAACTGTAAGAAACTGGTGGCTGTTATTCAGGCCACTTGGCCCGTTTTGTTACAGCAGCACACACTGACTAGCACACACTGTCATGTACACCTGAAACAAGACCAGGTTGTAGTAAGACTATGGTAATTCTTTCTTAACCACGGAGTTCATTCTAAATTGCAAGACTTTCCCCCATGAGGTATTCCATTCACTCTTTACAATAATTATCCTCATCTCAGAGATGAAGATACTGAGGCTGAGGCAATTCAAATAACTTGGTGAAGCTGGAAAATGAAATCCAGGTTTAAATCTGGTGCCCTTTATAACACAGTGCTGACGTCATGCAAGTTCAAACGTCTCGTATTCTATGGGAACCGCAGGGAAAGAAGATCTCACTTAGTTCCTGCCTCATCACCCAGGACCTCAGCTCCTTAATAGGACCCAAATCCTGCTATTCACTCTTACTAGGCTAGGCTGCTGGGCTTGGCTGCCTGATGCCTAAGGGAGGGGGAGGGGTGGCAGCCGGAGAATGTGTTTGCTCTGCAGCCTGCAGTCCCTGGAGAGCTGGCATTTTCAAAAAGAATGCTGTTTTCTCAGAAACACTACTGATAATGAGCTTGATCGTTTTTTTGTTTTTTGTTTTTTTTCCAATGCTGTAACCAGATACTCTAGGAAAACAGACCTGCTTCCAAGAGTGCAGCTGTGGAGTTTGCAGTGCAAGCTTGAGGTCACCGCTTAAGATGGGCTTGTCCACCTGTCACAGGGATGCAGTGAGACAGAACTCTTGAGACCTTGTCCTTGCATGGAAGTCTCTGGAGACTAAGGTGCTTGTGGCAATTCCCAAACCTGGCACCTAGCAAAATGGACTTTCTAGCCCTTCCCGGGACCCTGGAATGAGTAGAGTGGGCTTGTGGTGTGTATGTATACACATGTGTTCCGCATCAGATGGAAACAGCTCAGGAATTACTTGAAACCCTCCTCTAGCCTATCAGGTATGGAACACGATGAAAATGAATTTGGACTGTGCAAGGGAGTCTTAGGCCACTGGAAACAGCGTCGCATGGAGCCCTTTTCCAAACGTAGGGAGAATGCAGTTCTCCAGAGGGTCAGAGGGTTCAGAGGAGTGACAAAGGGACACACACCACAGATGGCCCCACAGCCAGGTGCCTTGCCTCTGTTTAGATAGCTGTAATCAGAAGCAGGTGAACCACTGATCCCTGGTCATCTTGGACAGGCGCCTGTCTCCTGGACCACGCTGTACTCACATAGCTCCCATTTTCTTACTGTGGGATGAGAAAGGAAATGGATGTGTACTTAATATACTAATGCTGTATTTGTGTCTCTTGATCGTGGAAACAGCAGTATCGCTACTAGCTAACACTTACTAGAGACTATTAGGCACCGAGACACAGGTCTAAGTATGGGAGACGTCTTACAGTAGACTCCTGGAGATGACTGTGTCAAATAGCCTAGTTTTATAGATGAGGATATATCAGCCTAGGAAGGATGCTTGGCTTGTAAGTAAAGGAGATGGGATTATATTCTGCCTGACTCCAGAGACTTCATCATTACCCTAAGCCAATCCTCCATCCTGCATCCAAATGAGGTTCTGCTTGGACCCCATACTAAGATTGCTTAGACATATCAATGCCAAGATACATTCTCTAGTACCCAGCCTCCCCATCCATCTTTGATACCTGGCTACCCACTAGTAATCTATCAGAACACCACCATCTCCTCAAGAATACATATTTTCCCAGAGAGCATCCAGGAGATCAGGTTCTTCCTGGACTCCTCCCCTTTGTCCTGTGCTTGCCTCTTGAGTTGCAATACCCGTCACCTGTGACTGAGCACCTACATCCCCATGCTCATTGAATTCCTGCAGACTCTGTTCCTTCTACTCTGTTTTCCAATCTGGATTCCGTCCTTGGCACAGCGCAGAGTCTCAACAATGCTTGGTGAGTGAACAGTTCGTGTTTATAAACCCATTGCTTAGAAAGTACCTTAGGGCTTTAGAGAGGCCAAGCAGCATAGACTCCTTTGTAAAGTACCCCAAATAGACTACAAACCACAGAGTAATTAAAACCCACTCTTATTTTTAGCTTTGCAGTTTTGATAGTGATTGAGTTCCTAACAAACAGAACTGATAATAAATGTGTAGAAAGCAGAAACTGAGACAGACTACGGATCACACCAAGATGCCTGCATGTAGAATTGTGCCATCGAACATGCTGGATGCTCAAGTGTACATCAGCATGAACAGTGAGCCACTGTGGAAGCACACACTTCTACTCCATTTAGGCAAATCTGGACAGGTAGGTTGAGAGCAATGATACAAGTATCATTTCCTGTTGTGTATAAGAATCTAGAGGGTATTAAACTTAAGTTAAGCATCAGCAATAAGAAAAAAGTTAGAAAAACAGAGCTGTGTTTCTTTAATTTCGATTCCACATAATAACCAATGTATTTGTTCAAATAAGCATCTCACTGTTTGTTCCATGTATTCACATCTCCCTTTGGGTGGGCTGTAGCTTTGAAAAGATTTGTCAGCTTTCTCAGGTCACTATGATCTCTTATTATTTGTAATACATTTACTGTATGGCTCCATATTGTCTGACTTTTTTTAACCTTGACTTTCCTATGTATAGAATTAATTTGTGTATCCATAAGGTGAGGGGCCAAGGGAAGGGGCCCAAATGCAGACAGTAAAAGCCAAGAAAGTTGTCATTCTTTCTAGAAGCAGTAAATTAAGAGGAGGAATGGAGGGAGGAAGGAAGGGAGGGAGAGGAAGGGAGGGAGGGAGGTATGGAGGGAGGGAGGGGGAAAAAAAAGGTAGGCTCTGCCTCCCTGGCCCTGGAAATCCTGTCTGGAATATAGCTGGCATCCATGCACTTCTTATTCACTCAACCTCATGACCCTGGCTAGCACCCACGTTTAAACTGCTTATGTGGCATCCAAATTGCTAATTTGCTGCAGGGTTGGCTGGGAGGTAGCAGGTAGGATTTAAAGGATGGGAAAGGGAAAAAATTATCCCAAACTGCAAAAGTTCAATTTTCTGCCCGGTGGCATCCACATCACCCAGCAGCTTTACTTGATACTTTGAAGTCCCCAGCCAAATAGTTCCAAATCTGTAAGATTTACCCTGCTGTCTCCAAAAACAAAAATTGACCTTGTTCTTTGAGTCAGTCTCAGTGGCATTTCAGGATGACAGATGAGGGAGGCAGCAAAAGAGTTATGAGATGGCCTGGACCTCCCTGGTAAGCCTTTGTTATGCTTGGCTCACAGAAGCGCTGGAAGATTTATTTTCTCTCTCTCTCTTCTCTCCCTCTGTGTGTATCTGTGTATCTGTGTGTGCCTGTGTGTAGACACACATGTAGACATATATGTGTGCATATGCATGCATACATGTATATGTACATATATGCATACACGCGTATATATATGCATCCATATTTGTCTTCTTTTTAAACCTTATTCCACCTCCCACCATAATTTTCTCCCAATCCAATCACCTGTCAAGCCATTCATTGTGTGTAACAAAACCCTTCTTAGGAGCTGAGTGTGGTGGCACACACCTTTAATCCCAGCACACAGGAGACAAAGACAGGTGGATCTGTGTGAGTTTGAGGCCAGCCTGGTCTACAAAGTGAGTCCAGGACAGCCAGGGCTGTTATAAAGATAACACTTGTCTCCCCCACACCCCGCACTCCAGATGCCCAAAACTCTTCTTAGAACAGCAATTGCTACTTTAACTTTCTAGTCTATGACCTTTACCAATTATGCTCATAGTCTGATGGGGGTGGAATTCTGAATGTGTCTTGACAGTGAAGCCTTCTAACAGAAATGGTTAAATCTAGAAAGAAAAACAATCTGAACTTATATCATTTCAGGACCCCTCAATCCTGGGGTGGCCCCTGTGCTGGCTGCTTAGATCTCTGGGACCTGTCACCTGGTCACATATCAGATCACTCCTCTTACCTCCCTCACCCTCACGCATGCTTCCCCTTTCTCATGTGCTTTTCCTGATGTACCCATCTGAGCCTCACTTTATTAAAGTATCCACCAAACAACAACCAAAAATGGTGATTAACAGAAGGTGAGAATGGGAGAGAAAATGAGATAATCAAGGATGATTTATAAGTTTTTTTTCAACAAGAGACAAGAAATTCCTTCCTTCCTCTCTGCTCCTGTATCCTTTTCTTAATACCAAAACAATAGAACTGCAGTTGTAGTTCAGATGTATGCTGTCTCTTAACTTTCAGAATCTTCACCTGTCTGAGATGCTAATGACAGTTATGGGTTCTTGCCAGAGCAGAGAAAAACACTCACCCATCAATCTGCATGCACATTCTGTTTCAAAGGTGTGTGTAGATTTTCACAGTAATCGTGAGAGGCCTTACTCTGTGTACTGTTCCTGCAGAGGGAGGAATGCTCCTCTTGTACTGCTGGAGAGGTGTAATGCATCCTGCTTTCCTTTATTACACAAATGGAAGATTTACTAACCTCAGCTACCTCATTTTGGAAGCACAGTTTAAGAATGTCCAGGAACGAAACATCTACCGAAAGCTTCAAAATTAAGTTTTAAAATGTATATACTCATGTTCTGTCTCATAACAGCAGACTTGCCGGCGATGTTCATGGATTAGGCTTCTATAGTGCCTTTGGTCTTACAACAGAATGGATACCATTTAGTCACTGCTAGACAAAATCTAAGTCACTTTCAACTCAAGCAAATCTTTTCACTTTCAACTTCAGTAAGAAGATTTTACTGGAAACAGATGGTGCGTGTTTATGAGGCCCAGAACACTTAACAAACCATGTCATTATAGTTCATCATTAACTCAGGAACTGAATTAATCCATAGCTGCGATCAAGTCCAATTTGGGCCCCAGCCTCCCAGTAGCTAATGCAAAACAAACCAGAACCAGCTACAAAAGACAAATTATAATAAAGGAGGAGGCACAGCATTTTGAAAGGACAACAGTGGAATAACTCACTTAAATGGCATGGGGTGTAGAGGCCAGAGAAAGATCTGGTAACAATCAACTGCATTTCACAGGGTGTGCTCTTCACCAAAGGTCAAGGGCACTGTATTAAAACACAATTCTGCAAAGAGTTAGAGCAGAACAAACCTTAAGGGATGCGCTTGGATCCAAGGATGATGGGAGGAGACCTAGCAAGTGCTGTGTGACCCAGAAGCTTCGAGCCATGCATGACTTGACATGTGAGCAGCATGCACTGGGGTCATAGATTTCAAGCACAAAACCAGAGATGAATTCTGAAGCTTTTTGTACAGTAACCAAAAGGGAGGATCATTAGACAAATGTTGAAACGGTGCTATGTTACATGTGTTGGACTAAATAAAACACTAACTTCAAAAAAAATTTTTACGCGCCTACTAGAAGATTCTAAATCATACAGCTGGCTGGAGGTTGGGTCTTGAATGATGTCATCATGGGACATCTCTAGAGGAATGTTCTCGTCCATTCTCCTTGGACTAATGTCCTCTCTACCTGATCAGCATCCTCATCTGTGACCAGAAGGACCATAATATCCTTCTAGCGTTAACTGCACTGGCCTGTATGAAATGCCCAGCAGAGTGTCTCACACCTTGAAGCATGATGTCTCCTTCTATGCACAAAAACCTCCTTGGGAGCTGAAATTTAGGACAGTCTGGCTTCTAAAACAGTCTGCCCACCAAGCTAGCCCATCTGCCTATGACACATCCACCATGCCCAGAGGCCCAGGCTGCTTCTTCTGCTTTAAAGAAGTTCAGTGCCCTGTGGTTTGAATGTCCTAGGACTGGCAGATCCTGCTCTTATGGAATAACCAGCAGAATGATGCGTGGGGGAGGTGCTGTTTATAGAAGAGAGGGGTCGCACCCCACTCAAGGACTTTGTTTAAAATTCTTTTTGAAACCACATGATGCTCTGTTTGGGTTTGCTGCTCTCATTAAATAAATATCTGGAGACTCTTCATGAATCATCGCAGATATGTGTGACCAAGGTTTGTAAGATAATGACCCCTACTCTAGGACTAAATGTGGTGGATTCCCAAGCCAGCTCTTAGTGGGCATCTAAGGACAAACAAACTGGAGTACAGCTTTTCCCACCCAGGCGAAGGGAAAGAGATAGTGCTATAGTTTCCTACAGGATTCCTGCTCACAAGCTTGCCATACAGACTCCTTGGCGATCAGTGAGAAGGCCCAGGGAAAGGCCAAGGCATTAGGATATGCAAGAATAGAACTGAAGGGAACAATGCCATCGTATTAGCCTGAAGTGTGTCAAGGCTCAGCTCCATGCTCAACCACACATCGCTTCTGAATAGGACTGAAATGGTAACTTGGTGTCCTGTTTGAGTGAAATGCTGACAGTGTAGGTGTAACTGGTAGATCTAAGTTTGACCTTCAGCAAATGTAAGTTGCTTTCAGGGTTTCCATATGAAAGAACAGAGACAAAGCCAGAACTAGGAAAGACAATACTTGCAGTGTAAAGTCTTTTTTTTTAATTAATAGGCTTTAATGTTTAGGGCTCTTTCAAGTTTGTGGTGAGGGAGGCAGAGAATGGAAGATGAAGAGAATTCTCATATACTGTGAGCGTGCATACACACACACACACAGAGAGAGAGAGAGAGAGAGAGACAGACAGACAGACAGACAGACAGACAGGCAGACAGAGAAACAGAGAGACAGAGAGACAGAGGCAGAGGCAGAGAAAGAGAGGAAGAGAGACAGAGAGAAAGACAGATATACAGACACACACACAGAGAGACAGACAGAGACAGAGAGAGACAGAGACACAGAGACAGAGAGACAGAGATAGACAGAGGAAGACAGAGACAGAGAGACTTTTGCATCTTTGCTTGCACTCATGTGATGCATTTGCTACAATCACAGGGGTAACATTGATGTCTTCCCCTTAGCTAATGTCCACAATTGACATTAGGGTTCACTCTTTGTATTGCCCATTCTCTGAGTTTTTTGACAAATGCACATGGTCACTTTCCAACCCTGATGACGGCACATGGAGTAGTCTCACTATGCTGGAAATGCTCTATGCCCAGTGATTTCATTTTCTCTCTTCCCCAGCCCCTGACAGCCACTGATCTTCCCATGTCTCGGTATTTCTGCTTGCTCCACAACGTCTACAACTGAAAGTGCACAGAATCTGCTAAAGGATCTTCTGTGTCAACTCTTTAAAACCAAGAAAACGGTGCCTTTCATGAGAGACAAGAACAAATGAAAAGTTTATTTTAGCCTCAGCAGTTATTTTAGATGCCTAGTATCAGAGAGACATAAAGGACAGAACAGGCCTAGA
>OU015743.1:32142560-32158215 GCA_907169655.1 Acomys percivali
AAAAAAAAAGTTTTAAAAAAATCACTCAGTATAAGATCTTAACTTCCCACATGCAATGTTTTTGTTTTATTGGCTGGAGGCACCTGATGTACCACAGACCTCTGACATTCACTCATGGCCTCTGTGAAACCTTGTGGCTGTGGATGGTTAACTCTCTGTCTCACATTTCCCCAGGCCCCCACCCCAGGCAGCTGACATTACACTCTGCCGCTATCATTTTCCACTATTTTAAACACACAAATGATTTTTGACTTGTGCGTGGGCACACATGGTACACGTGTGGCTCTTTGCTGTCTTCCTCAAACCAATTGTATCATCTTGCTGGTTTAATTAACTACTGGGCAGTATAAAAACCTCTGACATGTTTACTTTACAATGCCCAAGGGTTGTGGTTTTGCCCTCCAAAGACAAATTCACTAACAAGGACATGCCGCACGCCTCTTTCCCCAGATGTTCATCATAAAGGCAGATGCTTCTCAAAAATATTTAAAAAAGAACCATTCTTTATGGTTACCAAATACTCATTCCCTTCCCTTCCTGCCAACCCAGTCAACATGATTTCCACCTCCTCCCTGGCAAAATTAATTTTCTACAAAAGCTGTTCCTCATCCCCATTAACGTGTAACCTAGAGGTGAGTGTTGACTGACCTCCTTTCCTGCAGAGATTTCGGGGAACAAAGACTTCCCCTTAAGAAGATAACTTCTAAAGGTTGAGATTTCTGGAAGAAAACAAAAACAAACAAAATTGTGGATCACTTCTTAGCAAAGACAATTTCGGAGGGCCTGACACCAAACTCCGACGCTCAGTGATACCCCCACCACACCTTCGAAAAGAAAATATCGGGGTGGGGGGAGAAGACGACACCACCCATTACGCAGAGCAGACTGTCTCCCCACTGAGCCATTCCAACTCACTGAGAACTGAGAGGGAGAGCCTCTCTGTGGGCAGCAGAATGTCGTTTGAGGTGCAAAGCTGTGGCTCAAACAGTCAAACAACAGGCTCATAACAGAATGAATATGGGAGTATACAAAATGAAGAAAACCAACAGGACTCTGCTGTGTGACTGGGAAGAACTGAAAGCAGGCTACCACAGCTTTTCGTTGCTATCTGCCTTGAGAGGGAAGATGCTGGGCTTTCCGAATATCAGGTCATCTTTGCTGCCTGGCTTTTCCAAGCCTTTCGAGACTGCACCCTGAGCTTGTGGAGGAAAAGAGGGACAGTGGTTTCTAGGAACAGACAGAGTAATGGGAAGGCAGGAAGGCTTGGTCCCTGAACTGCTGCTAATGTGACATTCCTTTAAGTATGTGACCAGCCTTATCCCTCTGCTCTGGAGCAGAACCAGAAGTCCTGGGAGTATCATGTCGTTCACTGTGGGCCAGACTCGTCATCCTGCAGTGGTCCAGACTGAATGAGAATTATTGATATACAAGAAAGCGTTGGGTCACTGCTAACCTGTGGCCACAAAAAAGAATGCTGTGTGTGTTTATGCTAATGCATCATCCGAGGCATCAGAACTACCCAACTGAACAAGCGCTGCATCTTCATTTACTCCCTTAGCCAGACCTCACACAGGCCTAGTGCAGGAAGTTAGCCCACAGAAAAGACAGTAAAGGGTTTCTTTCATCTGAGGTGTTGCTGCTATTACTCAGGACCTAGTTCTGGACACGCTATGCTGAACTCATCGGCCAGCCTTTGGAAGGGCTCCTTACATTCATGGCGGCTTCTAAATATAAACAGAGTTAACGTCTCCCTCTGTAACACATGCGACTGTGCAGCACTCAACATCCAGAAGGTGACTTATTCCAATTCCATCAGAATGTGGACAGTGAACAATAGGCGTATGATTGGGTCAAGTACCAGCAGGGCACAGAGGTGAAGGCCAGGGCCAGAAATACATCAGCCTGTTTAATTCACTCATCGGAGCCTCTGCTTCTAGCTCCTCCCCTGTTTATCTCACTATCAAATGAGTCCATGTAGGAGGATGAACAGAAACAAATGTCCTTTGCAAATAATAATTTAAACATAATTGACATAATACAGAAAACAAAAATACAGTCATTGTGGGGAACACAACACTGGTCCAGTCTGCTACATGTCTGTCATATCCAGCCAGCCCTTAACATGAAGATTAGATAAGTTCAGAACTATACCCACAAGTCCAGTCTACCTGATGCAGAGACCCCTTTCTTCAGCACAGTTCTCCATCTCATACTATTTACCTGGGAGGGTCACTCTGCTGCCTAATGTAACAGCCTGACACTTAACACAGCTTTCACTCTAGACTCTAGTTTAGAATGTCCCCACACAAACTCTTGCATGGACATCCACGCTTCAGTCAAGTCACCTGCCAACATGGAGTAAGTGACTCAATGACAAAGATGAGTGGCATCATTAAGAACAAACAGGGGTCTTGCCTACAGGGCATTTACGCTCTGCCAGTGCCTGTGCCTCTAGACTTCACTTCCTTCCAAGCACCATCCATTTTATCAAATGTGTCACCCAGAATGAGCTCCATACCAGCTCTCCATACCACTTCCCAAGCAAGCTGAAGCAGTGGGTGTTTAATTACTGCTTTTATTACTTCTTGTATGTCAGCACTTTGAGAGGTGTTTTTAAATGTGTTGTCTCGATTGATGCATTAGCATAAACACACACAGCAGCATCCCTACTCTTCAGATGTGACCACTGATGCCGACAGAGGCCGGACCTTACAAATGCTGGGTTCACGTGGAAGCCACTAACCATGAAGCAAAAGGCAATGGATTCTTTGTCAGCTAAAGGCTGACAAGATGTTTGGGTTAGTCACCTATCTATTTGACCTGAGCCTCCTCATGGTAACTGAGAGAAGAGTCTGCGTGACTGTGGTTCCCCAAGCAGGTTGCTCAACATTTCTATGGCTCTCTTAAGAAGGCTGATGGCACGCCTCTGGGTAGTGTTTTGAGGTATGTGAAAGGGCTGGATCACATATCATGTTAGGCACCTGTTGCTTCACTGTGTACAGCATAGCCATAAAATAGTTTCAGGGGCCATTTAATAAAATGATGTCATGTATCGAATTTGTCCATCTTTATAATACTTTACAATGTCTAAGCATCTCTATGTGCATCTACTCATTTTATCTTCATCACCAACAGAAATTATTCCTCACTCAGAGTAGCCACAGTGCTCGCTTCGGCAGCACATATACTAAAGTTGGAATGATACAGAGAAGATTAGCATGGCTTGGAGGAGATACTTCACAATAGCCAGGCAGCAAAGGTGACCTGATATTTGGAAAGCCCAGCACCTTCCCTCCCAAGGCAGATAGCAATGAAAAGCTGTGGGGCCTGCCTTCATTTCCTCACAGGGGCTCTGCTGCATCCCTGTTCAAGGATGACACACAAATTCACGAAGCGTTCCATATTTTTAGTGCAGAAAAAAAAAGGCTAATGGCACAACTGTCCACGTGGGCATCCACCCCAGCAAGGTGGTTATCACCAGGCTAAAGCTGGACAAAGACTGGAGGAAGATCCTGGAAAGGAAAGCCAAGTCCCAAGAAATAGGAAAGGAGAAGGGAAAATACAAGGAGAAACAATTGAAACGATGCAAGTGTAGAGGCCCCTATCACACAACCCTCATTAGAGAATGTTTAAGTAGAAAGAAAAAAAGAAAGAAAGAAAGAAAGAAAGAAAGAAAGAAAGAAAGAAAGAAAGAAAGGAAAAGAGAAAAGAAAGTAGCCACACACTTGGCACATGGCCTGCTGCAAATTATATGCCCCAGATTATCACTTACTATAGCTGTGAACTCTTGGCAATTGGTGGACAAGGTGATCTTTTTCTTTCCACATATTCAAAGACTTTTAAAGGACTGAGAGTCCCGGATTCATTTGTGTGTGTATGTCTTTTCTCTCTCTCTCTCTCTCTCTCTCTCTCTCTCTCTCTCTCTCTCTCTGTGTGTGTGTGTGTGTGTGTGTGTGTGTGTGTGTGTATCTGTGTGATATTTGTACAGGTGTGTGCTAGAGCACACAGAGTCCATAAGAGGACATTTAAGCTCCTGAAACTAGAGTTGCAAGCAGCTGCTTGGCATGGGCACTGAGAACCAAACTCCTGTCGTCTGCATTTGTAGCCCCTGCCACTAACCACTGAGCCATCTCTTCATCCTTGAGTCCTGGGTTTCTATGACCACAACCATTCATTCGTTTTGTGACCATTCAATTTGGTGATTTCAATATCTACTTATTTATTCTGCTAGCTAGTTTGAGGGTAAAAGGTAAAGCATGCTCTTTTGCATTAAAACTGCCTTGTCTGATAATAGGATGGTAGCCTAGTGTGATGACAGGGTGGTGGCTCTTTCTCCAACACTGGAACTCAGGGTGGCACAGAGTTCTCATGGCTCACACATATGAGAAGAGGACAATGGGGATCCCTTGTGCCTCATGGATGCCTTTGGGATATGCAATGAACTGTTCTGTTGAGTGGTATCAGGTGCAGACGGTGGGTCTGCTACAAGAAGCACTCTCCGGGAAGCCGGGAAACAGGAAGTGATAGAGCATTAGTCTACACCCACTGAGTCACTGAAGGAAGTTTGGCTTGTAAACCCTCTGTGTGAACTCTGCAAGGTTTCAAAATGCCTGGCATCATCGGTCCCCTGGTAAAAGCCACCATCTGTCTCCTGCTAAGAGCCACAAAAGCTTCACCACATGAAGTTATAGGAACTTCTTGAGGAGATGCAGGCTTGAGAAACCTATCTCTAGTCAGCTTAAATACTTGGCCTGTCTCAAAGCAGAGGAAATCATAGATTAACTTCTAGTTAACCCCAAAAGGAAGGTGAAAACACCTTGGAGTGTGAACTTGGGGATCATTCCTTGGTGACCATGTAAACTGTTGGGTACTGACTGGGGGTTGTCTCCACTATGGCATGGCCAAGCCCAGGAACTCCAGCCTTTGAGGACAACAGAAGACAATTCCTCAGGGCCCTCCCTCATCACCCTTCCTGGGGTTACAGGGGGGTTACAGTTGTGAAGTGGGTCGTTGAGTCCAGGATGGCGATGACTGTTGTCATGGAATGGTGTTTGGACCCACCCCAACATAAATGTCTGGCAGGGTTATTTCCGAGATGAGACTGGCTTTACACTAAGCAACAACTTTGTTAGGGTGTGAGTGTGTCCTTCAAGGAAACCTTGAGGCAAGAGCACAAGATTAATTATTTCTATAGAAACTGGAGGCATGACAAGGACCCCCCCCCAAAAAAAAAAACAAATACTGTACTTCAATGAACAGGAGCTCTGAAAGGAGAAATGAAAGAAGAGCTTTCCCCCCTACATACACGGCATGTGTGTGTGTGTGTGTGTGTGTGTGTGTGTGTGTGGTGTGTGTGTGTGTGTGTGTGTGTGTGTGTGTGTGTACATGTGTGTGTGCATGCTTTGGTTTTTTCCACAAGCTAGAAGATGCCCTGTTCTTTACCACTGTTCTCAAGCAAGCCCTATGGCAAAAGAGGTACCAGGATAGAGATGGGCCAGGCAGCCTTCTACAGCTCTTTCTCCCACAAGATTCCCTTTGGGCAGCATTCTCTCTTTAAGGAATAGCTATTGATGTCCGTGCATACCTTGTTGTCCTAAGGCCTGTAAGGGAAGCTTGAAGAAGATCAAAGACTAGGAACTTGCACTGGGCTACTGAATGTCTTTGGGCACCATATTCCCATTAATCTAAGAAAGACGACTGAAGGTAGAAGGCTAGTTCACTTCCAAGTGGGGTATATTTTCAAGGTATGCAGCCAGAAAATACATATAGCCACCTACCAACCCTTTCTCAGTCAGAGGAAAGTTTGATGATGATAAATTAGAGACAAGTTAGAGATAACTGGATTGGAAGCAATGTTCTTCTCTGGACTAAGGAGGTTTAGATTCGAACAATAAATAACGGGTCCTACATATGGGCCAATTGTTGTAACACAGCTATGCTTGGTTTTTTTTAGTCCTCCAAGTTCTGTGCAATAGGCAACAATCACCATTCTAGAAGTGAGAAAGCCAAAGTTTAGGAGGAGTCAAGTAACTGGCTCACACTTAGTAGGTGGTAAATGTCAAGTCCCTGCTCTGACCTAAGTAGAGTGATATCAGAACCAGATGGCAGTCTTTGCAGTATATCTGTGTGGAAAAAAAAAGACATATATCCACATACATCCATAAAACCTTATGAGCATATTCATAAAATCACAGGGAAGAAATTGTATATCTATATTTCTCTCCCCATTTATGAATACATTTTGATGTCAACATCAAAATCAAAATATACATATTGACATTATATATGATCTATAGCAGTACATAGCTCTCATTCCCCAGGAATGTGCTTTATGGATGAAGGTTCTTTGTTGCTGAGATAGACTGGGGGAAGCTATTACTTCCATGTTAGAGCCTAGAAGAGAGAGGCATGGTGAGATGCCCCAGATATTGTCAATCTGATGCCACAAAGTGGAAAGAACGTATATGTTTTCATCTAATTCTCACAGTGGCTGCACACGGAGTTCTTCCATTTGCCCACCCGCCCCCCCCCAGATCCACCCTGCACTTCATGTAAATCAGCCATAGTGCCCTCGCTTCTGGCTCTCCACTGGAGTCAGCCCTGTGAGAGCAGAAGAAATGGGGGAGGGAGAACTGGGGAGGGTTATGGCTCCCTGGTTCTCTCACTGGTGTCCCCCCACTCTTGGGATAGAAACCCAGAGCCTTGACCAGCCAGACGAACGAAAAGGAATGTGGGTAGTATGTTGTCATAAAACCCTCTAGTTTGAAAGTCTCTAGTGTCCTGGTGACCCCATTATCTTTCCAAGGCAGGAGCCCATCTGAGGTTGCTTGGTATCCTAGTGCTGCATGCTCAACTCATTTCAACCTCACTCACACTTAATACATCAAAAGGCACATTCTTTCTTCCCTGAGCTACTCTCTGGAGGAGTAGCTGAGCTGCTGAGGAGCTCTCTCCAGGGTCACTTTTGTTTAACTAGGTTTTTTTTTTTTTTTTTAAGCCTCACTCCACACCCCTCCTTCCTTTTTTCTTTTCTCTCTTCTTTTCTTGAAAGAATTTGACCTTTTGCCAAAGAATAAATGAAACACTGGCTCCAAGTTCAACTCAGAATTTACTAGCTGATAAATTTGAAATGGAGATGGGGGTGGGAGAATGAAGGCAAAGCGTAGAGAGGGAAGGAGGCCTTCATTTGGGGCAAGTTCAAACGTGGACTCAGAAGCTATTAAAATGCCTGGTCTCTGCTCAGTCACGTGGAGGAGGTCAGGGGATGGTGCTGGCCCCCTTCCAGCCACATGTTCTGCCCAAGCTGATGAAGAGCCTGCAAAGGAGCGACAGCAGGATTATAATTTCAGTGTTTTAAATACAACATTAGAGGCCACGTGCCTGACAGAGCAAGCCATCAGCCCATGTCTCTTGGGTTCATAAGACTAGAGCATGAAGATATGTGTCTCTGAGAGCCAGCTCCTAACTTCACCCTCTCTGACCCTGCCAACCATTTATTCTTCCCGCCCTCCTGCAGCGCTCTCTCTCTCTCTCTCTCTCTCTCTCTCTCTCTCTCTCTCTCTCTCCAGATGCCTCCAGTTAACAAAGAATGATATGGAGCCTTGGAGAAAAGATCAGGGCTGAGACACTAATTTTGTCCTGAGAGGATCAGATGATGAAGACATTGATTAAGGAATCCCTGAAACAGGCTGAGGAAGTACGTGATATTCTGTCCATTTTTACAGGTAAGGAAAAGGAAATGCTGTGACATCAGCAACTTCTCCCAGGTGAAAAAGCTAGAACATATGGAGCAAGACTGTGAACCCAAGGGGGTCTGCTCTGTCCCCTCCAGTCTTGACAGTGCCTGTTCCTTCTCAAGTGCCTTTGTACCAGTGTACCCCCAGAGGGTAAGTGCACCTTCATGCTTCAAAGCCTTGGAACTTGGTGTTGTCCTCTACAGCAAAGAAAGGCAGAAAAATCAGGTCATTATAACCCTCCAGTCCGTCACATACCATTTCCTTGTTTGAATCCTGGTTCTTAGGTCATTTCCTTTTTCTATTTTCACCCTTTATTTGGAATACAGGGCAACATAAGTTTTCAATTTTTTTTAAATGAATAAACAGGGTGATAAAAGTGTTGAAAATAAGTATGGCCTGAATTTGGAGAGTAAGTGGTTTTCCAATTTGGGTGTAGGAGAGAAAACAGGTGTAAGATCATCTCCAAAGGAGAAGAAAACACACACTCAGGGAGCCACCAAAGGCTTTCGCTTCCACTCACTTAAGAGCAAGTAGTGCATTCCAGGCTAAACACCTACGATCTTTGTCAAAGCCAATCAGAGTTTCCAATTGTTGAAACTGACTGTAAGTACGAGAGAGAAAGCAACTCCAGACAGACTGATTAATTGATTGGGATAACCATGAGGTTTTCCCCATTCCCGAGGTGGCAAAAATCTTCAGAGTGACTGTCAGAGCAGGGGACCTTTCATGCACCTCAAGCTGTTACACAGTGCATAGACCATTGACGTTCAAATTTCTGTTTTACTTTGTTTTTTATTTTTCTCACCATATTTTATCATGAACAATTTCAAACACCCAGAAACGCCGTGAGCATGGTGGGTGAACCTGTGTATACTCACAGTGAGACTGCACAGCTAAGACCGGTTTGATCCTACCTATTCATTTCTCCAGTCCCTTACTGTCTACCAAATCCATAGTGCCCTACACACATCAAAGTAAGTTTCACACATTAGCACGTGAAGTATCTCAACACTTCTACGTTCCCTTCTGCTTTATGTCACACAAAATAAGCATCATGCCTAACAATTACCGAGGACTTACAGTCAAGCGAGATAGATGCCAAGCACTTTCTGGGTACCATATGACTTGATCCCCATGGAAACCTTGTGTGACCACTGCAGTTGTTACCTTCATCTTGCAGACAAGAGAGAGCTGTGCTACAGAGGATGCAGGCCAGGTTAACATTTGCTTGAAAAGTATTCCTATGGACTCTGCATGCACTAGCTCTTCATCCGTTACCTCCTAGGGCTACTACTATCACAGGTGAAGAAGCAAACAGAGAGAATGGCTCCATCACACAATAACCATTAGAACCTGAGTGAACTGAGGATGTTCAACTCCACTCTGCTCAGCATCCCCGCCCCGCCATTGGCTCACATCTCCAAAGCAGCACTCTTTTCTACTACCATATTCTCACTGTTTGCCCTTCCCTTGTACTGCAGGACTCAATGACAAGAGTCACATTTTTAAGTCTTCTTAGTCTCCAGTCTGCAGTCAAAATGCAAGCAGGCACTTTAGAAATGTTTCAAGCATGGTTTCATACTCAATGAATAACAGTAGTGAAAGAGCCAAGTACATTTTTAATGTACTCTCATGTCTGCTTCCTGGTAGTCCTAGAAGGAAAATGTCCAGTGTCAGTCAATGAGGAATGTCCAAACTTGTGCTAGATTCCACTGCCTCTATCCTTACACCAACAGAAAGCATAACTAATCAAAGCCCATGCTTCATGCGGTCTAGGCACCAACAACAATCAGTGGGTGGCCTGACGAGTCCCAGCCCCCTGGTCAGACCAGGCTGGTAAGTTCATCAGACCATGGTGGTAAGCTCATCAGACATCTTTTATATGCCTCCATCATGATGGATAAGGGCTTAGGATGTCACAAAGGCTAAACTGTACATGGATCCACCCTCTAAGAGTTTGTAATATACACAGAAGTGTAGAGAAAGGCAAACATGCTCATCATATATAGCAAAAATTTCAATGAGATACTTCATGAGAAAAAGGCAGTCCTCGTGTGTAAGGACATCCAAGGAAGAAGAAATCAAATCCTGGTGTCAGGAGAAAACTTTGTGGGTTGCCTGGCAAAATAAAAATGTTATTTTCGACAGGTGCAATTTTTATCGACAAAAATGTGGCCGAGCGAATGAGAATGAGTGGGAAAATTCGGGGCCAAAGTGCCCCAGTTGTCGAGACTATTGAGAATGAAGTGTGTTAGTCAGCTTTTCATGGCTGTAACAAAAAATGCCTGACATGAACAGCCTGCGGGAGGAAGGTTCCTTTGTGCTGGCGGCTCTAAAGGTTTCAGTCCACAGTCCCTTGGCCAGTTTCTTTGGGCCTGCAACATACCAAACTTACAGAACAGTGGCACTGCATTCCTGCCTGTCAGGTTAAAGCTCACAAAAGATGCCCAGAACAGTGGATGCCCTGTTTTTCCTGGGATGTATCACAATACAGCAAAAACAAAAAAACAAAAACAAAACACACACACACACACACACACACACACACACACACACTAGGATAAGGACAAACAAACAAACAGGAGCACTTCCACCTCAATCACCCCGACACAGGCCATAACATATTCACAGTTATTTACTCTCTGCCATCTTATTGGATTCCTATAGCAACATCCCTTAGAGCTAGCTGTCAGGGGTCTCAGTATTTTGGATGAAGAAACAAGACGAGAGAAGCTTAAGGAGGAATTCAAGGTCGCACTACCCCAGAGAGAAAGAGTGGCTGCTTTCAAATCTAATGTCATTAGTGGGATTGTGAGAGGAAGGGCAGACGCAGCATTTCAGTTTTGCTTTATTTTTCCCAATCTGGTGCACTATTAACTAGTCTGCCAGGGTTAGTGAGTAAAACATCTAAGGAGCCTGAGAAATTAGCCACGCCTAACACTGGGGCAGCCTAGCCACTTGTTAAAGGAACTTTGCTCCAGAGCATCTTTTTGATACAGTTGTGTGGTTCCAAGCACAGGCCCAGGTTGACACTGTCAGGGTCTGAAGTGCAGCCAGCCATCTGACTTGGAGGATGTGACAGCCTCTCTGTGCTTCACATTTCCCTCACTTGCAGAACAAAGACAATTGAACCTATGCGAGAGATTGTTGTCAGGACCGAATGCTATTTGATATGTAGAACCTTCTGTATGTAAAAGTCACTGCTTATCAATTGTCTGACAGAAGTATCTTAACCTGTCATTTACATGCTGGGACTCAGGTACATTAAGATGTTCAGATGACCACAGAGGTCAGGGGTTTACTACAAAGACACAGGTTTTGTGATGTCCAGAAACTCCCCAACTATGTGGTGGATTGTCCCAGACCTGGAGAAGCATGCTTTTCTTTTTAGACCGTTGTTTTCAGGACACATGCTGGCCCAGGGTTTGTGTGCTTCATTGCGGAGAAGAAATTCTTTATACCAGACTCTCATTTTTTTCCATCTTTCTTTTCTTCACATTGTGAGTAGGAGATAAAAAAAAATACATTGTGTTTCCCGAACCATGGTCTATTACCTATTTAATTTTATTATTCATTTCTTTTTACCCCAATTTCTTTTTTTAAATTTTTATTAATTTATTCATATTACATCTCAATTGTTAGCCCATCCCTTGTATCCTCCCTTTCTTTCCTCCCTCCCGCTTCCCCCTCCCCCTTCCCCTATGTCTGTGACTGAGGGGGACCTCCTTCCCCTGTATATGCTCATAGGGTATCGAGTCTCTTCTTGGTGACCTATTATCCTTCCTCTGAGTGCCACCAGGCCTCCCCATCCAAGGGACATGGTCAAATATGGGGCACCAGAGTTTGTGTGAAAGTCAGATCTCCTTCTCCACTTAACTGTGGAGAATGTCCTGTCCATCAGCTAGACTGGGTAGGGGTTCGAAGTTTACTGCCTATATTTTCCTTGGCTGGTGCCATAGTTTGAGGAGGACCCCAGGGCCCAGACCCGCCTATAGTTTTCCAGGACCGTCTGCATCCTTCTATTTCCTAATTCTCCTAGGCTTCTCACCCCTAAAATCTCAATAGGATGTCCTCCCCTCTGACCCACTTTCCTGGTAGGTAAAGTTTTTCATGGGGGCGTACTCCTTGGACTAGTGTCTCGATATAAGTGAGTATATACCATTTGACTCTTTTTGCTTCTGGGTGAACTCACTCATTATGATAATTTCTAGTTCAATCCATTTGTCCACAAATTTCGGAAATTCCTTGTTTTTAAAAGCTGAGTAGTATTCCATAGTGTAAATATACCACAGTTTCTTTATCCATTCTTCTAATGAGGGACACATAGGCTGTTTCCATGTTCTGGCTATTATGAATAAGGCAGATATGAACATGGTTGAGCATATGTCCCAGTTGTGTGGTAGTGCATCTTCTGGGTATATTCCAAGGAGTGGAATAGCTGGGTCTTGAGGAAGCCCTGTTCCCATTTTTCTGAGAAAGCACCAGATAGATTTCCAAAGTGGTTGTACTAGTTTGCATTCCCACCAGCAATGAAGGAGTGTTCCTGTCTCTCCACATCCTCACCAGCATGTGGTGTCAGTTGAGTTATTGATCTTAGCCATTCTGATGTTTACCCCAATTTCTGCATCCTATTCCTCTATTCCTCCATCTCATACAAAGTCACTCCCATTGGGCTTAATTTATATTCATCTTTTGATTTGTATGTGTTCTTTAAAACATATGTTTTCTAATATGTGTATTTTCAATTGGAAAAGGGTATTTTTATGTGTGTGTGTGCATATATATATACACACTTAATTTTTCTGTTTTTAAAACAGGATCTCACTATATAGCCCTGGTTGACCTGAACTTACTCTGTGGTCTAGGCTAGCCTCACGTTCATGAAGATCCACCTGCTTCTGCCTCCTGAGTGCTGAGATTATAGGTGTGTGGCACCATACTTGTCTTAAGTTCCATAATTCTCCTCTAGAACTGTTTATAAATGTGTTTAGTTATTTAATGTTCATTGAGGCTCCCGCTTCTCTCTCTTGCATAGTGCATGAATCCTAATTCTACAGTGCACTTGTAGCATCCTTCTTCTCCTTCTCCTTCTCCTTCTCCTTCTCATTCTCCTTCTCCTTCTTCTTCTTCTTCTTCTTCTTCTTCTTCTTCTACTTCTTCTTCTTCTTCTTCTCCTTCTTCTTCCTCTTCTTCTTCTTCTCAACTTTAATACAATTGACATTTAGTCATTTTCCTCTTGCAGTAATTCCACATCTTTCTGTTGCCACTTGTGCTTTGACCTCTCACCTATGCTTCTGCAGCATCAATTTGCCCTTACCATTCTTTCTGGTCTATCCCATCATTTTAGGATTTTCTCGTTAGTTGTATTGCTTTCTGAACAAGAATTTCCACTGGCTTCCTTGTTTTCTGCTTTACCTGCAAATGTTGTGGCTGTCTCTGCTGGTTCTTATCCAGTATAATGAACTTCAAGAGGGCAGAGTTGTGGCCTCTTAAGCAGCCTTTTGTGCTGATAGCTATACACAGGGAGGAAGATGTCTCTCAGGTACAGAAGATCACACGGTATTGATCAGGTTGTCCATGGAGAACAAGTATTTGCTAAGTATTCTCGTCATAGAAGGCATGCAGAGTTTCACAGACTGTCCAGGATAGACATCAATTCAGTATTATATTAAACAAACCAAACTTACCTGTCTTGATGCAAGATAGTAGAAATTATTTAGCAAAACAGTAACCTTGAGACTTGTTCCACTTGAGGACATAGAAATATTCTGCCAGTTCCTCAGTGTTTGTCTCTGGCTCCTCTTTTTCTTCTTGCCTTATTTCTACCAATGCACATATATGATATTGGGGAACTCCTATCTTAGTGCAAAGAACCTGTATTTACTTGATACAGGCTCCTTTTGGGCCTGATGGGAACAGCCTCTTTCTTTTCATGTTGAATGTAGCATTTCTAGAAGGCTCTGAAACATGTTCCCCTAGCTGAGTCTCCAGTCTTCTGTCATCACACATTCCACATTATTGTAATTATTGTTTTGCCCTACAAGATACAAGCAACCCAAGGTACAACTGCACCTGTCCTGTTCACCTGTTCTGCTGAGTGACAGACAAGCTCTGCTTCTAGGAGGCCAAGATAGAGGAAAGCATAGTGCTTGCTTTATCTGCCTCACAGGGTTTGATATATGAAAATAATTGTTTTTTTAATTATAAGGTTCCAAAAGGTATATTAAGAGTATTATGTAGGTAAAAAATCTTTAGATAGCATTATGTCTATTAAGAGAGATTTAAAGGCAACTGTTGCAATACAGATCAAATAATGCTCAGATCCTAAGATAATTTCTTAAGTCAAAGATTATCGTCAACAGGATGCTGGTGATGGAAGAGAGCCTGAAGGTTGTTCTGTCAACATATTTGACTGGAAATAGAACTTGACTAGGAATTGGTGTAACTAGTTCAAATTATAAAACCATAGACCAACAGGACCCCCAAAAAGTTTATTCTCAGTGTATGGAGGTGGAGGCGGGGTCCAGATGCTTCCACTTTTTTTGGTGGGGCCTCTTATCCAAAGCATTGAGAATAAGGGCTCACAAGACTGATGACTTTGTGATGGTTCCCCTGCCTCAGTGCACTGTAGAGCCTTGTCTTGTCTGGGTAAGATGGCAACCCTTACAGTAAAGCTCATCCCACCCTGTTGCAGAAGAGGAGGTGGCCACCACAAACAATAAGACCGCCCCAGGGGATTTCAGACAGGTTGGTACGGCGTGCGCTATCAGCATCCTGGGACTGCCTCTGGCCAATGAACTTGTCCTTGTAGACATCCTTGTGGTACACAAGCTCAAAGGAAAAAAAATGATGGGTCTGCAGCACGAGAGCTTATTCCTTCAGACTTCTAAAACTGTGGCAATAAAGATTACTCCATGGTAGCCGATTCTGAGATTGTAGTGCTGGTTGAGGGAGTCAGCCATCAGAAGGAATGGATTAACTCAACCCCGTTCCGTTTTCCTCAGATCATTGAGTATAGCCCTAACTGCACCACCATTGTGGCTTCTAACCCAGAGGAGATTCTTGCTTACGTCACTGGAAAACTAAATGCATTACCTAAGCACCATGTGGCTTAGAAGCGTTTGTAATCTAGGTTCTACTAAGTTTTTCTGTGTGATGGTTGAGAAGGTTGGCCGTCATCACCAGTGGCTGCCAGGAGTGGGATTTTGGGAGAATATGGTGACTCCAGCCTGGGTGTGTGGAGTGGAGTGAACACGGCAGGCATTTCTCTCCAGGAATTGGACCCAGCAACGGGAATAGACAGTGGCAGAGAGAGCTGGAAGGAAGTGCAGCATACAGTGGTGGAAAGTGCCTGTGAAGAGACCAAGCTTAAAAGACGCACCGCTGTGTTATTGGGTTAAACGAAGCTGCCCACAGTGAATCCCTGCTGGAAAACCTGCCTTGGATTCCTCCCGCGTCAACAATGATGAAGGGACAGTATGGCACCAAGAACAGTCTTCCTCGCTCTCCCTGAATCCTTAACTCTCAGAGATTAAGCTGCAGCACCCACCGGAGGCTGAAGCCTGAGGAAGTTGCAGAAACCCCATGGGGCATCCAGAATGTTCTAAAGGACCTGTGACTGCAGAGTTCTAGGTTGTAGAAATCCAAAAGCCTACACTATGATTAACCATGAACCTTTAGTGTTTAGCCTTGAATATAAGTCGCAGTTTGTGTCTTCCCTGATACGTGATATGAACTCACAGATCAAAGTCAAGGCTTCTTAGATGCCTGGACTGTGAGCTCTCGAACAAATAAAGTTAGCTGTTGCAGCGTGGGAAAAGACATACACACACACACACACACACACACACACACACACACACACACACACAGGAGAGAGAGAGAGAGAGAGAGAGAGAGAGAGAGAGAGAGAGAGAGAG
>OU015743.1:32165764-32183346 GCA_907169655.1 Acomys percivali
CTCTCTCTCTCTCTCTCTCTCTCTCTCTCTCTCTCTCTCTGCTAGTTATATCCATACAAAACGAAAACATGAAGCCACATGGTTTTAAAAGGGCCTAGGGCTTCTCTCAGTAATCTCCAGTTTCCATCCCTCTCCACCAACTTAAACTTCTGGTCTCATTATTTGCTCCAAACTGTGAGTGGGGAAGGTAGAAAATGAAAATAGAAATGATTATCTCATATTTCATAAGCCTAAAAAGAAGAACTCACACACAGTCTGTTACACACCTTAAGATCTGGAACCAGGGACTCTGGGTAATTCTATGATGTGTCAATGTTTGACATGTTCTTAACGAAGGAGATACATAGGGAAATGCAGATAATGACAGAGAAGATGGTTGGGAGAGCAGAGTGCTAAGTCCCTCTGCCTGACTCCTTGGACTGGTTAGTTGAAAACCAGAGTTCTGAGAAAGTTGAGTCATCCCTTCCCTGCTTTGCCCATCTCTGGACTCCTTCTGTGTTACCACAGCCAAGTATTTGAACATTTTTGAGAGATGATTTTTTTTTGTGGAAATATGGCCAAAAGTTTAAGTGTAAAAGTTTCTAAAAAGTTGAGCTTGATGAAAAGGTGCTCTTTGAGTGGAAAGAAGCATTTTAAACATAAAATTCTAGCCATGTTCAGAAGCAATTAACTGTATTTAAGAATAAATGAGAAAGATAGCAAAGGGCAGGAAAGTGTTTACTATATGAAACAGAGACTCAGCTTTGGACATGTTGACTGAAGGTGTGTGTGTCTATGTGTGTGTGTGTGTGTGTGTGTGCGTGCGTGCGTGCGCTCGCTCAGGGCATGGGTTCAGAATTCCATCCACTACTTGGGGACATGTTATCCAAATGAAGACTGGCCCCATTAGAGTGACACCTAGAACACCTATGCTTCCATCTTTTGTCTTTCTATCCATCTGTGCTTCCACGTGTACCATTCTTCACTGCACATGCTGTGAACACAGGTCCACCATTCACAATACTGGCATGGATCCATCATAGCTCCAAAGCTGTGATACCTTCTTCTCATGTAAGATCATGAGTGTATGTGCAGAATTGGATATTCTTATATATCAGACCGTCTATATTCCATATCTCATCTTTACTGTTTTGTTCTCACTATGTAGCCTTGGCTGACCTGGAACTCATTATGTAAACCAGACTTACCTGGAACTCACATAGAGCTACCTGTCTCTGTTTCCTGAGTGCTGGAATTAAAGGTATACATCACCATACCAGGCTCTAAGAATTCTGTCATTCTTACTTGATTTTAAAATTAAAATTATGTCATAAACTATAAATAAAATTCCCAAGGTAGTATTTTCTTATTCTGCAAATTAGTGGCTTTATGTGCATTAGTTTAAGATCTTTGAAATCCATTACAGAAGAATAGGTATGGAAGGGGAATTAGACAAAGTAGGCAAATATTTAAGTGCATTGGGAGGCCTCTGTATGACACACTTGAGACACAGGATGTTAGAATTCAAAGGACCTTGAAGAGAGTGACACAGTTCCTATCAATTGACCAGTTATGGAATTTGTCAGGAGAACCTAGACACACTATTCATATACAATCTCTGAGCTTCCTTGAGTGACAAAGCTACAGCTGGAGCCCAAGGGTCCTGATACTGTTCTTCTACGAGATCCAATCACATGGCCTAGATATTTGTCCACTCTTTGTTGCAAATAAAGAAATGGGTGTTTTGGGTCCATCTGGGATGAGCATGGCACCTTGAGTTGAAAGTGTTTCCACACAGAAAGACAAGTTTGCACTTTTACAAGGAAAAAATAGGGGGCAAGGGGGAGGGCGAAGGGAAGGACAAGGGGGAGGAATGGGGCTGAAGGGGAGGAAGGGGAGGAAGGAGGAGGAAGGGAGCGGAATGACCTGAAAGGTGAATAATAGTAATACAGATTTGGAGGAAAGGAGGGAGAGAGTAGCAGTTGGGTGGGTGGGCACTATTAATAACTATAAAACCCCCAATGAATCACATTAATTTGTACAGTTAATGTGTGTTAGTGGTTATAATAAGAAAGAAATTTTTGAAACAATGTGCTCCTCACCCTGATAACTCTAGTTTAGGTTAGATTGGATTAGGCGAGCTTCCACATGTAGGGAAGGTCCCAGGCAATCACAGGAAGATCGGGTTCTAGAACTACAGAAGAACAGAAAGCCTCCTGGGAGAGAGCAGCACAAAAATGTTATATCTCTTAATTTTATAGTCTTATCAGACCCCAGCATCAACACTCAGCCTCAGCTCTGGGGAAAGGAAATCTTCCTTAAAGAGACAACACTTTGTCCTTGCTAATTAAGGGCTAGAGAAATGTTCATACGTCATGGAAATTTTCCTAAGGAAAAGGAATTCATTTATCTTAATTCTACTTTTATGTTTATACAGTGCTTTTTCCAAGAGCTTCTGCTGCTGGCTGAAAATAAAGGAAGAGACAAAATGGTTTGATGAGCGTTCTATGCAGTTCTCTGTGTTAGGTCTATAGATGAAAACTCAAGCATCTTAAAAGTCTTGAAAACACAGAGTGACCTCCCACTTCCTCCTGAAGCAGCGTTGTGTGGTCAGGCCAACTAGTAGACTCTGCATGGAATCCCTCCTCTTCACCTCCTTGGAGGATGGATGGTGTTTACTTTCTTTCTCAGAAATTTCAGCTAAACTCTCATAGAAGCAGGCCAAAGACTACTGATGAACAAGCCAGGAAAAGTAGGAGTTCTCCCCCACCCCGCCACCTCCAAACAGCAAGAACTGAGCTTATCCAATGGGTAGAAGTTTATCAGGGAAGATTTGAAGCATTGCAAAATATTTTTAAATCACCCATAAATGATATCTAGGCCAAGCCATGATTAGAATAATTTTTTAAAAAAAATAAATACAATTGAATGAAGGAGATAGTGATTTGATTTGCTTTCTCATCTGGGAACCTGGTGGGAGGCAAGATGAGGAGACATATCCGCTAATTTGTGTAAGACAAACTTTCCATGGGCATATTTCCTCTGGATCGGTATCATCGCTCTTTTTGGCCTCTACCTCTCTCCATCCCAAACATTATAACATACTCATGTTCTAAACTTGTTCTGGGAGCATTCATGTTTAATATTTTGCATTCTTCTTCAAGCTTAGGCTTTGAATTTTTCTGAGGTGTTCTGTCACTTTTATAACACTTAACTTCTCTCTTGTGACTTGTGTCCACTCCTCAGTCTTGTCCCTCCACCGTCAGATCCCTGCTCTCAGTCCCATGTGGAGTTAGGAAGGGGCCCACTCCGTCCTTAGAGCTCTCCACCTACTCCAGCTCCACGCTTTCTTTTAGAGGGGTGATGACATTTATGAACAATGGGCTGTATCCCACATTCATGTTCAATCACGAGGTATCTTTTTGGACAAAGTAAACTTTTCTCAGGATACAAGGCCACGCCTTCCAATACTCTCTAAGCCTTTCTCCCTCAGGAATCTGTCAATAGATAAAGATTTGGAAACTCACTGGGTCCTGAAAGCTGACCTCCACCCTGACCTGGAATTTTCTATTCCATAGTCTCATTTTTCTTCTCACAGATATCCTATGAGGAAGCAGAGAGACATTTCGGTTTGCTCAACTCCCAGTGAAGAAAATGGCTTGTCTGCCATGACGCCCATCCACTGCTTCCTCCCAGAGCAGAAGCGATCTCCTTCGCCTGGATCCACACCTCATCTGATCTGTCCAAGCCTCCTCCCTCGTCTCATTTCCTGCCGCTCTCTAACTCTTCATCCATTTTGGATTTTATTCCCTAAAGAATAATTGTTAAAATTCCAAAACTAACTTTCATAAAGACAAAAAAAAATTGATCAGTGAGATAAACATTAAACTGTTGAGATTGACTCAAAACAGAATCTGAAGAATAGCAGTACAAATGCAAAGACAGACACTAATGTTTCTAAGAACTCACTAGTAGATACACAGCTAGTAAGCCATGAATATGATTATAAAAATGTCTGACTCAGTAAAGATGACAAGCTGGATCACCAATACAAAAAAAGATTTAAATTCATAAAACCAAGAATAAAATAAGAAATGTCGCAACTAATATTGCATAAATAAAAAGATTTGAAAAGGTGTATCATGAGCAACTGCATACCAGAAAATTAAACAACTTACATGGAATGTATAAATCCACATAAAGAAACAAATTATAAATGCTTGCTCAAGAGATGCAGAAATAATAAATAAACCACTGAATCAGAATACAACTAAATTGGTTAGTTTAAAAATTACCAAGCATTCAAAGAAAAAAAATAACATCAATCTTCAGAAATAGTTCCCAAACAAGGATGAGAACAAAGAATACTTCTCAATTTATTATAGGAGTGTAGGCTCAATTTTCGTAATCAATATATTTTATTACAGCTTATTAACCGAGCATACGTCACTTATAACCCACCTAACCAAAACAATATGTAAAGAGGATTAAGGAACACAACAGCAAAGCCCTAAGGATACCAGTTCTGAAGAACAATTCTCCTGGCATAATCAGCAGGATTTTTTCTGCTGGAATCTGGAGTAACCAGAACCCGGAACCTCAGCAGGAGCCAGAACCCCAAAGCCTTCCTTCCAGCTGTTCTCTCTAGGAGCTTCTCAAAGTGGAGCGATGAACAGCCAAAACTATCCCAAGTCTCCCAAAGGTCCTACCTCCAGTTCTGGGCTCATTTATATATCTCCTCCCAGAGTCTGTTCATGGGATCTTTTCAGCTGGCAACAATCAAGCTCCCGCATGAGGAGGTTGGTCTTTGAGTGGATTAACATCACCTGTTCTCTCACAAGACCACTCCGATCCCACACTTGGGATCCTAACAAATAGGTTTATCTCTCCTTCATAGGAGGCCCAAATTATTGGGACCTCATACACAAAGACTCCATAAGAGAATGACAGACCAGTCGCCCTTATAAAGAAAGAGAGGAACAAAGAGACTTAGCAATACACTAATAGACACCAGCAAATTAAACAGTGTAGAAAAAGGAGTGGACACCAAATTGAAATGGGACTTACCCTAGAAATGAAAGTTTAACTTAAATTTACCATAGTGTTAAATAAAAGAGTACTATCCCCATCACTATGTATCTGGGGGAAATTTGAAAGGATGTCAACACCCTTAAGTCATAACAAACAATAGTGAATAAAAAAGAATTTTCTCAACCTGGGAAAACCATTTATAGCAAACCCACAAGCTCATATCTTATGGTATCTTGCTGATAAAAGACTGAAAGTCTTTCATAGCTATAAGATCAGTATCAAAAAACAAGAAGTTTCTTTCTTGCAACTTTTAGTCAGCGTTATGATGATGGGGCTAAACCAGGACAATGGACAAGAAAAAGAAATGGCTGTAAAAACTTTGAAAGTTAAATTAAGGTATCAAGGATACTTATAATGTTATTAAAAAGAACAAAAGACCAAATAAAAGAGTAAACACTTAAAAATACAGATAATAGAAGGAGTGGAAGACAAACATAAAACCATCATCTGAAGTTATTTGGAGACCTAAAAAAGCAGGAAGGTTGTGGATGTCCTTGAACCAGAAGACTTCAGATTGCTAAGATGACCAGGCAGCTTAGTTACAGCTACAGCTACAGCTACGTCATGGTGTCAGCTGCTCTTTATATCTCAGTAGGAATGCAAAAGACTCAGACAGAACTAGAAACAGTTTTGACAAATATGACGGATTCTGTGAACGCAGACTCCCCAGTTTCAGAATTCTCTGCAAATGTACAGCAAGGAGACACCACAGTACTCACATAAAGACAGACACAGAGATCAGTGAGATAAAATTGAGATCCAGCAAGTAAACACACACATTTGTCATCAATTTCCTTCAACAAAGCTGCAAGGCTAATTCAGACGGGAAAGAAAACCCTTCTGGGCAGAGAGACAGCTGGATCTCCACGTGAAGTCAAAGTTTTGCCAATTAGTATATGCAAGATTTTCTTTTTATTAGCTTTTATAATAAGCATATAGAGAAACTGGTCTCACTGTGCTATTTTCTTGTGTTCTTTGTTTTGTTAATCGTCTTCCTGAAAGAAATGTTTTGGTTTTGCTTTTCCTGTCAGAGGTGGCTTACCTATAGAGGGCATTCTGTACATCTCCACTACCTTTCATCTCCACCACCTTATAAACCTTTCATGCAAATATTTTAGTCTCCCCATATGTGGTGGTTTGAATAGGAATGGCCCCAAAGGCTCTTAGATCTGATTACTTGGTCACCAGGAGTAGAACTAGTAGGAGGTGTGGCCTTCCTAGGGTGGGTGTGGCATTGTTGAAGGAAGTGTCCTCCTGGGAGTGGACTCTGGGGTTTCCAAAAGCTCAAGACAGGGCCAGGTCTCTATTCCTGATTCTCTCCATTCCTATTCTCTCTATTGCTCATCAGGAACTCTGAGTTTCCTCTCCAACACATGTCCGCCTGCATGCTGCCATGCTCGCACAATGATGACAATGGACTAAAGCTCTGAACTGTAAGCCAGCCCCAATTAAATGGTTTCCATGCTGTGGTCATGTTGTCTCTTCACAGCAATAGAACAATGGCTAAGTAATGTTAGTCATTACTACCTGGTAAAACTTTTGTTTACACTAAGTCCCCTCCCACTCCCATTTCTAGAAGTTCATGGCCAGGATCTATGAACCTCTTTCTCCATTTCCTTCATTTCTTTTGCTCTGATTCTCTTAAAACTAGCCAGTTGAGAAAGACTATGAGTTTGGAGGAAGAACACAGTCACGACCTGTATTAGAATAAAAACCAAATGAATTTGCTTTCTAGTCCAGTTTGGGTTCTGGAATGTGGTTTTTTGCAAGAAGTTATTGCCCTGAAGAGCTTTTACTATATTTCTATGTTCCGTTGCGCTGCTATGTATCTGTGTTTATTCCTTGTTGCTTTCAAACACACTTGCACTTCTGTTTCAGGTCCCCTTGCTTCCCTCCTGCAGTGCCCCCAACCTCCAGGAGCCTCTGTTACACACACAAATATTTACAAACACAAAAAGACTCTGAGATCTAAATGTAAGAGCTAATACACAAAAACTCAGAGAAGAGGATATAGTAAGTGTTTGGTTTTTTAACAACAAGCTCTTTGGTGATTTCCCTTTATATTTTCTTTGAAAGAATAAACAACAAAAGGATGCATGTATATATTATATATGGATAAAAGCAAAAATTTGGCTCCCAAATAATAACATCCATGAAGTGGAAAAACAAGTTTTGTAATAGTAGTATATAACTGTAAACCATCTCTTTAATCAAGGGTTCTACCCAATGTGGGTAAAGAATTCTTAAAATGTAAAAATGAAACATTTTAAGCCATCAAAGAATATAAATGGGCAGTATTCTAAAGTTTTAAATGGTTAATTAAGCATCTGCCAGACTGTTCAGTGGTGTTAGTCATTAAGAAAATGCAAATGAAGACCATAGGAAGAAATTACCCACACCACTGAGATGGCTTCTCTCAGTCATGGGTGATAACTGTTAAATAGGCACCTCAACCATTTGTCTCAGTGTTTGAGATTTAAAAATCATAAGTGTTGAGAAAGATATATATATATATATATATTAAACATTATATATGTTATAAAGATTTTCTTTAACTGAAGTTATAGCACACATGGACGTAAGAATGTATGCCTAAACATTCATAGCAGTAGTGCTCATGATATCCAGAAAATAAAAAGGATCCTGATGTCTAACAACTGATATACAACTGATCACAAGGCCCATCTACACAAGTAAAGGATACCTGCAAATACAGAATGGAATTCTAGAACATGGTACAACAGGGAGAAACACTTGAAAGATTACACTGAAGGAAAGAGGCCTGTCCAAAAGTAAACACATATGATAGAATGTCTATGAAATCCTCAGAACAAGCAAATCTATAGCAACAGAAAGCAAATTAGTGGTTGCCTCAGGTTTGTTGATGGGAGAGACTGTAAAAACAAACGGCGATAGATATAGCATCTTTGCTGGAGGATGGGAACAAAAATAGTCTAAGCTTGGATTATTTTCCTATTTTTACTATCCTTTGAGTTTTCTGAAAGATATTAACTTTTCAATTTTAAGTGGGTGAACTATATATAATGTATAATTACATTTATTTATTTATTATTTTTAAAAGATTGTTTTAAATGTATTGTTGGGAGCCTTCTTTTCTACAGAGTAGAATTCAGTTATGTATCCACAAACAGTGGTCCTTATATTTCTTTGGGAAAGATCAATTGCCTCACCATGAGTTGAATTCTGATTCTAGGGAAATATCAAGCAACAACAGAAGTCCCATCAGAGGGAACATCTCAGTACAATGATGTAGTTCCCAGAGGACACCGTGCTAACTGTCCTTTGGAAGGATGGTTTACTTCGTACGTGGAGGTCTTGGGATACCTTCAGAATCCAAGCATGTTTTTACCCACAGCATCTTGCCACTTCTTTCCTGTCTCACTCTTTCCTCTTTTTACTTTGTTTCTGTCTAACAATCATCCTCCAAAAATAACTTCTCTGCTAGGATGGCAATGTTGAGATGTCATCCAAAGGCTCATGTGTTTGAACTCTTGCTCCCAGATACTGGCATTGTTGTTCAAAGGTTGTGGATCTTCTGGGGTGAGTAGCCTAGCTCGTAGATGGGGGCCCCCATCATGGGCTGGGCTTGACGGTTGATCCACTTCTGGTTCCAGCAGCTCTCTCTGCTTCCTAGTCTGCCATCACAAGAGGCATTCTGACACATGTTCCTGTCACATGGTGCTGCTTTCCTGTGTCTTCACTGCCACAATGGGCAGTAAGATCTGAAATTGTCAGTCAAGATATTTCCCTCACATTTCTTCTGTCAGGAATTTCATCACTGCAATTTGAAAACAGCTAACTAGTTCCTTCTACACACACACACACACACACACACACACATTGTCTAGTGGTGCTTAACAAATTATCCTGAAAATCTATGGCTTTAAATTGAAAACTATGTATTGTCTTATGTTACGTTTTTTTTTCAGCTGAGGGACCTAGCGTCAGCTTACCTGGGTGGCCTGGGCCAGGTTCACGTTCCACTGTGGTAAGCTCAAGATGTTGGCAGGAGCTTCAGGCATCTGACAGTTGGACTCATGCTGGGCGTCTGTTTCCTGGATGGCTCCATTCCACGGGGTTGGCAAGGCTTCTCCACTATTGCCACATGAGCCTCTTTATAAACTGCTTGTGTTTGTAGCCTCACAACATAACAGCTAACTTGCCCTACAGCAAACAACCCAAGGCAAAAAAGTAGAAGATGGAGCTTTAATCATCTAGCTTCCAGAGTTATCTGTCCCTCTCCATCTTCCTTTTTGTAGAAGTCACTATAGCTTCCAGAGTTATCTGTCCCTCTCCATCTTCCTTTTTGTAAAAGTCACTAAACCCAGCCACCACACTCCAGGGGACAGAGTTTAGAACTTACTTTCCTTTCTCTTTTTTTTTCCTTTAAATTTATTTTTAATTTCTATATTTACTTTACATCCCAATTGTAGCCCCCTCCCTCCTCTCCTCCCAGTTCCACTCTCCAATCTTCTTCTCCCTATCCCCCTCCCCTTGTCCTCAGAAAAGAGGAGCCCCCTGCCTTCAACCCACCCCAGCACATCAAGCCACATCAGAACTGAGTTCATCCTTATCCACTGAGGCCAGACAAGGCAGCCCTGATAGGGTGAAGCAGCAGAGTCCATGTCATAGACAGTACCCAGACCTCGGTCCCTACACGTATGTCACTGATAGGCAGTTTGAGCTTCATGTGAGTCCTCTAGTAAGTTGAACAGGACCAATTTTTCCAAGTGAGGGGTGAAAAACATAGTTCTTAGGAAGCCCACTTTAGAACCTGAAAACGCACACCACACAAGCACCTTCTCTTGTCTGGGACCCTCTGCTGCCTTATTCAATGTGTGTGCTCTGTATAGCGTTATTATCATCATATCTACTCACCGATACCAGGACTTATGATTTATGGCAATAGGACTATTGAATTTTTCATACTAAACAGTCTTATGCCTGGAATAGTGACTGGCTATTTTGTCCCAATGACCACATGGTTTCCCGATTAGATGAGTGCAAGTGAGGTGACTTGTCACAGGAGCACAGCTAGGCATGGAAGCCAGTTCCAAACCAGTTTGTTCGTTTGTTTGTTTATCTTAAAGGACTTCTAATGATGTACTGTTAAGTCACCATGTGATTCTCACTGAGGAAATGGGAGCCTTCACAGTCCCCACTAAAACATCTCTACTTCTTAGACCATGACAAACTCCACTAAGTAAAACTTAAGAAAGTCTTTCCTTGTTCCACACAGAAGTAAGCAAACAATGACAACAACAAAATCTCACCTCTTCTTAAGAATTAGCATGGGGCTCTGGGTAGTGGCATATGTATAATGTCCCCACAGTTCCTCAGGTCACAGTGTACTAGAGTGGCCTAGAGCCAGAGTTTAATGTAAGCCCTTCACCTGAAATTAGGAATAAAAGACTCCACATGACACCTTGCTGACATACTCTTATTTATTCAGGACTTAGCTGCATTTTTGAAAGCTAAATGCTGGTGCTCCTTGGCCCTGGAGAGGAAGGAAATCCAAACGCAATTAGGAAGCTGATGGTAATGGAAAGTGCACAGGATTGGGAGACCAAAATACATTAGTAATTTGCAGAAAGCCTGGTCTTCCATACCTATAAAAAGGCAGAGCCAGACTGATGAGGGTAGAGATAATTTCAAATTCCTTTCCGGGTTGGACTATGTTTAATAACACAGAGATATCTTAACATCTCTTGAAGAGTCTTTGCCAACATCTTACCAGAAATGTCTGCTGTTGTTGGGGTGATCTTGCTATGCACTGTGTAAAGATTATCCTTGTGTTATTCAACCGCTGACTTCCAAACCCACTGAGGCAAGTACAGTTCAGATTTTGCTACTGTCATCTTTATGAAGCATCTAAAACTTCAGCATTTTGTAAGCATTGTTCTCCAACACCTTCTGACTGGTTTTAATAAAGAGCTGAAGGCAGGAAAGGATAGGCGGGACTTCTGGCAGAGATAGGGACTCTGGGAAAGAAGCTGAGTCCCAAGATTCCCTGGGGTCTTCTGCCAGCCAGACACAGAGGAAGAAGCAGGTGGCAACACTAGATACTGAGAAGTAATGAACCACATGGCAGAACATATAAAGGGGATAATTTAAGTTGTAACAACTAGCTGGGGACAAGAGTAAGCTAATGCCAAATGCTATTATAAATAAATATGTCTCCGTGTCATTATTCAGAGCTGGAAAGTCAGTGAGCACTGTCAAGCATTGTCACTTGGACACTTGGATTTCTCTCTCTCTCCCTTCCTCCCTCCCTCCCTCCCTCCCTCCCCCTCCCCCCCCCCTCCCTCCCTCCCTCCCCCCCTCCCTCCCTCTCTCTCTCTCTCTCTCTTTCTCTCTCTCTCTCTCTCTCTCTCTCTCTCCTTCCCCCTTTCTTTCCCTTTCCTCTCCCTCCCCCTCTCCCTCTCTTTCTCCTTCTCTGTCCCCAAGTCTAGGACAATGGGATGGGGGCTATAAAAAGTCTGGAAGTACTAAAGACAAATTGCCCACTTCAGTGCGCTGTGAAGCAAGAAACAGCCTCAGTAGATAACAAATACAGCCCCAGCTGTTTATTTTCTCTGGGCCAGTGTGCTGTGCAACTACTCATTTGGGTGCATAAGAAACAGAGTGACCAGAGAACTGGGGATGCTTAAGTGAAACAAATGAGTTGGGGACAACCTATAGCAGAGCATGTAGAGCCAAGGGAAGCTTCTCTTCCAGGATCCATGGACCAGGAGGCCATGCAGGCTTAGCCACACTCTGGAACAGAACTCTCCTCTGATCAGAGGACCTCCAGTCCTCTTGCTCGGTGTTGCTCTTCTTAGTCCCCAGTGCGAGGCTGTGGGGTTCCAGAAGTCAGTGTTCTCAGCTGGAGCACAGAGTGGGTGCCTCTAGAATCAGGCTCCACTCAGCTCTCCCATCTATCCGTCCCACACTGTGAATCTGACATGCAGATATGTCTCTTCAGTCTGGTAGATGCACTGACATTTATCAAACCTGGACTGCCTCCTGTTTATTGGAGTTAGATAAAGTCTTGCAGAAATTTGAGAGAAATGGAAGATACAGGGGGGGGGAAAGTAGAGAAAGGCAAGAAAGAGACTCTGCATGCAAATATCCGAGTAGATACTGCTGTGTTTTCAAAGCATCAGTTCCTTCCCAAATTTAAAAAAAGCATCATTAGCACACAGGCGGTACACTTCTGCTCTGCTCCGTGTCTCAGCCCAATTAATATGGAAAGTATGTGCTTCCAAAGGAAGGTTAAGCCTCAGAGAGAAGGCATAACATGAACAGTGAAGCAAACAGCTCAGGCCTTCAGGTGAGCTGTGCAAATGGAAGAGTCAGAGATAGGGAGAGTAAGAACACCAGGGTGGGAGCCAGTGAGATCTGAGTTCTAAACTTGCTCCTGACTGCAGTGAGCTGTTGGCTAACCCCACTAAAGAAAAGTTTCCAAAGCAAAATCTTGGCCAAACCTGTGTGAGATGCAACAGCAAGTAAGCCTGTGTAAGATGCAACACTATTCCTACCTAAGTGACAAAATAGGAATGCGGAATTAGAGGGGGACGTAGGGGGAAGGAGGGGCGGAGTCTAGAAGATGAAAATGAGTTTTAAGATGCATAGTTAATAGGAAATGCCTAATGGAGCAGACACCTCAGGCAAATCTCAGGGAAAGGAGGGAGATGGCAGAAACGCGTGAGCTTTCCTTTTCACCATCAGGTGAGAACATGCAGGCAGGAAGAGGCCCTAAGGCTCACTGACAAGATCTGAGATGTGAGACGCAGCTGAGCAGAACCCACCTGAGCTCTGAGGACTGGGGTTCCAGGGGAGGCTCTACCCTAGGAACAGAGGTAAGTCTACCTTTGTAAAGGTCAGATCAATCGTGTTCAGTTCTGCTAAACCAGCAAAACGAGAGATGGGAGAACCAGAGGGGCCATTAAGTCAGCTGCCTCATCCACCTGCCTTCTTTAGGCCTTGTTTTCATCTACTTAAGACATCCCAAGACTCCTGCCATTCGGACACTCTGCTCTAGGTTTAACTAGATGAGGCAAATAGAGAACAACTAGGTTCCCACGAAAGAAAGATGCCACACTGGAAGAAATTTGCAGCTCTGTGTGTGTGTCTGTGTGTGTGTGTGTGTCCATGTACATGTGGAGACCAGTGGTTGATGTCAGGTGTCTCCTTATACCACTTTCCATCTCATTTTTGAGACAGGGTCTCCCAAGCTCACTGCTTCAGAAAGACTGGCCAGTGAGCTCCAGGAACCCTCCTGGCACTATTTAATGAGTGCTAGGAACACAGGTGCATACCACACACACTCCTTTCATTTTTAAAAGGTGCCAGTATTTCTTTATGTTATTGTGGTGCTGGAGATTTGAACACAAACCCACACACTTTATTGACAGAACCATTCCCCAACCCTCTGTGCTTTTTTTTTAATTGTATTACAATATTTTTCCAACAATTCATATTACTTTTAAGATTGTTTAAGTGTAAAAGGCATGCCCTTCTTATTTTTCCCTATGTTTAATGTCAAGTAGGATCAAATCCACTCAAGGGGGCTAAAAACAACTGGCACAAAAATACAAGTACAAGATACTTTGGGTATTTAGTAAACAATAATGAGAAAAAAATGTCAAGGTTTTGGATTCCTCATTCGGATGCTATTTCACCCTGGCAGTCGCCAACACCTCTTGCTTTGGCTTCCCCAAGGCTCTGGTTCTCCAAAGCATTTTAAGAATGAGCAGCCACTCTTAACATTACCTGTTCTTTTTTTTTTTTTTTTCTAAATTAAAAGTTGTACCAAAAATGCAGAAAAGCACCCATTGATCTGAAAAAGTGGGGATTATCCCAACATACTTACCCCTCAGCCTGGCTTTCCAACATGGCTTCCAAGATCGGTTGAATGGTGCTCAGTAGTCTTCAGATGCTTCCATTTTTGCCTAGCCAGTTCCTTGGGAGGCATGGAAAATAATTGCAGTCTGGATTTCAGATCTGTGTGCTGCCAAGGACTGGTAGGACTTCCATTGCATCCCAGTCCTGCATCCCTCAAATGGTCTACTTGGCCGGGGACCATCTTCTTGGTTACAGCTCAGTATCTTGCCTGCTTTGGCAGGAGGTGCTTATACCAACCATGGGTATCATGCAGTCTCAGGGAAGAGGGGCAATCAGATACTTCATGTTCCTTCTTGTCCTCCTGAAATGGTTGGCTGGACTTTTAACATTCAGACTGGGGAACAATTTTACCTAGAGCCATCTGGGAAAACAAAGAAATGTCTAGTCATATTCTACCTCTTCTTGAATACTAGAGAAAGATAAATCTACATTTGTCTCATAAAGAGATAACCATGGTTCTTATACACCCTGCTGTATGGCAGTGGGGCCAAGGATAGAATGACTGGAAAAGTATGAAAGGATGCCTCCTCTGCTTCATCCACTCATGTGAGAATTCATCTGTAATCCAACTTCTAAGGATTATCTTTCCATATTGGCAAATTTGACATCAAGGCCATATACTGCACCCAGAGTGAGAAGTCTAATCAAGAGAGGAGTAGTTCAAATATTACAAGTATAATGATATGTACATTATAAACCAAGCCCTCTATAAATGGCTCTTGACTGAGTTTCATGGATTATTTTTCCATCTAGTTTAGGGCACTGAGATACAGCCAAGTGACTGCTGTACCTTTCGGATCCAAAGTTCACAAATCAGTTACTTCCTACTTTCCTCATTTAATTAGGAAGTAGTATATCATAGCACATAACTATATGTCAAATGAAAAGACATTATTTAACCACAATTTGACTTGCTTAGAATATACACAGCAATTTTCACCCAGAGTGAAGGTAGAATAGCTATGGTGTATCACACAAGCGCTGAACAAGAGGTTGGATAAGACCTCTGCTCTCCCAGTATACGAGTAGCCAACCTCTGTCTGGGCTGACTGGAAGCTGTCATGTGCGGAGGCAGGTCCCACCATCCTGGACACCTCACACAGCATGCTATTTGGGTCTTCATTTTGCTTTGGGATCCTGATGAAAACCTTATCTTGTGATGGAGCAAAACTTGTCAACAAGAGTGTTCACTAAACTACTAGGGAGATACATGAATTAGTTTTATATCTGATAGAAAGGAAAGAGATCTTGAAAAGACAAAGAGAAAAACATTAGATCAGATGTAAGCATAGGACAGGCATCTTCTGTTGATTTCAACCAAAAGGGCCTTTTCTCCTTTTTCATCCCAAAGTCACAGGATAAGATAGAGAGGGTTGGTATAATGGAGGCAAGTGAAGACGATGATGCCTGTCAGTCGGGCTTCCCATACTAAACACTTGCCAGATGCTCTTCTCAGCCAAGCTACTTTAGAGAAGCTTTGGGAATATCAAACACCTGGGAGTAGGTCTGTGCTGTTTCTTTTCAACTGACTAACATCTTTGTAGCACAGGGCAAGTCATTTCTCTCTGGAATTTTCCATCTGTAAAATTATATTACAGTTCTAAAATTATATTATAGCTAAGAACTGACCTACTGGAGGGCAAGAGATTCCAGGACTTCAGAACCCTGGTATTGCATTATAGTTGCTCAACCTGAGGTCATGACATACGATTTTTTGGTCATGGAAAAAAAAAAGTTTGTGTGGCTACAGCTTTGTGCTGTGCCTCTATCCGAAGGCCAGGAAATTGCCTTTCTGTTTTGCATTAACTTTTGTTTGCTTATGTGCTGTTTGTTCCTTTCTTTGTGAATTATAAAGAGATGAGGAGAAAAAGGGAGGCCATTGATCCCGAGAGTAGAGGAACAGGATTTCAGTCCTGCACTTTAGCACTTAGCTACAAAGATGTATCTATTCATAGGCAAGGAATGGATGGTACCCAGAAATACAAAAGGAAAAAGCGAGGTGCGTGTGTGCAAGGGGTTACATAGACTTAAGAGTATAAGACCAGATCCATAAGAGTCCCACAACCATGGGCTGGAGAAGTTAAGAGCACTGGCTGCTCTTCCAAAGGTCCTGAGTTCAATTCTCAGCAACCACATGGTGGCTCACAACCATCTGTAATAAGATCTGGTGCCCTCTGTACATGCAGATAGAACACTGTATACATAATAAATAATTAAATTTTTTTTAAAAAAATCCCACAACCAAACAAAAGACCCAGACAGATGCAGATCCTTACAGTTAAGAGTGGGTGCCAGGAAGTTGGGGCTTGTACGCCAGAGTAGATCCTACATGGTCTAAAGGCCAATTTCCAACCTGTTCTCCAGGAATGGGTATTAAGAGCTGGACTCACACTCCTATGAAAACACAACTGGCAGACCCCCAGGTACCCAGGATTTCACCACTGTCCCTGGTATGTTGGCCTGCCTCACTTCTCTCCTGACCATGCCAACCTGTCTGCTTTGTCTAAGAGACTTCCACCGTGTTTCTGAGAACTGCTGGCAAGTAAGAAGTTCCACCAGGCCTCTGATCTCCCTCAGCGCAATCCATTTACAGAAAGGACCTTGTTCCTGCCTATGTCTTAATGGACAGCCCACCCACCAGTCTGCCTGCTGGGAGAAGAGCCAGGCAGGCTGGCACGCTCCCTTCATTCTTCTACCCCACCTTTCTCTCAGTGCCAACCCCGCAGAAGCTGGAGGGCCACCTGAGTTTGGAAAGGGCAAGACCATTCTGTGCTGAAAGAGCAAGGACGTTGAGCTTTCTGAATATTTGGTAGCATGTTTTTGCTGAGTAAAGTCCAATATTTGTGGTCTCCATTTGTCTGTTCTTTGCTTTGGACTTTGGGGTCATACAGTGTCCCCATGAATCAGAGTGACTGAAATACCACAGTTCTGATTACACCTGTGTGTGCACACACACATACATATGTACACACAATAATATAGGCAAATCTTGAAAGACTCCAGATAAAAGTAGACAGCATTGAGTCAATTCTCCAGCTATATCCTGGTAGCCTTTGCTTTTAAGGAAAATTACATTGCATCTGTAATGAATGATATAGTCTTGTTTTAAAATGGCATCTAAAAATCAGGCAAAGCTTTAAAATACAAAAAGAAAAAGAAAAAAAAGAAGAAGAAGAAGAAGAAAAAAAAAAAAGAAACAGGAGACACCAGCATTCCAGCATTAACATAATCCTTATCACATTCAGGTGTCATCTCAATGTATATATAAATAGGTGTAGTTTTACAAAATTGAGATCTTACTTTTTACTTTACAAAAATCAAAATTAGTAAGTTTGCTTGAAATGTTTTTGTTAAGAAAGACTATTACAACCTTACAGAATCCCTAATAGCAGAAAAAAAAATACTTATTTACCAATTCAGATATTAATTGCTGAACGAATTGTCTTTGCTGAAAACCTTAAGATGTGCCGATTGCAAGGTTTTAAGACCACAGCTTGTGTTTTCACATTCTGTTCTTCAAAAATAAGATCAGGGCTCATCAGATGTTTTCTGGTGTGCGTGTGTGTGTGTGTGTGTGTGTGTGTGTGTGTGTGTGTGTGTGTGTG
>OU015743.1:32183356-32193708 GCA_907169655.1 Acomys percivali
TGTGTGTGTGTGTGTGTGTGTGTGTGTGTGTGTGTGTGTGTGTGTGTCATGACAAAGCCTCCTCCTACTTCCCTCCAGCCTGAACAACTGTCTAGAAAAAGAGACAAGACGGAGAAGTTGAGGGAACCTCCTGGAGAAGCCCGGGAAGGCAGTTGGTGTTTCCCCGTAACTTCCTTTTTAGCCATTGCAGCTTAAGAAGTAGCTTGATTCGGGTCTGTAGCAAGTTTATCTCTCTTACCACAACCTGTCCTATTCCATCATGGCCCTTATTTAGCTTCTTGACTTGTGTGTGTTCTTACAAAGCTGTAGAAGACACAGGTAATCGAACACAATGCTGGCAAAGCCACAGGATCTATTGTGACAGAGCAACGCTGAGTCCAGTGCACCATGGCCGTGTTGCTGTTCTAACCTGCCCACAAGTCCCCTTTAACATTTCAGCGGGTTCGACAAAACAGGTCAAAGCTACCTGCTAATACCTTTATCCTCAAGGCTAGAGAGAGAACTCAGTCAGTGCTTGCTCCCTGAGTATGAGTGCTGAGTTCAGTCCCCAGCATCCACATCAGAAGCTAGACAAGGTGCCATGCCTATGCTGGGGAGGCAGAGGCTCGAGACTGCGTGGGGCTCACTGCCCCGCCAATGTAGACTCATCAGCACCCCCAGGCAGTGGGAGAACCTATCTCAAAAAACATGGTGAACAGCTCCTGCGGAGCAACGACAGGTGATCTCTGGCCTTTGTATGCACTCACACACATGTGTGCATGCAACACACACACACACACACACACACACACACACACACACTCCTTTAGCATGCTAAAACCTGCTGTATTTTCTTTCCTATTCTGGTGGCACTCTCCCTGTCTTTCATGCCACTTCACCCCATCATCTTGGTCCCTCCGTTTTCCTCATCCACCATCCACCACTTCCCCCTCCCCAGTGTGCTCTGGCGTTGTTATGACCTTTGGCGATGTGTATCCGCCCCGTGTCTCCAGTACAGGCCTGCCTGACTTATATACTGTTTCTTGTGAGATCATGTGTGGGGGAGAGGAGATGAGCAAACAAAATCCAGACGGTCTGCAAAAGAGGAGGAAGGCAGAGGGGCCCCCAGTTCACGGACACCTTGTGAATAGTCACACTAGTTTGGAGGCCTGGCCCCTGGAGGAGGTGGCAATACTGGATAAAGAAAAAGACTCTGAATTCTCCTTAACTCTTACCCTATTGCTTTCTTTATTCCTGAAAGCAGAAAAGGACAGAAAGTTGAACATATGGATCTTTATAGATATCTTTTTTCTTTCTTTCTTTCTTTTTCTTAAGCCAAGGTCTCTTGGTTAATAATTCTGAGTCGGATTCCTGTGTGTGCCTGTGTGCCTGTGTGGCTGGGTGCTAGTCTCCAAGTCTAATGGTGGGGAAGCAGGGAGCACAGCAAAGTATTCATTCCCTGTTTGAATACCAGTCTAAACAATGACAGCAGAGAGATGTCTGCAAACAGTGTGTTAGCTGTGGCTAGAGTAAGTAAGAGAGAGGAGGCATAGCAACAGAGCTCTGATTGGCTGGAACTGAGCAGCAAATAGGCCTATGAGGAGGCTCTGAGTTGCACTCCTGCAGGCACAGAACTGTGGCAGGTCCCTGCAGGCCCTGCAAAGTCACACTCTGAAGATCCAGAGGCCCTGCTTGGTAACAGGACTTGGGAGTCCTGAAGTTGAGCTTGCTTATTTAATCATGTAGCACTGCAATCACAGCCTCCTCTGCCTGGGGACTCTATCTGCGTGAGCTTGCATGGAACTAGTGTCTTCACAGATTCTAAATTCCTGCCAACAGGCTCTTAGAAAAAGCTCCAATCCAGTTAGATTCACTTAGAGGAACCTGGCCAGGGACTCAGGTTCTACACAGGACATTAATTACTGGGTATTCCTGTTAGAAAGAGGGCTAGGTAATTGCTTAGTGTTGACAACCTGGTTCAGAAGAATCCAAAGTCCTCCAGAACATGAGAAAGAAACAATTATAGCTCCACCTTCCAGATAAGGAAACTGAGTTTAAAAATGGGTCCAGGCATATGCAATCTGTAACTGTGTGGCGATACATATTGGTTGACACACCGGTCAGTAGGATGATGAGGGGCAATAGAGGATGGAGATCGTGTGCTACTTTACCTCAAAAGAAAGAAAAAGAAGTCGATGGACCCACATTTCAAAAAGAACACATGGAAGTTTGGTAAAGTTGCTCCTGTGCAGTTGAGCTTTGTATCCGTTTCCTTTCTCAGCCAAGAGGCAGCCTTTAATGGGGCTTTTGTTCTACACAGGGCCACTGCTCAACCTCAACGGCTGTGTGAGCTAATGTAGTGGCTGTATTTTTAAGTACTTCAGAAATCTGCATCACTTCATTGAAGGCAAGTTCTGGTCCTTCCACAGTTTGGCTTTGTGCTTCAGGAAATCAGGAGAGGAAAACCATATCTCAGGTTGAAGCTGAGAATTCCCTTACACACACACACACACACACACACACACACACACACACACACACACACAAACCTACAAGTCCGACAAGAAAATGACGTGGCCCACACAAAGTGAGCTGTAGGAAGCAGATGATGGTAGAGCAAAGAGATCAAACTCACCTGACTTTAATTCCTCCCTCTTGGAAGGAGCCAAAAGAACTAGATAGATAGATAGATAGATAGATAGATAGATAGATAATAAATAAGAGGGTCAAGTCTCCAGCTAGATAGAGAAGTGACTAGAAACGTTTTCTAGAAGTCACCAGCAGTGTTGTCTGCAGCCAAAACTTGGCAGAAACTGTGAGCCTCTTAGAAGAGCAACACCCACCCCTCAATCCCTGAGAATGGCACAAGTCAATGCAGACTGCGTGACAGCTCGGCAGCATAGGTGTACAGCCAGGAGGGAAGCCTATGGCTTACACTAATGTATTTATAGCTTACAGTCCTACTTCTGTCCTCTGGAGGATCTTTGAGATTAACAGTGGACCAGGAAGATCAGTTTGCTCCAGAGAAAAGGCTGAAGTGGTACTGATAGGAGCCCAGCTTAAGAAGAAAGATTGCCCCAGTGGCTCTTGGTACCAAAAATCAAATAACCACCCCAGTGGAGATGAATGAGAAGCTATTACAGTACCATGTTGGCTTAGAGTCTATCTTTCTCTTCTTCCACCATGTTTTCAGATAGCATCTTGGTAAAGGAGCAAGAAAAGAAACCAATTCAGACTTATTTAGGATGCAATGTTATCTAAAGATGAAATTGAGATACTTACTAGTCAACTAACTAGCCAATGCTCTTAGGACTCATATTAGAGCAGTCAGAGGCAGGGACAAAAAAGCTAGGATCTTTGTGTTTCTGAGCACAGTAGAAATCAATTGGTGAGCATGGTGCACCATTCACTTTGATATTCTATCAAGAAAATAAGTATTGGACATCATTATTGAATGAAGGACCAGAAGGATAGCTTTCCACGATGCCTCATGAAATATCAATACCTCTTTAAATGCTGAAATCCTGGCTGACAACAATAAATACACACACACACACACACACACACACACACACACACACACAGAGAGAGCTCACTTTTATGACTTGAGCTGTGGTAGATGGTAGAGAGCACACATTTGGAATAGTGCATGTGGTAAACAGAAAAGTAAATAGAAAGGTGTTTTCATGTGTAAATGCACACCCACACCCCCATGCAGAATGCACAGATGAGCCGGTTGTATATTCTACTTCTACGTCTCTGGGCAATTACCTGAGTCTAAGGATCATCAAGAGGCTCAATCCACAGACTGAGTGAGCAGTTAATGAACCTAGCTCCCATCGTCCTAGGCTTGTGGAATGGCCCTGTACTTCTTTGCTGCAATCAACTACATACATGAGTGCCTAAACAGGAACCATAAGCAAGCGAGGCTTGCTTTATTGGTTTGGTCCAGTGGTCTGACATGCTTTACTAATTGCAGCAGTCCTGTTAATGGTGAGAGTGCAGGCAATGCCCAAGGTAGGGTGGGGCTGGGAAAGGGGGGAGAGGTACTATTTAGTCCTGCCTCTCCTCTGACCCTGGCAGCTGCAGCAGCATTTCTCCCTTCCCTCTGACCCATTGGTTTGTCCTAAACTGAACTCTGCTTTGCCCCCTCCTGCTGCCTGCTGCTCACCCACTCCCTGCAGAGAGAGAGCCTGCCCCCTTGCTGGCTAGGTCTTCCCTGCCTTATTTGGTTTAAATTACTTCTTTGAACTTTGGTCTCATTATTTTTGGATCCTCCTTTGGTCTGGAAGATTTTTCTTTCCATGGGTTCCTTCTGTTCCTCTTCCTTTTCACTCCTTTGGATGTACTTCCCAAGGCCCTCCTTTTACACTTTCTTTTGGGTGGATTTTATTACCTCTGTGCATCTAATCTGAGTAGCAAGAAGCTCCAAAGCCTTGTCATCTGCCCTGTAGGACTCCTGCCTATTGGGTTGCTAGGAGAATGTCTCTATTGAAAGTCCTAGGACAATTCTGTTTCCCTAGGCATTCATGACCCTGTTCACTAGATGCCTTGCCCCCTCCCCAACATGACATGAGCCACCAAGGCCAGCTGCCATACTGGGCTGCGCTAACCAACTCCCCACTCTCAAAGGAAAATCACAGATCTGAGGCTGCATGGCACCTCCTCTTCCCTGATGGCAAGAGTTTGATTCGGTAGTTGAATGGGTTTGGATGCTCTGGGCTTCAAGTAACAGGAAACCTTAACATCTGAACCAACTCAAGCAATTAAGAAGGCATATCAGCTCAGCGTGGTGGTGTTACCGCCTTTAATCCAGACACTCAGGGAGGCGGAGGAAGGTGCCTCTCTATGAGTTCGAGACCGAACTGGTCTACAAAGTGAGTCCAGGACAGCCAAGGCTACAGAGAGATACCATGTCACAAAAACAAAAACAAAAACAAAAACATACAAACAAAATATCATTTTTAGAACAAGAGTCCTTGGGTAAAGCAGTTCCAAGCTTGACTAGTCCAGAGCTCACTAACATCAACAAAGCCCATGTCCTTTCTGTCTGTCTGCTCCACTCACTGCCATAAAAATAGCTACCACAGTCTTACTCACTGATAATGTTTGTACTGCCCCAAGATCACACATGGAAGCCAACCCTCTCGCCCAGTATGATGCTATTAAGGGACAGAGGGATGGAGGGGGTAGCTCAGCCATTAAAGGCTAAGGCTCACAACCAAGACTTCAAGGTTTGGAGCGTTGATAATTCATTAGCTCGTGGATATAAGGTCCTTATTATGTGAGTCCCAAGGCACTACCTTGCCCCTTCTCCCATGCAAGGAGGCAGTGAGAAGGTACTATGTACAAACCACAAGGTGTGGTCAAGTCCAAATCTATGATATCGACCAACAGGACCTAGATTTCCAATTATACATATGGAGTGTGAAGACAGTCTGTTAGAGAATTCTCTTAAATGGGAGTTTAGGATTTAAAAAAAAAAAAATTGTCAACAGGCCTTTACCTGAGTAACTATAAGGTTTCTGTGCATGGTAAATATACTTAATTTTTATATAAGAAAAATATGACTTTAATTTGAACTCATAATCATTAATTTAGCTAGCTTAAAATTTTAGGTTGACTATTTGTTTCTTCAGTACTATCCAGATAGTAACTTAATTATATCTGGTATATAATATGACCTTGGAGAATAGTCTGCTTTAGTCAAAATGTTAATTTTATCCCAAATATCCGTGTGGAATTTCCCAGAATAAAATTTGAGCAGATATTACATCACCACAGGCCTGATCAATCTGACATATAAAACTGATCTTCACATCCACTTCTCTTTATTCACTGTTTTGACTCTAAACTCTAAAAATTTATTCTACTTATTGTGTGGCTTTTTAAAATAGCTGTATTTTAGTACCACAGCTTCTTTTATTGTTGCTACTTTTCTATGTGTTTAATTTTTTTCCTTGGCATCACTGTTTCTTTTATCATTTAATTTGCTGATTTATCTCTTTAACAATCCTAAACCAAGCTGTTCCCAAAACATTTCCAAGTTGTTCATTTTAACCTTATCTAAGGTAAAGTTTTTCCCATTAAAAAGTTTTCATTAGACATGTGCCTCATTAATACTATCCAAGTGTTTCAGAATTTTGCTTTACATGCTTATCTTATGTGACTCAACCTTGGCTTAAATGTGGGCAGCTTGGAATTCCCATCTCGTGATATAAGGAATTATCACAGATTCAGTCTCTAAGCCAGCAGGTGTCCTAACCTAGGACGTTGCTGCGGAACTATGCTCACCCTTCTTTCCCCCTCCTATTGGCCAGGGATGTAGGTTGCAGCGGCATCCTGGGGCCTCTTGATGATTTGACAGGTATGGTTCAACTCCACCCACTCACAAAGGCACAGTTGATGAGCCTACCACACTCTCCCTGCTTGTTTTTCAACCTATGGCTACACTGGGCTCCAGATGTCCCCACATCTGCCATCTGGTTTTTTCTTGGTTGCAACATTGTTTCAGAAGCAGAGAGAAGGCCTCAGGATGAGAACTGATGACCCTAAACTGCCCTATTTCCATACAAATGTTATATTTTTTCTAATGAGTTGGCTCAATATTCTTGATATTCGGTATCTTGAGATGAAACCAGGATCTTCAACTGGATTTTTCCCTTCAGGTTCTCAGTAAGAAACAGATGGTACACTCAGGTAGGGCGAGGAGAGTGTAACAACAGGAGGGACTCCCCAGGATGTGGACCCAGTTAAGGGAAATCAGAAAAGCCTGAGGGATGCTACAAAACTAACAAGAGCCTCCTTAACAACCCTAGGACCAAAGAAGCAGCTAGAAAGGACACAAGGAACAGAACTGTAGAGCGCTTCATCTGTGCTGCAGGGGCCCAGACTTTGACAAAACAACGTAGTAGTAGCTCACTGCTGAGCCTCAGCCTGAGAGAGGAGAGGAGGAGGACACACACACACACCCCGCATCTTCTGGGCTCCTATGGGCCAAACCCAAATGGAAGCTAGGGACCACTTAACATAATCCAGAAATGTCAGCCAGCCAGGAGGCAGAGCCACCAGTTGAGCAAGGGTAAGGATGGCTCTCAAGAAGACCCCAAACATGGACCACCAAGACTCAGATTACTTCTATCTTAAAGCACACAGAGAAGTCTTTTTCCTTCCCCCACTTCATGCCCCTTTAGGCGGTGACAACTTCCTGCTGTTTTTGTTTGCAAGGTGCAGATTTCCTGCGGAAGTTGTCTGGTTGTACCTGCTGTCTGCCCTTTATTCTCATGTGCGCCCCCAGGCGTTTTGCTGTCCAGTTTCCGGCTTTACAGCCTTCCTGGAAGGTCTCCCCCAGGTGTGACTGACTTCCGGATGCTGTACAAGCCCAGCACAAGCTTTGCAGTCCTCCAGAGATTTTTCAAGGCAGAGGCACTCTTTTCCTTATTCCCAGTGCCTGAGACAGACCTCAGCACTCCCTGGACTGAAGGCGCAGCAGTGTGTGCTTCCCAGTTCTTAATGCACTTTCCATCAAGCTCTGTGAAATACCGCCATTCAGAATTAGAGATTCCAAAATGGGCTGGAAGGAATGGAATTTTCCATAATGAGGACGTCTCAAGAATAGGTATCAAAGAACCTGTTTTAAAGATGCCTAAACCTCAGCCTTCCGTCCACATTCTGTCCCCTTAACATGACCACTTCACCCAAGACCGCTTCCTCTTCCCTTCCAGAGCCTTAGTGTACAGTAGCACTGAGTGATATCAGCTGTCAGCATACTGTCCAGCAGATACAGAGTAGAACCGAAGAACTCCAAGGAGAAACCGCTCTGCTCACGAGGCCTGTCCTGGCAGCCAGCAATCCCATACGGAGAGGTGGGTGGAAGAGGAAGTGATGACTATTGAGCAGGCAGGTGGAATTCAAAGGCTTTTTTTTTTTTCCAAATTAAAGTTGGTTTTCTCTGCCAGGGCTTCTGGGCCCTGATACAGCAAGAAGTCAAGCACCAACATCCATCTTTTTGCAAATGGGAGCTACTTCCCTACCTTGGAACACAGTCAGGATGTAGCTGAATGGCCCAGCGGAAAAAGCTGACTCTGGCTGAGCCTCCCCGCATAAGCCATTGCTTCTAGATCGATCTCCTTGAGCTCCCTCTCCAAGAGGACTTGACAAGTATGTAAGGCTTCAGGCTGGCCAAGGAATGCAGCCGGCCTTAGCCATTCATTTCCAAGGCTCAAAACCACCAGCGCAGGAAAAGTAGACAGTACTGGGCAGGATCGTCTCCGGTGAGGTTTGGAAACAGGAGCCACCCCTGGCTGAGCAGGCTGAGTTGATGTGGTCTGGCCTAGGGGCCAGGAATGGACAGAATGACCCTCAGAGCTCTCAGCCAGGCCTGGTGGGTCGATGAAAAGAGACATTTGATTCATTCTCAGGCTCTACCCAAGCGACTCTGAAATATTCCTAGACAGTTGCCAGGAGAGTAATGGTGGCTGAAACAAAGACCTGGGAGCCAAGACCAACCAGCCAAACCATTTCCTTCCACCACCTTGCTGTGTTTTCCTTTACGTCTGCTTCTCCAATAAACTGTAAGACCCCTGAGGGCAGAGGCTCCCCAGCTCTGTTCTGCCCTCTCCCATTCCCTCTGCCATGCTGTGCAGCAGAAGAGGGTTTTGTTTTTTTTTTTCGTTGACCCAAGGTCATTTCTCTGAGTTGCAGCATGCTAGCTGCCTGGCTTTGGAAAGGAGGCCGAGAAGTCAGAGACGGAAGAGTGGCAAACAGTAATCATCACTCTGGAATCGTGATAGTTAATTCGCTAAGTAAAGCCTTCCAATTTCTACTCTATTCTCATGCTGCCGCCCTCCGCCCCGCCCCAAAAGGGAAGATAAAGTATTTAACCAAAGTATAGGAGGTGGAGAGATGGCTCAGAACTTAAGAACACTTGTAGTTCCTGCAGAGTACTTGAGTTAGTGTCCCAGGACCCATGCGGAGGCTCGGAGCCATTTGTAACTCCATTTCCAAGGGATCCAATGGTCTCTTCTGACCTCCTTGGGCACCAGGCACACCACACATATGATGCACATACATACATGCAAGGGAAACACTCACACATAAATAAAATTTAATAAAATATAGACACCCCTTTTCCCATTGGGATTGGAAAAAACAGATGTTTAAACTCTGGAAGACACTTTTACCAAATGGGAAGTACATATGGGGACCCGAAAACATGATGCCTAGTCATATCTGGACATGTTAGGATCCTGTAGAGATGGATTTATGCAGACAGACAGACAGTCAGACAGACAGACAGTATGCTGGAGGATGATCAGAATAAGTCTGGTAGGAAAAACCAGGGAGAGTGAATAAAGAATATTCCCTTACAGGAAAAGCTTTGAGCAATGATTTGTGGGTGCAAAGGAATTTGGAACAAGGAGAGACAGGTATAGGTCTTTAGAGGTGGCCACAAGTCAGGGATTGAATGCAGGGGGTGAGGCTGGGACATGTGGAAAAGAATCACAAGACATTTTATGAGAACTAGCAAGTGATGGGAAGTCGGCACAGAGGGGTGGGATTTGGCTAAGGTGTGAGGTGTCAAGGAACCTTGAAGTTCAACATATGCTGATGAGAATGAACACATCCCAATGGTACAAAAGATCCAAACTGGAAACCCACCCTGACATGTAGGGAAGCATGAAATAAGCCATGCTCTCTGAACTTCTCTGATGCCTCTGGAATTCCAGACCAGAGGTCAGAAAGAGCAAGATACTGTCCCTGGGAACTCAGACAGAGGGCAGAGGGAATTAGCAGGCAGCGAGGGAAGGCATGCACCTCTCACACAGTCAGTGATCGGCAAAAAAGACAAAGGAACCTAATTTAGCAGTGATGGATCCAAACTCACTGTTGGATCAAGAATGTGGGATAGACCTTGGTAAGTCTCCCAAAGGTCAATCACTGGGTGACTCTCCTCCTTTATACTGGGCATATGAGACAAAGCCAATGAGACAGCTTTTTCATGGTGCTTTATAATCCCCCCTGTCCTCACAGCACAGAGATCAAGTTTTGTAGAATTAGTTCATTGCAAAATCCCATCTTCAATCCACCTGTGTTCAACATGTGATTTTTGATTGTCTATTTCAAGGCAGAATTCAATTTCATACTGGGACATGCAAAATTGAATGTTTCTGCTCTAGAAGAGATGTCTGAATTCTAGTCAGAAAAAAATGGAGACTAAACAAACAAACACACAAATGTGATTACTTAGTGCCTAATTCTACAAGAAGAATAAGGAGGAAGAGGAGGAGGAGGAAGAGGAGGAGGAGGAGGAGGAGGAGGAGGAGGAGAAGAAGAAGAAGAAGAAGAAGAAGAAGAAGAAGAAGAAGAAGAAG
>OU015743.1:32193718-32208080 GCA_907169655.1 Acomys percivali
AGAAGAAGAAGAAGAAGAAGAAGAAGAAGAAGAAGAAGAAGAAGAAGAAGAAGAAGAAGAAGAAGAAGAAGAAGAAGAAGAAGAAGAAGAAGAAAGAGACTCTTCAAGCCATGCAGGTAATGAAGGTATGTGCCAAGGTAGCAGGTAACACAGGGCTCTCTCTCAGAGGAGCAGGTGTTTGTGATGACACCAGAATGGTAACCGAGGGGCAGTCAGACAGAAAGCCCTGGCTGAGAGAGAAGTGCATCCTGGGATCTGACCTGCGACTGAGGTTTAGGAAAAGGGAATTGAGGTATTTGGTGTGTTAGATAGAGTTAAGCCTGCAACTAAGATGCTACATGCAGAAATAAAAAACAGAAGTAAGAAAAGCGAATGTTGAGCATTTCAGTGGGACTCAACAGAGGCCAGTATTGAGGAGGGACACAAAGAGGGCTGGGCAGCCTTAGCAGCATGATTTCTGTGTGTGCCTCTTGTAGCTAATTAGCACTCACTCATGAGCCTGCAGCCAAGGAACTCAGGTCTGAATGATGCTGTGGGCCAATGAACAGAGGCTAAATCTGTCTCTATTCAAGCAGTCTAGAAAAGCAGACAGAAAAAGCCCAGGAGTGGATGATTGGGGCTGCCCAAATCTTGTAGGTGGTGAGGGCTACCCAGGTTTTCAGTCTCCACAAGATAATCAGAGCCTCGATCATCATCGCTCTGCCCAGTGTGCGTCCTCTGTGGCCACGGTGGTTCCTTCCCCCACCTTCAGCTTTTATTATTATTTCAGATCAAAGAGACAGATGCTGGCACTGAATGCTGAGCTCCTTTTTAAGGTTCCAGTCCCAGTAATTCTCATATTCCTTTCCCTCTGCGAATTTTACTTTCCCCATTACAGGAAATGATGGGACAAAATGACCCATGGCATGACGACACAAGTAATCAAAATGGAATGGCATTGAATCTACAGATAACTGTAATGTGGTCATTTTAATATTATCAATTTTTCTAATCTATGAGCACAGGGTATCTCTCCATTTATTATGTCCTTTCTGTGCACTTTATAATTTTTACTGCAGAGATACTTCACTTCCTTGGTTTTTTTTTTTTTTCATTTTTTTGTGGCTCTCTCGAATGGCATATATTTTCCTTAATTTCTTTTATAGAAAGCTTATCATTGATGCATGAAGATATAGCTATTTTATGTACGATGATTTTACATCCTTTTTTTATGTGATGGGCTATCACCTAGTTATAGAAAAAGAATAAAAAGCTATCATTTGTGGGGATGTGGGTGAAGCTGAGGGTCATTACATTAAGTGAAATTAGCTAGGTTTAGGAAACAACACCAGGTGTTCTCACTCATTTGTGAAAACTACTTAAGTCAGCCTTATTACTGGAGTAGTATGGGATGGAACGGAACAATGGTCCCTGGAGCTGGGAAGGGGTGGGAGGGAAAAGAGAGAAACTGAGTCAGGAGGAGTAGACGGCTGGAGGTGGGGTGTTCTTCTGATATTTCTCAAGCCCAATGGGGACACAATAGATATATTTCAAAATTACTAAAAAAATCTGATATTCATGAAATAAAAATTGTCAATATTTGAAGAGGTAAAAATGCTTATAACCTTTTTTTTTTTACTATACATATACTGAATTATCATGGTGTGCCACATATCTTGTTTCAATAAAATACAATGCTAAAATAACAAATAAAATTTAATTGGTCAAGTAGACAAGAGAGCTTTGGTGTAAGATTAGTCAATTATTTGGCCACAAGTTACTAAAACTGTAGCAAACACTAATTTAAGTTAAAAGGTTGTTTTCTCTTATAAGGATAAGATAAAATGTTGTAACTTGTGGTCTATACTGAAAAGAAATGAGGGTGATTGGCTATGGGGGTATTGGCTTGAGGAATAAGAAAAGTGATGGCTTTAGGCCTTTTCCATTGCAGAAACAAGGGAAGAAGAGGCGAGGAAGGCAACTGTTATTGTCCAGAGGATTATGAGGACATTGAGCACACCTTGACTGTGACCCTGAGACCAAACTGTGCAAGTATAGCAAGGAAAATAATGACCATGTACTAAATTTGGTCCTTTCTTAGTATCCCCTAAAGACATCCCCACCTCCTCCTTCTTTACCAGACGCAGAACAACTAGACTGCTAAGAAGGAAGAAACTGAAGCTGTGAGAAGAGTGCAGCACTTCAACAACAGCCTGCCTCTGATGGAAGACCCAGTGGGTGGATGGGATGCAAAGGACATGTCAAACAGGCATAAATGGTCTACAAATAAAGGTGAAGCCTAGGAGAGTCTACCCATTGTCTGCCAAGGACCCCACCCCACCCAGGAGCTGCTTCTTTCCTGTCCAGAGTCTCCCTGGCCCCCGAGGACCATTGTCATTTGGCCTATAAGAAGCTCTTGGATGGCAGTCTCCCATGGTAGATTTAATTCATTTTTTTACTTTTTTGCTCTTCTCTCTATTGACTGGCCCATGTCACTTTAACTCTTGAATGCCAACACTATTACAAATTTTAAGAGGTTTCCAGACAGGGCAGTTTTGCTCTTAAATTTAAGCGTTCCTAAAATATAAGTACATAAAACATAATTTTTCATAAATCCATATATTCATTAGACTATGTACCCACTAGGCAAAACTTTGCTATGTGTTCATTTGCACTGATTTTTCAATAAGACAAATTTTGTCCATGTGTAGGTGCCTAATATCCTCTTCTTGATTGAACATGAGCAATGGCATCCAAGAGAATTTGGGTAGCACTCCAGAGTGACACATGAAACATCTTTTCCTAGCCAATATTTGTCAGCTTGCCAAAGGCCAGAGGTATTGACCCTTCCCTACTCAGATAAAATTTCTGTCCACCTGAAGTTAGGAGGTGAACTCTGCCCTCTTTCTGGCCCCATGCCCATAACTCACTGAACTTGTCTATTTCCATAGGCCCCATAGTCAGCAGCCAGGAATGCTAATGTTCAGGCATATTGCTTCCCTGGTGGCCCAGAAGTTAACTACAGATGCTTTGTAGGGTCCCAATGGTTATAGAGACTCCCAGACACCAGCTCTTGGTTTCTTCTCCAAGCCCCTTCCCCTCTACCACTTGCTAGTTTTTTCCCACAAGCATATCACCAGTGACTCACTGGAGAGGCTGCAAGGGGTCAAGGGGAAGAGGGAGCAAAGAAAGTATCCCAGGTCTCCAGTGACCAGGCAATTCAGGAAGGAAGCCAGGCAAATACTCCTTATTATCTCCCCAACTTTTCCCACTCCCCCCCATTTCCTTCATGGAAACAAAGTGGATTTGAGGTAAAACATCTGTTTTGCTTTGAACAGTCTTCATTTGTCTTTCTCTTATCTTCTCCTCCGTTTTTAACCCTCACTCTGCCATAAGGAAGCTTGCTCCGTCATCTCCCAAGGGTTAATGAAGGCACAGTCTCCTTAAAGGACACTAACCAGCTTGCAGACTAGAGAGGGTGACTCCCTGGGGACAAGGAAGGCACAGCCTCCTTGAGGGACAGCCACTGTCTAGCTTGCAGGCCATGTGGAAACCTTGTGTCCCTCTTCTTCCCTTTGGATACCGTGTGTCTGAACTTAGCTCAGGGAATGCAGTGGCTCTCCACTTCAGTCATCCAACCACTACTCACTGAGAGTGAAGACCACTGAAAAGACCTCTGCTGTCTAGGGAGACACAACGATCACCAAGACAAGCAAGGTCCTCTTAGAGCTTATGCTACAATGTAGGAGACAACAGTGGAACTAATCAATAGCTAAAGTCACAACTTGCAGTCACAAATGGTAATGACAAGAAGTCACAGAAGAGCACATAAGATCAAAGGGACTGTTCTGCCAAGAAGTCAGTCAAACTGAGAAACTGACCATGGCACCGGGGAAGCTCCTAAAGGAAAGGGGGGAGGAAGGTATTGGGCAGCAAACAGGGTCATATCTGTGAGGAAAAGAAAAGAGTTTGGGTTTTTTAAAAAATTAAAATAAATAAACAAACAAACAAACAAATGGTGCAAGATCATGGACCAGAGGAGACACTGAAAATATAGGCTCTAAGTAAAGATTTTTGGTACAAAAAAAAAAAAAAAAAAAAAAAAAAAAAGAGAGTTGCACGACAAATTTTTTAACCTACATTTGACATAAAACTGGTGTTTTACTGCGTGAGGTACAAGATGAAAGCGGATGGAGTTGTGAGAGGAAAGCAGTGGTCAACAAGCAAGCCCTGCAGCCTGGAGAGGGCATTTGTATTCTCAGAGCTTTGGGTGACTAGGTTCTAAAGAGGAAGGGATCCTAGCAAGGCCGTGGATGCCTTGAGATAAATGCCTAGGGCTACACTAGACTGACTTGGAGGCTTAGGTCATTCTGAGCTGTTACCCCCATGCCCAGTTCCAGCACCTACAGGGAGTGAAGACCATATTTAATGATTTCATAATCACCATTCCTCTGATGGGGGCAAGACAAAGATCTGCAGATCAACCCAGTCCACTTGGAAACCTCTGAGCAACTGGAAAGTTTGGTCAATGGTCAGTACTCAGCATGAATGAGAATTTTGAATTATTGTGAGACATTTCAAAGACCAAGCCTCTCCCTGTCCCCCATGACCATGAATAACCTCAGTCTTTACAGGATACTCAGGCTTTCTTAAGCTACAGGTTGTTTGCCAGATATCTAAACTCTGGGCAATTAAAAAAAAAAGGATGTTAGCAGTGTTCTTGCCCCTCCTGGGGCTGAACATTCACACACACACAGATGCACAAGGGTAGTGTGGCTTTGTCACATCTCTATAACTGGTATGATTCTCTCCAGATGTTCACACATGTGAGAAGAGGAAAAACGGATTCAATTCTTCATATAATTTCAGTTGAATGCAATAAACAATTTCTGTAGATGCCCAAGTTTTCCTACCACATTACTCTTCTGCCCTTTCTGTTGCTGGTGTGGTTTCTAGACACACAAAGATAGCACCCAGTGCCCTTTGCACAGTGTGGAAAGAGGAGACCCTTCTATCCTCACAGCATCCATTCAGTGCTATAGGTTAGGACCTTTATGAAATACTTCGTTCCTGGCGAGTCTCCTGATATTGGCTATGAGACTTTTGACTGATAGAATTCATGGATGCTTTTTTTCCATTGTCTGCATCCCACTATCCTCCCCATGTATGACCCAGCTTTACCCAGAACCCCGTGGTCACTGTGAATAGTAATCAGAGCTGACCGAGTCTTCGGATGGATCCCATAGGTAATCCCATGGCTACTGAGGCTCCATTAGCCTTACCCAGAAGTCTACTCACCTGCCTCAGGGAGGTCCTGAGCCACGTTTTAGCCAACTCATAGGAATCTTGGGCTCTTTGAAATAGCAGCCTGATCCTTCTCTCAATCCTGGGCTTTGTCACCAGCAGGCTGGTTTTCAGATATCTTCCTCTAAGAAAGGGGGAGACAGTTCCCAGGCTTCTAACTCCATTATATCTAGAAATTTGGCAGCTAATTGCTCGCTCCCACACTCCATCCCACCTCCTGCTCAACCTTTTCTTCTTCCTTGGTCTTCATCCCTCTTCCCATCCCTCTTCCTGGAGTGCATGGGTGGCCTTTGTGATGGTACGAGCCTGCTACATTCTCTATCCATCTTAGAAACAACACAGGATTCCTTTCCTGTGTTCCTCCCTTCTTATCATATCCTGTGGCATAATTTTGAATAATTAAGGGATTCTGCAAGGAGCATCTATGTGTTCTGGCTTTTGAAGCATTTCTTTAAAATGAGGGTATCAAACATCTGCCCTTTCTCTTCAGATCCAATACACGGTAAGGTCTGTAATAAGCAATATATTGTTTGTGGTTCTGACTATTCATAGAAGCTATTGACAAAGCTTTTTGGCTACAGAAGTAACCTACAAATGCTGGAAGCTTGCAAATTCCAACGGGATGGTGATATCATAAGGTGAGGTGATACAAGCAAAGGGAAGTGATTGTGCAATAAATCCATTCATAAGTACTTGGGGCATCATGATATTCCCTAAGTGTTTTCAATGAAGAAGGAAAGAGATTTTACCATATTCACTGAAGTAATAAATAGATTTAATGAATTGGATGCCAGGAATAAGCCTGACTTTGCAGCTATCAGTAGTGGCTGTATAAATAGTGTCAGAAGATGGGGCTTCATGTTTGAAATGTTTTAATGAAGGCAAAGTATTTTTAAACAGTCATGGAGATAGCCCAGAGAAACTCTAAAAATGGAAATATCCCTAGGTGTTTACCTCTAAGGAGAGGGGCTGATGTGAGGAGAATTCTTTATACTTCATGCCTTTCTATACATTTATTACTTCATCTATGAGAAAGCACTCATAGAGAAGGTTGCAGCTGATGTGAGCACCAAAGAAACTAAAGAGTATTTCAGAGGATATGGGGAGTAGGGGTTGGAGGTGTGAGGGTGAGGGCATCCTTGGCACACAAGGCCAGTGGTGAAAAGGGCACCCACATCAGTGGCCAAAACAAGAACAGATTTGGCACAGAAGCTTCCAGATTCCAAACAGACTCCAGTGGTCTACTGTTAGGAAACAGACCCTGAAAAGAAGCCCAGAGAGGTAGGTGTGGTTGAGCCACCTGGAGACAAGGACCTCAGTGTGAGAAAGGTGAGGACTCTAGAGAGACATAGACATCCAGGCATGTGGCAGCTCTACCCACTTCTATCTTAAGACCTCAGGTTGGGAGTTATGGGAACTCCATCCAAATGAGGTGATCTCAAGACCAAGAGGTGAAAATCTGGACTCGCAAAGGGCTAGAGCTCAAGTGCTGCCTGGTGTCCAGCAATGTTTCTTACAACTGAGGGGACATAGGGGCTGGAAGAAAAGGCACTGGAGCCAAGAGACAGCAGAAACAAGACATAGAAAATGGATAGCAACCAAATGAAGACTGGGACACCACTCTACATGCATGCAAAGTCTTCGAAAACAGCAAGCATGAGGAAAAAATTGTATGCTTAAGCCATGTGGCTCATAAAGGTGTGGTGCAGCTCTCAGTAATATCAGTCCTCCATAGTCTTTCTTCCCCAGTCTCCAAAAAATAGGGCAGATGCCCATAAGTGAAAGCTCATCACAGTAGGGATTTTGATGAATTCAAATGACCAGAAAGGAAAAGTCTATCAGTATTTGGAGGAGAAGAGCAAAGTTGGAATCTCCCAGAAGACTCTGCTGTTTCCCTATGCTTGTAGTCACAGCTCTAGGACTACAAGTCCCATTGTGCTGCTCGGTGGCCTCTGAGCATTTCAGTACATGACTTGGGTGGAGATGAGTAATTAAAATCACACCCCTGCTATTTTATTCTCTCCTGCTTCAAGCTTCCTAACCACAAAATAGAACTCACCCAGGCCTCCAAGCCTTTTGCCAAGACTCAGAAGATGAATGCTTCACAAACTGACACAAGGAAGGAAAGTGGGAGCCTAGGTACCCTTCTTTCCAGCTCCATTCAAAGCACTGCTCTCTACGTGCTCGTGGAGTGCTGAAGACCAGGTGGCCTTTTTCTTGTAGAACTCTTTGCAGATTAAAAGAGCTTCTTTTTTTTTTAAAGCAAGATTTTGATTCTGTTGCACCCCTAGAGGTTGCTGTAAAAAATAGCTTTGTAGTAAACTGCAACTCTTGGCCAGACAGATTCAGTGATAGAGCAATGCTCAAACTAGTGGGGTGACTGTAACCCCCGCCTGACAGAAATCCCCACCTTTGTTGCAGGTTTGGCGGAGATAAAAAGAGAGAGTAGCCCAGATTATGAATGAGGACTAGAGTAAGGATCCCTCCCCTTTTGTAATTTGCTGTAATTGAATCGTGGAAACAACCTGAAAGTCTGGTAATTACAGACTAAAGAGTGACATTTCCATACAATAATATAAACACAACCATTAAAATACTAGCTGTGAACCAGGTAGTTACAGCTAGTATCTTAGACACGTGGGTAAACAAACAAACAAACAAAAACATTAAGATCTAAAACAGTAAAGATTATAACCCACATTTTTTTCATAAGACAATTTACACTCTATATTAGCTACTTTTGTATTGCTGTGATAAAACACCATGACCAAGATAACTTTTATAGGAAATAGTTTATTTGGGCTTATGGTTCCAGGGCTAAGAGTCCATCGTGGTGAGAAATCATGGCAGCAGACAACAGACATGGTGGCAGGAATTGCTGAGAGCTCATGTTTCGAGATACAATCAAGAAGCAGAGAGAGGAAGCCTGGTTCCAGACCTATGGCCCATGAACCCTACTTGTATGTGAGCCATTCTTCCTAAGTAAATCTCTGTTTCCCCTTCTACTCTTTTCCCAACTCCCCACAGTCTGTAAACCCATACTCCTAGACCAAAACCTGTGACTGTGAACCATCTTCATTTGTAAACACATTTCACCTGGCCTACTTGAGAATCTAGACTAGACTAGTTGGGAACTGTCTTTTCCAAGTCTAATTAGACAGCTTATCCACTACCTTTGGCCAGCTTAGTTCAGATTATGAATCTCCTGTATTGACCCAATCTAAAGAAGCCCAGATTATCACTCCAGACATACAACTAAAGAAAGAAGTTCACATGCCCAGGCCAAAACACAAAAACAAAAGTCATATGAGGAGCCAAAACAGAATGCCTTCCACCAAAACCACCATTCCTATAGAAGGGTTCTCTAATGAGAAATATCTAGATGAACCTCAGAACACTGAGTTAAAAACAACAACAACAACAAATTACTGAAGAATTCAAGAAACTTAAAGAAGACAGAGACAAACATTCCAAGAAGATAAAAATAAGTGCTTGAATGTTGACAAAATAAACACAAACTCATATCTTAATCAGAAAAGTAATTCAGATTTTGAAAACTGAACTCACTGAAGAGATAGAAACCTGGAAAAGAACATAAACCCAAATAAAGATGGAATAGAAAACTCAACATCCCAGCTAGAAAACTCAGGGGAAAGCCTTACAAGTGGAAGGAATCAGGATGAGGTAAGAATATCAGGATTTGAAGTAAAGAATCTAGACAAAATGAGCAAAGAAAATGAAATTTTTTTTAAAAGCACAGAATATAAGCATGAAGGAAACTAGGACAGCATCAAAGACCAAATCTCTGGAGAGGAAGACGACTCTCAAGACAGCAGCATAGGCCAGATCGTTAACAGGATCATAGAACTCCTCCTCCTCCCACCAAGGAAAGACATATGCATACAGATACCAGAAGCACGCAGAACCCTGACTAGACAAGACCAAAAAAAGAAACACCCACAAACTATCATAGTCAAGACACTAAATCTGCAAAACTAAGAAAAAAAGGAAAGCTGCAAGAGAAAAACCACAAGTAATATATAAAGGAAAACCTATTAGTATGACACCTGATTTGTCAAAGAAAACTATGAAAGCCAGGAGCCTGTGGAAATGCACTCCAAATTCTAAATAATCACCACTGCCAGCCTATGTTACTACACCCAGCAAAGCTAGCTCCCATATTTTAAGGGGAAGAAAAAACTGCCCATGGTCCAAACAGCTTAAAGCAGCAACAAAAATGCTCAACAGATTAATATAAACCCAGTAATAGTAGTTGATCTTAAAAGCCCATTTTCTCCAATAGATAGGGCACCTGGACACAGAAAATCGGAATTAAATGACATCATCTATTAAATGGTCTTTACAGACTTCTAGAGTATATTCTACCTAAATACCAAAGGATATACATTGTATTCAACAGCATATGGAAGCTTCTCTCAAATAGATCACATGCTGGGACACAAAGCAACCCTCAACAAAAGCAAAAATATGAAATAGCACCATATATCCTATCTGATCATTATGCAATAAAACTTAAACTCAACAGCAAACAAAAGTCTGATAAACTCATGGACATGGAACCACTCTTTACTGGAAGTTGAATGGGTCAAAGGCAAATCAAGAAAAAAAAATTATAATTCCTGGAACTATGAAAACACGACACAACAAAACCTCTGGGACACATTAAATGCAGTTCTAAGGGGCAAGTTTATAGTCCTAAGTGCCTACATTTAAAAAAATCAGAAAGAGCACAAACAAATGATGCAACCCAAGACTTGGGAAAATAAGGACAAACCAAACCGAAGCCAAGTAGATGGCAAGAAATAATAATAAAAAAAAAATCAAAGCAGAAATTAATGAAATAAAAACAAAGGAAACAATACTAAGAATCAATGGATCTTAGAGCTTGCTCTTTGAGAAGATAAACAAGATTGACAGATCCTTGGCCCACATAACCAAAATAAGAAAGAGATGATCCATATTAATAGAATTAGAAATTATGAGAGTAGCATTACAACAACCAAAGAAATACAGAATATTATAAGGGAATACTTTAAAAACCTGTGCTCCATTAACTTAAAAACCATAAAAGTCCCCCTGACTAGAAAGAAAATAAAAAGTCCAAGGCCAATTCTTCCTAAACTATTGGGGGGAAATGAGGGAGAGAGGGAGAGAGGAAGGAAAGAGGGAAGATAGAGATATTGCTCCCAAACTCATCTATGAAGCTAGTATAATTCTAGTAACCAAACCAGAAAAAGAAAAAAAACAACAAAAAACCATAAACCCATGATGATCACAAATGTAAAAGTCCTCAATAAAATGCTAGCAAAACAAATACAAGCACATATCAAGAAGATCATCCACATTATCAATTTCACTTTATCCCAGAAATACAGGATTGGTTCAACATATGTAAATCAATAAATATAATAAAGCATATAAATGGACTAAGAGACAAAAATCATGTGATCATCTTTTAAAAATTGTAAAAAACCCTTTGAAAAAAAACCAAACATATTTTTGTGACAAAAGTCCTGGAGAGAGTAGGACTGGAGAGAACATACTTCAAGATAATAAGGCTGTATATGACAAGCCAACAGCCAGCATTATCCTAAACGGAAAAAAAATACTCAAAGAGATTTCATTAAAATCAGGAATGAGACAGGGCTACCACTACCCCCACTCCTTTTCAATACGAGGCTTAGCGGTACTAGCTTTGTAAAAAGAATAACAAGGGAATAAAGTAAAAGGGATTTATACAGGATAAGAAGACAAGTTATCTCTCCTTGCAGAGGACATACATTATATGTAAGATATCCCAAATATTTCACCAGAAAACTAGAAACTGTCAGCAATTTCAGTGAAGCAGCAGAGTAAAAATCCAACTTAGAAAAATCAGTAGACTTTGTAGTTACAAACAGCAAACACACTGAGAAAGGGATAACCAACCCACTCCCATGTTCAATAGTGGCAATTGCAACAAAGTATCTTGATATAAAACCTAATCTAGGAGGTGAAAGATTTCTCTAGTGAAAAGTCCAAATCTCTGAAGAAAGATTGAGAAAGACACCAGAAAATGCAAAGCTGTGCCATGACCATGGCTTGCTAGAGTTGATATGGTGAAAACCACTAATCCACCAGAAGGGGAGCACAGACTTCAAACCATCTCAATCAAAATAGCCATAGCATTCCTCACAGAAATGGGGGCAGGGGGATTATAGAATTTAAATTGAACCAGAAAAGAGCCCAGACAGCCAAAGCAATCCTGAGTAAAAAGAATACAGGAGTAATTGCTATTCTAAACTTCAAAATATATTATAGGTCTATAGCAATAAAAAAACAATATAGTACTGGCACAAAAACAGACACACAGATCAATGCCATATAATAGAAGAGCCCAACGTGCGTACTCCTAACTACAGCCATGTGATACTTGACAAAGAGGCACACTCACACCAAAAAAAAAGTACTGGGGAAAAGACAGTATCTTCAATAAATGGTACTGAGGAAACTGGATGTCCATGTGCAGAAGAAAAAAAGTAGATTCTTATCTATCACCCTGCCTAAAAATTAGATCCAAATGGATCAGAAAAACAAAAAAGAGACGGAACTCATAAAAACCCAGCCCAGCCATAGTTTCATAAGGAGTTCAGGCCTGAGACTGACCTCACACGCCAGTAGTCTCCCCACTGCAGCAGTTTACCCAGGTAGAAAATATTCAGTCGCCTCCTTGAATCTGGAGTGACACTTTCGCTTATGGTAATGACTCCAAGAGCTCCAGATGGTCTTACTTTACTAGCCTCAGATGCTACCTTCTTAGCCTCCCTGTGTAGATGCTCCTTATCAAGTGTCTTGCTCTGCACGTCTTCCTTTACGCAAGTACTATTGCCAGCTCCCGGCTGACCTTGTCTTTTGTGGGGTTGTCTCTGCTTCTTTGGCTTATGGGGACACCTGAACTCTCCAATTCTTCTATTATATTTTTATTATCTGGGTGGCTATTCCTTATGAATGGTTTTTGAATTATGTAGATTTTTAAGAGGAAGAAAAAAACATCAAATGAATAATAGGAAGAATCAATATATATCTATGTTTTTAAGGGATTAAAGACATATGTACAAGAAAGTGTGTGTGTGTGTGTGTGTGTGTAAGAGACAGACAGACAGATAGAGAGAGAGGGAGAGAGAGAGAGACACAGACAGAGACAGAGACAGAGACAGAGAGAATGCATGCATGTGTGCACTAAGGCTCAAACTGCTGAAGCTATGGTGTCGGAGCCATGTCTTTCAGAATTCTTTCTGATGGCCTGAGCTTTTATAAGAGTTCCAACTCTTTTTATTACTTTTTCCATCGTCTTTTTATTTTCCTTTTGCTTTTGGTTTCACAACATACTTTGGCCCGCTCCCTCTCTCTTTGAGCCAATTCATTGTTTCTCAGGAGAAACTGACTGACTAAGCATTCCCTGGCTGGATGTAGATCCTTCTCCTGACTTTTCCTCACTTAGTAACAAGCTCTCTCTGGATCCTATGCAAGATGATAATATCACTCGGAGCCCCCTGAATCAGGCTTAGAATTCTGGGGGGTTTGGAGAACAGCATAGTCACGGGCTGGAGGAGCATTATGCATCTTTCAGGACCTTACAGCTCATTTCTGCCCCAGTGCCCTCAACAGCCAGGCAGAAATTCTTCTGGTTCACTGACCTCAGAAGAGACAGGGGAGGGCATGAACGGCTCACTCCTGAATATATTTTCAACAGTTAGACCATCATCCCTCATGCAACTCATATCCAACACGCTGGAGCTGTTCCCTAAGCCTACTGCAGTGCCTGATTCCCAGCACTCAGACCGCTGGAGGACAGCATTAAAAATGACCTTGAAAGGAGGTCATGTGACACAAAGCCATCTCATTAAACTTGCTGCTGAATTTCCAGAAAGTAGCCCCACCCTTGAATCCAGAGGAGACTAGTAGAAAATGAGATGCAAAGTGACCTGAAAGACACCTCAGGGATTACAAGCTCAAGCTAAGGAAACTGAGTCACAGATCTACTAGCGGGCATATAGACCCAATGACCAAGAACAGATGAACTTTTACTTCCACAGCAGGGCGTACTCCATAGAACCAGTACATAGAAGTGTACCATTCTAAAATTGGGGTGCCAAAGAATGAAGGTCTAGGATCAAAATCAGTAATTTCAGAATAATTCTTATTGGGAAGAATGAGCCCACCACCTCCGGTCCTTACACCACCCCCATCTCTACAAAGATCCCCGGGCCATGAAGGGTGTGGTATGGGAGTCCAATTTAGTGCTGAACACTCCCAAGTCTTATCCTTGGCATGCTGACCAGTTGTGCATTCCTGTCTTCATCACCATGTCCTGCAAGAAGGAGCTTATTTGATGAAGGTTGAGAGATGCATCCATCTATAGTTACAGCACTAAATCATTAGGAATCATTTTGATGCTTTGTATGCTTACCGAAATGAATGTAGCAGGTTCTCTACTATGACCCGTTTCCTATCTAGCCACAGGTTTTTGGCTTCACTGACAGCATCAGATAACCGTGGGCCACTATTGGCATATTTTGACAGGTGGATCATTACTGTAGCTTGCAGGGGTCACAGCTGGGTGAGACTGATAGTTACTTTTCTCATCTGGTAGTATGCATAGTACCTTCCAGCACTAGAAGAGCTGGCTATTAGGGATTTCTTCAGGTTCCATGACTCAAGTATCTTCAGCAATACAGTCGTTCTTTCAAGTTCAGGAGGATACGCATTAGCATTGGCAACAGCCAGTAATGTTTGGGCTATAGAAACCCCAGTGGCTAACAACTCAGAAAAAGGTAGCTCACCCCAGACACTTGGGCATCTATTTGGTAGGGCATAGCACCTGGTTGGGATATTGTCCACCCATTGTGGGGTAACTGCATTTACACTCTTACATATGTATATATCTTAGGAAATGAGAGTAAATGAGCAAAGGAAGAGTCTCTGTCCTGATCTCACATGAATTCCTGCCTCTCCTCCATCACCACCATAAAACACACACACACACACACACACACACACACACACACACACACACACA